>VZSR01003807.1:21434997-21573048 GCA_013398615.1 Brachypodius melanocephalos
TCAGGGCGAGCTGGTTAGCGGAGAAAAGGGGCCACAGCACCCTACAATGAACCTGGTAGACTCTCCTACTTTCAACTATGGTAAATCCCCTTCAGCCTTTGTCCATAGCTGACTCATATAGACATAGTAAAAGTACTGTGTATGAGGGGCATAGACAGCCTCCAAGATGAGCTGTCACAGCAAACATGCATTCTGTAGCTGTGATCTTCTGAGCATCTGCCTGACTAGAAATAAATTTAGCCTCTGATCTTTCATTTTAAGCAAAATCTACAGCTTTTCCCCAGTGCCTTAAACAACTGGTGAAATGCTAGCAATGGTGCACTGCAGCATACAGAAATGTTTTCATCACTGAAGTGGACTGTAAAATGCTGTAAGAGTAGGGCTTTGTGTGCTCCATCAATCCTCACAGAGGAGAAACATGGAGAAAATAGGACAAGAAAATTGTGAAAATCCAGACTTCATGAAAAATTCCAAAGATTTAACACTGTTTTGGATACTCACAGCAGTCCACTATTTTTTGGTTTCCACCTCCCATTCTCACAGAATCACATAGTAAGAGTATGTACCATTTAGGATGAGGTTTACTTATATTATGTGTGTCTAGGGCTTGTAGTACAATGGCACCCTGATATCAAAATGGGGCCACTAGATGGTAGTGCAATATAATTAATAAATATTAAAATTTAATCTCATAAATATATATTTGGATATTTTTCTGCAATGTCTTGGCTGCAACATTTGAAAGGCTTGCAAAAATATTCATAGCACTGCTTTAGATATATAGGACAGCCTCCATGCAACTGTAATATTATGCAGCTTTAAGGTACATGCTAGAATGCATGCTTACTAATCTTAACAGGGTAGCTGAAGTACTCAATATATATGTAAACACACACATAAGTAAATCATCATATGAAACTATCATCTAACAAGTCACTACATTTATTTTCATGTGTTCCTGTATTTGGTGCGAAGCTATTAAACTGTGGGAAAAGTGAGCACAAATAAATCAACTGGAAGATGTATGTTTATTCATAAACTCAACATAAAATATATCTCAGGATTTTAAAAGATAAAATTGTTACAATTAACAAAATAGATAAAATCATATTTCATATTTTTCTATACTTTGAATAATTTCCTATCAAAATTTACTTCACCATTAGGAAGATGAAAAATTCCACTTTTATCTAAATGTATTCCACCATATGCTATGTCTACAGTATTAAAAAGATTACATTTTATAATCAGTTATCTTCCAGCTGGTAAAGATCTTGAGGTTTAAAAATTGCTGCAGAACTAAATTTTCTGAAACCATAAGCATGCTTAATAGTATCTACCCATGAAACTACCCCCTGAATAACCTAACACTGCTGGTTGCCAGCACTATTTTCAATTTTCATCTGTTAGATATATGATCAAGCATGTCAAATGTGCCCTAAGTAATAGAAGTGAAAAAATAAAGTCATTTACTTAAAACATTCTGATAGCTATTTATCTGAAAACCCCGGTCAGATTTACTGCTCAAAGGCATTTACCTACAAAGTTAACCAGATGCTTTGAGTTGAAAACTAATTTAATTTCTCTGTTATCTTAACAGGACATCTGTTAAAACAACATCCAAGGAAGGTAATATGTTCAAAATTAACCATGCTGCAGGTTGTTTTATTACAGTATGTATGACATTGACATTTAACTGCTAATGACCACTGCTTTACAAAAATAATTAGTAAATGTGGAATCAAAGCAGTATAACGATTATACTAATGGACACAAAGTAATTTATAATGAATGCATAACTGGTGTAAGTTCAAATTTTTTTCCAAGTTCACTGCTTTGTTACAACTAAGTTATGCTGAAGATGAATTACCCATTTCTTTTGTTTTGCTCTTTCCTCAGCTTCACCTGTGTATCAAGCCCTCCCTTTAAAATCAGAGCATATTAGCTGCATAAAGTGTTCAGCACTCATAGCCAGCGTGCTTTTTAAGCAGCATGAGTGACAAGCTATGCAAATCATGTCCTGAAGTAATTTGCATCATTGCAGGTAATTTGCATATGGATATAAACTGGATTTCAGAGCAACTAGGTATCAATCCAAGCAGTGGTACATGAAAGTCAGACACATAGGTGGATGTGTGCTTGCAAAGGTTGGGGTATTCAAGCGGAAAAATACAACTTACTACAAGGTGCCTATTTCTGGCTAGTCCTTATAATTTTGCACATTAAGATGATAAGGACAAGTGGGAAGAGTTGGATGAAAAATAGGCTCCATATTTCCTCCCACCCTTCCATTTGTTTCCACCAGCAATGCAGAACTGGTGCTAATGTGTTGAAAGGAGGTGCTATGACCATTGCTGCATCCTCCTCTTCTCATTAGTCACCCAATGGAAAAGGAAAAGTGAAAGAATGGGCTGCCCTACAGCCACTAAAATCAGCTATACCATGCTAATCCTGGACTAACATCTCAGATCAACGAGGGAAAGGAGGATTTCTCAGTGATGAAATGTTGCTAATGCATGAGCATCATTTGTAGGTGGATTTCTAAAGTGCTCATTTCCTCCTTGAGATCATTTGCATCAGCTGCTCTCCCATAGTGCAGCCTGGTGGCTGGGCTCGGCTGGAGGCAGGAGAACTGATGGCTGGATCCCAAAATCCCTTCTGGCTTTACTTTACTATGAACCACTTCCATGAGTATGTAAATACTGACTTTGAACAGAGTGCACATTGGCAGCTGGACATGATTTCTTAACATTTGCTTTTATTCCTCTGATTTCATGGTATGGAAAACAGACTAGCTTGCAGTTCAGCTACAGAGTGGGCAGTACTTGAAGATAACAAAACAGCAGCAAACTCTCTCCCTAAATCTTCATTCCTCCAGCTTTGCAGAGCTGACTCTCTCTCCAGGGGTATTCCCCAACAATGCCATTATATTGTCTTCCTACTGCTCCCTAGCAGTTACTCAGGAGCCTTCACCAAGTTTTGGTTAATCCTCCTAATTCGCTTACCTCAGCAGGAATAGGGAAGAGTTACATATTTGCAGCATTTTACTGGACTGCAGGATTTATACACAAGATTTTCAGTAGTTTGATAAACACAATATAAGGAAACTTAAATATTAGCATAAGTTGAACTGTCTTTGAACTAAGGCACTCTAATTCTTTTTGAATGTGTTACTACTTGTTCCAAACATGGACAACCTTTATCCTGCCATGTTTTACATAAGATACTATATAGCTTTACATATATGTGAAGACCCTTCATTTTTCTCCCATAATAAAGCAAAAGTATGAAAAGTGAACTGATTATTTATTACTGATTATTACAAGATACTTTCCTTTTTTTCTTGTGAGGTGCAACAAACTGTCTGTGGTTGGAAATAGGAAATCAGCTACAGAAAGAACAATCAGAAAGCCAAAGTACTTGGCTTCACTTAAAAGCCCAAAGGGAATGTTAGAAAAGGTGGAGCATGACTCTTCTCACAGGCACTCAGTAAAAGAACAAGAGGCAATGTCACAGATTGCAGCAATGGAAATTTCAGCTGCATATCAGGAGAAATTTTTTCACAATGAGAATGGTTAAGAAATAGAGAAGTTGTGAAACTCATGTCCCTGAAGACTTCTAAAACTTGACTTGCTAAAACTCTAGACAACATGATAGAACTTTTGAGCTGGTGCTGCTCTGAACAGGAGACCGGATTAAGTGACCTTGAGAGGACGCTTCCAGCATGAATAATCTGTGATTTTGTAAGTCTAAGTTATCTTATATTTCCAGTTATTTGTTGTGGGTAGGAGAGAAAATGTTCAGAAATCTTTAATTTCCCTCAAAACTTCCGGCAGAAAACCTGATTACATATTTTCCTTTAGTTTTCATTTTCATAACTACAGCAAATTCAGTTCTTTGTATCATATTTAACAATTTCAAATTTAAATAAGTGCATTTTTTAATGTTATTCTTTCATGTTCTCCCTGTTGCAGTACAGGGCAATATAGGAAAGGAAGCAAAATTATTTGAATGCAAATAGAAACTCCTTTTTTTCTTTTTTCTTTTTTTTTTAATGCAAATAGAAACTCCTTTTTTAATTAAGAACAGTTGCTGACACCTGTAGAATGAATAATGAGGAACCACAGTTTAACTACACCTAGTGATCTATGTACACGATAGCATTACTCTGCTTAGAGATCTTAGGTGCCAGAGTTCTGTACCTAACCTTTCATATTCTTATTCTACATTATTTCAGATCAGAACTGAAGTACAGGATTTACATTTATATTTGTTATTAAACTTTTTCTGACTGCTGCAGTATATGGAGTCAGATCCAGTATGACAGCCTCACTCACCTGGCAAAACTTCATGTCTGAAATAGGCTATGTGGTACAGAGATTAAAGAAGAATACACAGTTGTGACTTCATAATTAATATATATATATATATATTTATATATATATATTTATATATATATATATATATATAAAATGAATATACAAGAAGAGCTAAATCATGCTTAGCCAAACAATCTTAATTCTGGCATTCCTTGATACAGGAGTGTTTGACTTTCAAATATCTAATTTTTGTGTCAAAAATATATAAGTACAACCTAATGATTTAATACAGTAAACATAAACTGTGTATGTTATTAGGTTTAAATAAGGAAGATGTCAAGAATGCAAGAAAAATAGAAACTAAATCAATTTTGAGAGTTAAAATGAGCTTCTCAGAAGTGTACTTTTGGTCCTACTCACATAGTACTCTGGGGACAACAGTAAAGTGATTTCAGAGCTCAGACAGGCGATAGTGAGAGAAGAACTCTTGGATCTGGTCACACAAAAAGAGTTGCAAGCGAAGAGAACCAGAAGTACTGACTCAAGGATGGGACCCTGTGCAGCAAGGGCTGCTTTAAACCCTGAAGCCCAGCTGGTCCCCCTTGTTCAGCACCCCAAACCCAGCCTGTGCCTTGATTTCCAGCAGATGGCAGGGACAGCATCCCCATTCCCACGCTTGCGATGGGACCAGTGCAACCTCAGGAAAGGGTTTCTTCCAGCAAAAAATGTTTACTCATTTCAAAACTAAAAATGGGAGTATGAGAGTTCTTATTCTGCTTATTTTCTGTTTGTGGTATCATTAGACATCATTAGGGGATGCTTCCAAATGCCTTGAATCAAGAGTGCTGTTCTTAATCACATGAGTATTATCTGTTGTTCTGAGATAGCAGAATCTATCTCCTTGTGTACTTTCCTGGGTTTAAAAAAATCACAGGAATATTACATTTTCTCAGAAATGCTTTCTATTATGTTTTCCTTTTTTGTTTGTTTCACTAGTGTACTTCAGATGTGCCTCATTCAAGATAAGAGGTTATGCTTTTCATGTGCTACATTTGCTTAGCCACAGGCCAAAATAAATATTACCAGTCCTGACACCTAAAAGTCCTACTTATAGAAAGTGTGGCAGTCATAAGCAAGCAAAACAACACACAGACTAATTAAATATTTTTGAAGAATAATACTGAAAAGTAAGTCTGACAAGTGGGTTTTCTAGGCATTTATTCACAGATCCACATAAAAATCAAGGTTAAGAACAAGTGATTGTACTTTCTCTTTGTTACAAACCTTCCTTACAAAGCCATAAATATTCTATCTTGCTGTGATAGAGTTTCAGCAAAGAGAAAGGTGCCTCAAGGTCAAAAAAATACTTGGTGTGACACCATTTTCCACAAGATATCTATGATTGTAAAGGTGTATAATGCAAACAGGTCTACATGGATGTTTACAAATAGTCCTTGAATCTCCTCAGTCTCTTTAGAGATGCTTATCTCATTGTTCTAAAAACTTCTGAGTCTTTACAGGTCTGTTTCAGTGTATTAGGAGAAACTGTAAAAATGTCATGACCTCCACCCCCACAAGTAAAATAAGTTTATTAACAATTGAAATGTGTCCTCTCCATTGTCTCAGCAGGTAATGATGGAAAAAATTGTTGTACACATAGAATAAAAGCTTTCTCAAAACTTCGAAAAAAAAACCCCTTTCCTTATTTTCATTTTATTTGATAGCAAGCCATAAATAATACAAATAAAAATAAACTATACCCATCTGAACTACTATTAGGCTGTAATTTTAACCCATCAATTCATAAAGCCATGCTGCACAGGATCCTCTCTCATGGTTTACAACCTCAGAGGCATCCCTCTGGTACTTGCCTAAAGGTTGTTTTTTATTCCCTATTTCAAACTAGTTCAGATCCAGAGTTTTTCTCAAGGTTCTACATGCCATTCCAAACGAAGAAAATGCCCAGATTTATCCCCACAGATTTAAAATTGCAGTTATTCCCAGATGAAAATATAAATAATAAAGATTCAGTGCAAGATTTATGAATATGCCTGAGAAACATCACACTTGAAATTATCTATTCTGTAAGATACCTACAGCTGTAAAACAGCCAGAGCCTCTGAAGGATGTAGAATGGGGGAGTAAGTTATAGCAACCTGAAGAGTTGGGTATCTCTGCATTAGGTGTATATTTCCAAGAGCTAGATCTTCTAGAATATTTCCCATGTGGGGAAGTCTTGACGTACCATTTGAGTTGAAAAGCAGAGGAAAATGATGCCCCACATGTGAATTAGATCTTTTGTGGATAATGACTTGATCTTTACCATTTCTTTGAATCCATTTTTCTCAGAACTTTTCGTTTTCTCCCTATCTTTACCAACCCTGGTGCTCTGAAAGCCAATTGAAGTGGAAAGAGTATACTCTACTGAGTACTTCAAGGCAGATCATATCACTGGAGCAAATAATACCTCTAGAGACCAAATAAAAGATTAAACTGCATTCAAACATAGACCTGAACTCTATGGTTGTTTGGGAAACATTCCAGATGACAATTTCTAGATTTCAGAAAAAAATAACTTCAATATTTGTGGCCCATTTTTTTTCCGAATTAGCATTTACTAGTGTTCCTATGCTGTTTTTATACCCAGTGCTCAAACAGCTACTTCTCCTTTCTCCTTTTCCCACTCCCATTCACTTCTCAAGGCAAGATAAGCATCCCAACATTTACAAGTTTAGGAATGCAGGTGGCTGAAACAAGCAGGTGGAAAGAGGGTGGATTGGGTTGAGTATAATTGTACAACAGGTGCTGGTTTTGTTATATATGTTAGTTCTCTTAGCAACAAAGAAAGAATTTTGACCAAAAAAAGATAATATATGCAAGTTCTTTTATTTGCTATGATTTTGCCAAGCTTTTAATGAGATTGGGCCTGTTCGAAAGTATAAAACCAGGAAAGTGTAACATTTTACCTGCAGAAAATTACTTTACACCCTCAGGAAATGAAATTCTGATTCTTTTGAATACAGCATCTTTTGAAGAAATGGAGTACATGGGGATGAAACACCTTGTCTCTAGCAGTTTTTGTACTTTGGGGGTGATTTGAAAGAAACAACAGGCAAGGAAGTATCTCTGCCTCATTTACTCTTCCTATAATTGTGTTTAACCTTCTGCATAATAAGGTGTCAGTAACTCACAAAGGATCAGAGGATTACATCTGTAATTTACAGTTGGGCTAAACTGCCTATAATCAGGAACAAAAATTAAAATCTGAGTCAAGAAGAGAATGTGATGTGTTTGACATGAGGGATTCTCCTTGATGGTTAGTTCATAGCACTGTGAGCATAATTCAGCAATATCTAGAATCAATTGAAGCATATTACCCTAAAAAATAATTGTTGCCACCGCTAATCTTTTATCCCACAAATTGCTAGCTTTCTGGGAACACCTTAGCAAGTAGGAGTGTTGATTTGAGGCCATTACCAACTGCCACTTTATGCATTATCACACTGTCAATAAAACACTATAAATATGTAGTTCGCAGGAAAATATATTTTTCCTATGGATTTTTACTGTGTATAAGTGTTCAAGGAAAACAATCCTACCAGAAGCACAAACTTAAAAAGTACTGATTAAGCCAAATTGCAATCTGTTCTGGCACCCCTGTTTACATCTTAATTTAATGAAAAACCCCTTTTTTTACAACTATTATACTATGTATAAGACCCCTGAAAGGAACCCAGCTAAGTAACAGCAAGCTAAAACATACATAAATATTTGTTTGCCCCTGAGATGGCAATGTTTTGTATCCATGAAATCATCAATTAATACCTCTCACGTGGGTGAAATTTGCATTGCAGGACTACTAAGGGGGACAAAAAGAGATAATTTCCTTTCTATGAAGATATACAATTGTAGTTGTGGGCATCAGAATGTATATGCTCATTACTGTCTGGTTTAAAAGCTTCTAACATACCCAGCATACGCCAAATTTTCATCATACTATAACACTCATTTAGGTAACACTAAAAGAATGAGTAAAACAGAGCCACAGCCTGGGGCATGTTAACAAAGAGTTGATGGCTTAAATGTATCCAGTGGTAAATTACCTTTGAAAGGTCTCCAGCCTCTAGATAGAAGCAGATAACAAACACGTTCCATGTAACCCAAAGGACCAGCCAGACAGCATACTGTAGGGAGAAAGGGAGAAATACAGAATTAACAATTCCACTTAACTGAGTTAAACTTAGATCATCAGCTCAATCCAAGACAAAACCAGATTATAAGTATGGTGTCTATGAATAAAACTGTTACACATAAGAGAGAATCACAGATAAATTCCTCCCTTTCCCTGACACAGTGTTGAGTGACCTAGTGAGTACTCAGTCACACCAGAAAACCTGCATCAGGAAACAGTTGATAAATCTGATATTTGAATTTGAGACTACTCTGTATCTCTTTGTTCAAATGGGTAATGCTACAATAGAGAGGCATGTAATAGCAACTATATTACTTATTATTAGTAGTTATTATATTATTGTATTAATTATATTAGAAGTGCAGAACTGATCATTCAAATATAACTTACGAAATAACATCCTAACTGAACCAGCACTGGTTTTTTTCAACATTCAGGTTTAGTCTCAAGAAATGAAGCATATATATACCCTGAAGAAAATCTTTCTGTCTGTCTGTCCATCTATCTATTTATTTATTTTTTGCAGTATCTCTACAAAATATGGGGGAATTTTTTCATGATGCCTGCCTCTATCAATTTATTTTGTGACCTTCCAAAGCACAGTTCATAATTACTCAATATCTTCAAGAGGCAGACTGCATTTTAAATTGCCAGTTTCTTTGGGGTTTTTTAATTTTTTTTTTTTATTTTGCCTTACAGTGTATAGAAGAAGCGTTCATATTTAAGCAATACCTGTTCATTGGTAGTTGCCAAACATCTTACTCATGTATCTGATGTCAGTAATGGGATACATTTTTTTTTCTCCTTCTGTCCTCTATTCTGCTTCTCTTTTGTATTCATAAGACCTTATGTGCTTGGTCTGAAAAGTACCCTGCCGTAATGCTGGAGGATCCTGTATAATAAAGTTTGACCTGCTGTTGCTACTCTTATCTCATGTCTGTATTTAAGAACTACCCTTGACAAATTATTCCATCATCTAATAAACTTCAGGATCTTCAAATGCTTTTCTGATGGCTGTTGTAGCCATCCTCTGGTTCACAATTCAGTTCTGCATGTTTGTTTATTTCATTCCACAACGAATGCATATGTGTGAAATACGACAGCGATGGGACACCGTTCCCTACCTGTTACAGCTGAGAGCTGCTTTCTCCTTTCACACCACCACACCACTTCTCACAAGTATTTACAGACTTATTCTTCGTGTCTTGTAGCCTTTTCTCCAAACTATACTGATTACATTTTGATAGCTCCTTTTCCAAATCAGGAAGCACTATTTTCTGCACACCTCCACGTGTTCACATTCTGAATAAGCAGACTATATTTTGGATTGCATACTATCCATTCCATACAAAAAAAACCCCATGACAAACTATTGTTTGTAATGAATGACAATCTCTTTCTCTTCATTCAGTAACAACATATGCGGGATTCTTCTTGCATTTCTCTTGCAAGTGATGTTCTGCATTACATTATTATTCTACATGCCATTCTCAACCTAATCTTCTAAATATTGTGACAATAAAACAATTCTGCCATTTCCCAGGATCTAAAGTGAGACTATATCCAATACGACCAAAATTTAGACCTGTTCTAATTTCTTATTTTTATAGATAACAAAATAATTTCCAGCCAGTGTAGCTATTAGTTGGACCATGTTCAGATTTTGAAAAGCTATGATAAAAATAGTTTTGATTTAATGGAAGCTAACACAGCTATAATGCTTGAATTGCTTTATACAGAAGTAATTTCAGGTAATTTAAAGCATACAGATTACATATACTTTATAGGTCAGCTCTTTCTGGTCACAGATGACAGATTTATTTAGGTCAGGAGAACTCTCTGGAGGCCACCTGGTCCAATCTCTGCCCAAAGAACAACCAGCATGGATCAAGTTTTGCAGGGATTTATCCAGCTGAGGTCAAAATATCTCCAGAGATGGCCCAGCTAATCCACATCTACACTTTGAATGCAGCCTGCTAATAAAACTTTGGAAAATAGGAACTTATTTCAGCTGGAGAATCTTAACAAACTCATTTTTTTTAAAACAAAATTTTGAGATGTTGAACATTAAGCATTTAATTTTCCTGTAGCTTTCTTATGGTACCTCTCTTCACATGTAACATGGAGCTTTATAACTATGAAACAAGAGAAGAAAACATTAATTTAGATTCAATAGCCTTAATCTGGCTATGTTAACCAATTTTGCATCATTTTAACTTGTTGGTTTTTGTCAATTATTGTAATACTTTAATGTTAGTTATTCTCATGTAGATAATAAGAACACTCCTAACACATGAAGATAACTGGATTTCTTATAGGGAAAATTCAAAATACTGCATTTAGAGTGGGTTCTCAAAGGTACGAAATGTGCAATTTCTGTTCCTTTGCAAAAGTTTTTGTGCTGCAGAACAATTTTAAGCAAATCGGACAAGAGAATACAAGAAGATTTGAAGATACTTTATCCACAAAAGAAGATTAGAAGATACTTTATCCACAGAAGCTTCAGGAAAACAGGCATACAGATGGGAATAGACACTATTAAGTCCTTATACACAGAAAGACTTATAAGATCATCCCTTTTCAGTCAACATGAAGGGGGGAAAATGTGGAAGAGAGACACTGGAATACTGGGCTTCATTAGGTCAGCTGTTCACAACCCAACATGCCCCATAGGATGTAAGCAACAGCTGATTAAAAAGCTCAACATGCACAGGGCATTCAACAGAACACTCCAACTTTGGAACTTTGGAACTGCTTGTGCCAGCAGAGAAGCTTATTACATGAAAAAAAAAAACTTTTTCACTGCCAAGTTTATCACCAAAAAACTGACACATTTATCTGCCATTTAGATAAATTCTTTTAACAAGAATTTCTTGTTATTGGACTACAGATAAGGCTAAAATGTCTTTTTAAAGTATGTTTTAAACTTCCTCTTTTTGAAATGTTGTAATAACTGCTTGTTGCATGAATTCTGTGGATAAATACTGAGTTTAATTGTCTTGAAATACAAGGATGTTTCTGTTTCCCATTGCTCCTTGTTTCAGAAGCTTCGGATGTAGCACATCTCTTATCTCTGCATCACATGCAGTCATAAATGTCTCTTGTTCTCTATGTGCTTCAGCAAATTGTTGAAGAAATTCAGCACTGAAGGTCTGTGACAGTGAACAAATCCCTCTGACACCTCTATTATATGTATCTAATTAGAAGAACATTTTATAAGAGTTCTTCAAAGGGCTATTGCTGTATTTTTTTTGTCATATGTGGGAGTTCAAAACAGATGCATTATCTGACAGAAGCCACCACAATGTTACAGCAGTCACATAACAGCAAAACAAGAACTTTGATAAATACACACTTGACCAAGCAGGAGATACTGAGAAGGGGCACAGCAATGACAAGCAAGCTTATTATTTTTATGGAGATACACACTAGAAGGTTAAGACTGAAGACTTGAATAGTAAACATGAATTTATAACCCTCTGCAAAGAACTGTGTAGTCACATTCCCTATGAATTACCACAAATGAACATAAGAGGTATTTTTTCTTGGGGAATGGAAAACGGAGATATTAAAATACTTGCACCAGTACTGAGAACACACTTATATCAAAATTGGCTAAGTCACATTATTTCCAATTTACTAACAGGGAAACTGGATGTCAAAGAAATTACATCACTTCACCTAATACCTAAGCCAAACGGAAAAATAATCCCAAGGGCACAAGAAGCAAAGGTTCAGGTAAGACACAAATGTCTTTGACATAAACATGGTCACCAGAGATCATATCTATTACTCTTGTCACACTTTTTCTGAGAAAAATATGTCCCATCCTTTCAGGCATAAATAGTCAGGAACTCTGATAGATATGGGTATTTTAAATTAAAGCATTTTGTGGTTTTTTTCCCACAGAACTTTACATGGCATTTCTCTTGCTCCCAAATTCTTTTATGATACCTGAGTCAGTTACAAACACACGAGTCTGAGGGATACATGGGCCAAGACCCACATTGTGCAATTCAAAGTAATTGAATTGTTCTTATGATTAATGATTTGCCATTTACTTTATTTTTAGAATGTACACAATTTTAGTTTTAGATTCTTCCAAATCTAAAAATATTCCTCAAGATCCTTCTGTGATACATTCAGGAAAAAGAAACACAAAGAATTTCTAAAATTATACTTACTACATTTACTGAAGTAATTAAATATATGATGATTTATGCTATCTGGACAACATTTATTTGAGTTGTTCAAAGATTACCTTGAGCCCAGCATTTCTGGGAAGAGCCTCTCTTTCCAGTAATGCACTAAGAACTGTCCACAATGTAATTATCTTTGTTTCTAAAGTTATTTTCCCCTAATTTCCTCAGTCTATGAAGATATATCACTTAGAAATACAATTTTCAAACTTATCTTTTCCCCATCAAATCTGATAAAAAGTGAAATTCTCAATACTTGGCATTAATATATTATGTCTGCCTCTTGTTTCCATATGCCTGGAACTGATAGAACTACCTAGATTCCCCTGTGAGAAGTCCACCTGAAGCAGAAAAACATCAGTCTACAGTGGGACTTCATGTGGCGACTTAGTAGGCACCATCTCAGATTCCATCTGCTCTGTGCATTTTGCTTCCTATTCCCATTGCCTGAGGCTTTTCCTGAACTGATGAGGACATGGGCAGCCCAACATGGAGGAGAGGCCAGGTATAGAACCCAGCAGGAGCCACACATCAGTGGGAAGCTTCCAGTGCAGAGCAGGACCAGAAACCACAGCCTGACTGCAAAGACGAATCTGAAGTCAAATTGTCACCCAGCAGAGATTCAGTGATTGAATGCATGAAGACCAAATGTTTTAAGCCGAACTGCGGCTCTCAGGAGCCTGACACAAGGAGCAGCCGTGTTCTGCTTTTAATGATTCAGATGAAAGCCTTCCCTGCCCAGCAGTTATCTACAGCCCTCACTGGGAGAGAGCTCAGGGCCAAAACCACTAGTCTTGACAACAAATAATATTCCTGGCAGCAGAGGACTTTGTGCAACCAGTTCAACTTCAATAAATGTTCATTGACTTTCCTGAAAGTACTGGAAAGCTCTTGCAGAATGACATAATCCTCTGGATTTTTTTCATTGCTTTTTGATTGCCACAGCATGCAGCTTGCACTAGTTTTGCTTGGCTGAATTCTTCCTATCATTAAGACTTAGATATTTCTTGATAGGTTTTATTTTTATTTTCAGTCATTTTTAATCATGGCTATCAGAGCACTGTCCATCCTTGTGAGCATGTGCTGCTAAGCAAATATGAATTGATTCTGTAGCACCCATTTTGAGTTGCTGTAGTTTTCTGTCTCAAATTGCAATGACAGTCTAGTTTTCCTCTTGTGTTTATCAGGGAATTTTTTAACCCATTGGCATTGTGATTCCTTGGCTCTTCACTCTTTCATCAGTCACACATTTATATATATATAGATATAGATATAGATATACATATATATGTTTCTCCTTTCCTTTGCTCCCTCAGATAAAAATATCTGCCCGATATTTTATTTCCTTGTCATTACATTTTATTTAATTAGTGTCTTGCCAAGACTGACCGAAAAATGCTGAATTGTCACGTCCATCAGAACTGGTCACTACCAAACAGAAAATTGGTATTGGAATAGGTTTGTTTTTGCTCTTAAGCAATCAGTGCTTGCAGGTATAGAGCAAATGCTGCTTAAAATTTCTATCCAGAGGCTTCCATACAACCAATGTCTATGTATAATCTTTCAAGCCCCTTGAACTCAGTTATAAGCCCTGATTTTATATTATTTATTAACTCTGTTTGCCCCTTGAAGTGCATGAGAAGGATTCATAAGCATAAAAGGCAGGAGGAAGGTTGAGGCACATTCTGATCAGGTCATAAATGGATAAAGGCACAACCCAGAGCCCAGCCCATTGATATAATGTGCAGTCTACTTATAGCCAGGGAGTTCTAGCTTGAGTGGGACTCACTGGGCTTCTTTCTTTTGGCTACTTCTGTTTTGTTCTCTCTTCTTTGTGCCAGAATTATACTGGGAACAGAAAGCACAGCAGAGATTTGCTTTTTGTTCTGAAGACATGGCTCCAACTCCTTTTGCATAAAATAAGTTGAATTTCTACAGAGCACATTACTGTCAGAGTAGCATCCATCTGCCCACATTTAGATGTCTGCAGTGCAGATATCCTCCTCTGAGCAGCATCTAGATTCCCATTATGCTCAATTCAGAGGAAAGGCACTTTCAGGGCTCTGTTCATTTCCCAGTGTCTGACACAGATCACCCTACCCTTGCTGTTGGAAAGCCAAACTTCTCAAAGGCAAAACTCCCAGTGTCACAGAGCCCATTAAAAATCTTGTACTGGTGACATAAAGAATAAGATAGTAACACTGTTCTATGCAGATATGTACTCTTTTTTCCCCCACATAAACAAAAACACCAAAGTAATTTAAACATCACCAGAGTAAAATATCACCGATGGACTGCTGAAGGGACATATTCTGAGAACTACTGTTGCTTATATCCTACACTTCCTGATGGTCCATTTATGCTTAAGCTTGAATTTGTTAATTTCCTGTTTCTTGGATTCACAGCTCTTTAGATTTTAGTGTAAAAGCTTGGGAAAATTATGGTTTGGTTTGTTTTTTTTTTTGGTATTACATCACTTTCATTTGTTCTTCAGCTTCTAAATCAGTGACCAACTATACCACTGAAGATACAGCCCACAACACTAAATGACAAACTTCCATTCCAAGAAACCACGAACAGCTCTGGAGATGCATCAGCCCATTCATACAGCTTTCCTAAGGAAGACAACATTTTCTCAGTATAGTCACTCTATTCTTACTACTATTTACTACTACTACTACTACTACTACTACTACTACTACTACTACTACTACTAGTAGTAGTAGTAATTTCTTTCAATATGATGCTATAATGGTGAATGGCCAAAATGTAGAAGAATTAGTTTACATTGCAGCACTGTAGCACTGTTTAGCGAACCTACTATGTTACAACAGGGAGTTACAAATAGTCTGGATCCCCAAATGAAAGTACTTTGGAACTGAGGAGTCACCTTTAAAAAAAAAAGTTTTCTTCAAAAAGACAATATTTTTGCCATTCTTCTTCCAAAAGGGGAGCAAAGAAAATTTCTTCCTTTCATCTCAAATATTTTCTTCTTGTCTTGGTTAGGGGATTTTTTGTTGTTGCTGATGGGTTTGGTTTGGGTTTGGTTTTTGTTTGTTTCTTTGTTTTGTTTTGGGGGGCAGTTTGGTGGGAATTTAGGTTTCTTCACCATCAATATGTTACAATTCTTGAGCTTTTTATGTATAAAGAAAGTAAGGTAAGGCAGAAATTTTAACAGGACATATTTATTTTATCTTTTGACATAGCAGTAGAAATTTAATTGGTTTGGCTTCACTCATCATTCAATTCCTGTAAATCTTTTGATCACATCTTTGCTGTGAAACATTTATCAGCAGGAAGTAACTTCAAATATCTGAATACTCAGTGTAAGCTGCAGACACATGAATATACTCACATACATTCACGGATGGACTGATATTTTTCTTATGTTATTTTCATGCTTTTATAGTATTCTTTCTTTTGTTTGTAGAACAGATTATAAAGTCTCTTAAATTAGAAATTACTAATTAAATGTAAGTAACAGGAAAATGATAGTTCTCATTTAAATAGAACTCAAGCTTTCTTTATAACAGAATTCTTGTTATATCTCTATATTTCAAGGCATAACTTGAGCTGGTTACACAACAGTCAACCTTAAAATAGCACTGTTATGAACCTTTTTTAACCTTTCTGCTTCAATTCCAACATTAATCTACCAGGATCTACTTCAAGAGCTACTAGCAATAGAAATCAATGCTGTTCAACACATAAAACTCGAAATAATGGCTTTAAAATGACATTATTTTTGACCAGTTCTAATCAGCTGTTAAATTTATATTAAAGTTGTCATAGGAAAAAAAAATAGAAACCAAAATTATGTGTTTTTGTCATTTGGTTCTTCAATTACATTTCTAGAAATATTTTGAAAAAATATTTTCAAACCCTACCTTGTAGAACAGTCCTAAAATACTCAGCATTTCAAGACCTGGATTTCCTCAGAGGTAGTAGATAGTTATCAGTTCAGAAATTGAATTTACAGGAATCCAAACTACCTCCAGTGGATATATATTTTTTATAACAAATTTTACAGGAAAATTGCAGGAATGGTTGTGGTAAAATTCCACTGCAATTTGTGGCTCCCCAGAACAATTTACCAATTAATTACCAATTAAAAAGAAACATGAGCAAGATCATTGGATACTATAAGCTGCTTTATCGAATGCTTCATCTAAGAGTGAATACTACTATGGAATTACCACATTGCAAAATAGAAAAAAAAAAAACAAAAAAAATTTCCACAAATTTAGAATGAAAGTGATAGGTGGCAGAATGGTTCTGTATGTACAAGTCTCCCTCAGTTGTTCAGAAATATTTGAAAACATGTTCAAGAGGATTATGCCATTGCTTTTCTGCAGACTATGTGAATACTCCCTTGCCAAGACATGAGGTTACTCACTACTTTCCATTGCCCATTCCAGGCATTAAGGAGGCTCTGCTGATGGTGCCAGTCCAAGAGGCCACACTGATGGCCCAGCCCCTCTGCAGGGCAGCAGTGCTCCTCCAGGTGGGCTCTGTGCTGTGCTCACCTTGCCACAAGCTCGCATTCCACACAGGGTAATGCAGGCTCTCCAGCTGGGCACCCCTTCTCTGGGCTCTTTCCACCCTCAGGCAGTCCTGGGAGGGATCTGCCTGCTCTCCTTCCTCAGGAGGAACACCTTCACTGCCTCCAGTTTGAACTGGACAAGGTCCAGGGAGGAAGGAAAGGTGTTCTTTTCAGCTGAAACAAACATAAGACACGTATCCTCACTGTAATCTAACAAGAAGGTCTTCTCACTGGAAAAATGGGAAGCTGTAATTTGCTTTAGACGTTAGCAATTGACGGAGCTAGACATGTATTGACTGTTTCCTTGGTGTCTCTGGGCTTTTCAGAAACACCCAAAAAGAAAAATCTTGATTATAATTCAGTCATTGAACAGTTTGTTTTAATAGAATGTTTAGCAGCTGTTCCCATTTGAATTCTCTATTAAAAATACAAATCAGGACAATCAAAATTCTTTCAGTGTTCATTTTTAACAGAGTGCAAAAATAAAATCAATAGCTACTGTTGCTAGGAACATAAGTCTACTGACATTTATTTAGACTCTTCTATTGATGCCTCAGTATTTGAATGCCAGCTACAACTATTTATAAAGGGAATCCATCTCCCTCAGAGAATATACCAAAATTCTTGCTAAAACTAAAAGAAAGCCATTTATAATAATATCTTTTTGATAAGCTGAGATGTTTTTATTCAGCTTCCCAGGTGTTGTTTTCTTCCTTCAGTTTTCTTTGGCTTAATGCTTTAACAGACAAAGTCATGAGGAGCCTGGTGGTTGAGGCCACAAAGCTTTGAGCGTGGTCTTTAATGTTCATATTCCAAAGGAGATATAATTTTAACTAAAGATTTACCACAGGAAAAATAAATGAGGCCATCAAATTCTTCCTTGCCTCTCTCCAAACTGTTTTTTTACAGCACAATTTTTAAGAGATTCCTTAGACCACTCCAAAATTTCGAAAAAAAAATTGGGATGTGCCTAAGATACTAGGAGACTTTGTGTTTCAGCATTGCAGAATGGAGCACACAGACCTTCAAATTCACTGGCAGGCAACTCTGTTTTGGGAGATTAGCTGCTTTGAGAGTATCAGCCAATGGCAAAGGTCACTTCCCAGTTTTGGAGATAACACACAGAAACTGCATCTGCAGAGTGTTTACAGCCAGCCATACAATGGAGCCAGACTGAATTTTGTTCAGGAGGTTAAGGTAGTTGGAGGGGATGGAGCCAAATCCTGGAGGCACAAACCCCAGCCTCATGGAACTGTGTGGGGAGTACAGGAGTACAGTACATTTCCCTTGTGTAGGGGGTGCCTACCTGCCAGAGCATCACTGCACCCACTTCTGTGGGACAGACTCTCTGAGTGAGTCCAACGAGCCACAGCAAAGGGAGAGAAGACAAAGAATACTCTTCCCTTCTAGTAAATCTGATGGGCAAGACTGCCTGGTTTGGCAAGATCAGTATGTTTTAATACACCATGGCTTTTTTTTTTTTTTTCCCAGTATTTTTCAATCCTGAAGGTATTGAATTAAACAAAAGAGGAATCTGAAGCTTTAACAATGAATGTTGACACACAAACATCACTTTCAAAAAGAGGATAAAATACAAAGTGGACTTAATTTTCCAGTTTCTTCAGGGAGATTTAGGACTGTGTTTGTCTAAAAAAAAAAAAAATCCTTTTGTGCTGAAACCGGACCACATCTATTCAACAGAAGTACTATTTAAAAAGCATTTTCTTTATTAATCAATTAATCTCTGATTTTTCTCAAATCACCAAAATGCATTACACTTTGTTTGCTCATTGGATGAATTAGGGCCTTCCTCAAGGAGGTTTATACCTGACTCTGTGTGCAAGTTTGCTCTGTATTACTCAGGAAACAAAGAAAGTCCTTCTCTTAGATGATATTAGGGAAACTGTCTTCCCCTTCTCCCTCAACTTGCATCAAAAAAATTAGCTAAAAATATTCCATGCCCTAGGTTTTTGCAGTTCTGAGAAGAAACTAGAGATGAAATCAGAAAACATTGTGGCCCAGCCCTCTTAATATACATACACTGGTCAAATTCTATTTCCCTAAATGTGATATGATCAAAGAATAGCATAACATTCTTTATTCATGCCTCTGAGAGTCTTTCTCTCATGGCATCACCTCCAAATCCTTTTATCAGTAGTATTATGGTAAATGTATATCTCTGATTGTATTTGATTTTCTTTCTCTTAAAGTACCTGTTGCTCCTCTCCTCTGCATATCTCAAATACCCTGAAAAATGTTTTCACTTTCTAGAATTTTTGTTTGCTTAGTTTTGGGTGAGAAAAATACAGCTGTTTAGGGCTGAGGAAAGTTATTGCTACTATTTCCTGTACTCCCAACCTCCCTGTTCCAAGCATCTTCTAGGTCAAGCATTCACAAAAAAATCCCTATAATTTATAAACAAACCAGGAGAAAATTTCAAACACCATTCAGCAGTAAGGCTGGCATCTCTGTAACTACAGATGCAAAAAACTCGAGACATTTAATCGTTAAGACATCACTGACTGGGAAGCCTGCCACCAACATCCACACTTGATGCACATACATTGTCTTTTGGCTCTCTACAGCCATGCCCATCTGCTTCGGTGGCATGGTGCCTGCTTATCAGCTAGTTGGACCATTTCAGTACACAGAGGTGCCAAGAAAAGGTTTTACATGGGTACAGCCACTAAAGTGCCATTTCTTTTGTAGCAAGAAATGCTAGAGCTGAGATACTAATAGACTATGCCTTTGTGCTTTTCTTTTTTTTTTTTTTAAATTTTTTTTTTCACTTGCTGAAAATGGGTTCTGCCATTACTATTTGTTATCTCTTTTACAAAGAAAAATATGGTACTGGGATTGAAACAGAATAAAAGCAGATAAGACACCAATTAACAACGCCACTGTGAGATAAAATGAGAGTAGGGTAGGTTAGGAGTATATTTTAAGTATTGTGCACCATATGCGTCTAATTCAAAGGAATAAAAAAATAAGGCAAAAATTCATACTCACCCCATTTTACAATATTTGAAATCAGGAAAGCTATGAAATTGGATTAGATCAAGAGGAAAGAAAACAAATTATTATATGAAGTCATAGAGTTGAGATAGAAAAATAACCCTAGTTTGTCCTAAAGATGGCACACAATTCTGACAGAAATTTAAACATCATTTGTTGGTTTTGTTTTCAGGATCATTGTTCAGAGTAGATATTATTTCAACCTAAGGCTACATCTCATATTCTTCTTATAACACTCCTAACACAACAAATTGGATTCTAAGATTATTTAAGCTTTAACTTAAACATGTATTTTAAAAAATTCTTGAGAAATACAGATTGAGTGAATTAAACTGACTTTTGGTGTACAAGATGCATATGAACTTGCCACGTATCATAAATACAATCAATTGCAGCATAATTTCTGATGTAAGAACATTTAGGACATACAGCCAATATAGTCAAGAAAACTAACAATATGACTGTGAGTCTATGAACTGCCTTAAAACATCAGATTGCCAAACTTTGCACTGCTTTTAGAGGGATATTTGGTAAAATGATTATTAGGGTTTTTCCCAATCCAGCTTTTCTTATGAGTCCTTGATTCTTACATACCTTTCTTGGCATTATGACCTATGTACAGCTAAGATGGAAAAGCAGACACATTATTTTGATAAACACTCAGTGCTACACAGATCCTTTCCAAGCACTTTTCAGAAAAAGTAAAAATAGCAGGTTGTTGAAAGGATGATAGCTCAAAAAAATATAAGAAGGTAAGAAAGGTCAGCATTGAGGGAATAAACAGCTGATACTTCAAATGGGATGGGAATATATCCAGATGTCAAGATGGCATTGGATGACATTAGCAATGAAAGGCACGGTAGCTTCCACATTGAGGCAGAAGTGCCATGTGACTTTCACTGGAGCGACCCAAGTTGCCATGCAAAATCTGAGCATGGCTGAGCCAAGAAGCATTGCCAGTGCCCCCAGCACTGCCACATCAGAGAGACTGTGATGACAGTTCTATGACAGGAGACAACAGCATGACAAACTGATAAATGAGCTTGGAAAAGCACTGGGTTTTTTAAGCGACCAGACTGAATTATTCCAAATTCTGGGAGATATAATGAAAATTGAAGGGATTTCTCCTGCTCTCCAATTTAATATCAAAGTGCCAGAAAGAGTGCATACTCCACCAGGTATGCAGAAATAAGTACTGAAACACCCAGTAGGAAAATGTAATTTTTTAATTGCTGCTGCCTGAAAAACAATAAGATAATTTTGTGACTATTGAAAAATCCTGTCTCTATGCAAGCTAACATTCAGGCTTATATTTCATGCTTGAATTAAATTAGATTAATCTGTTGGCCTGATTGCTTGGATATTTCAAAAGCATACTTCTATCTAAGCACAAAAATGTATTTAAAAAAAAAAAGAAAAAAAAAAGAAAAAAACCCAAGATGTTTCCAAGTGTTTCCAAGCATCCAAAGACAAAATTAAGTAAAGTTACTGGAAAATTTAGAAAAGAATGAAAAGTTACCCATGATAATTTACATCAACATCCAAATTTTTTTTTCATGTATCACAACAGATACACTGTTGTTGCTGTTCAACATTTCTTTTTGCCTTCATCACACAGTCCATATTTGTGCATTATTTACTGAATATCATCCAAATTCACCTGTTTGTTGGATTTTCTTAGGCTAGCTGACTTACTGTAGCTTCTGAGTGAATCTTAAGCATGGATTACCTTCCCAAAGCACTGGCTGGGCAGGATAATTGTTATTAGTCCCATGTTAGAGATGAGAAGTTTCTGCTGCAAATGAGTCTGGGGTGCTGAAGGCAATCAGGTTATTCATTACCTGTGCCAGAAAACCATGTTGTGCACTAATAAGGAGATGCTCACTTTGATCACACAATTAAAGACTGTAGCATAATTCAAAAACACAGGTGGCTAAATAAAGGTCACAGAGGCAGCATCAGTTTTGGAAGTTTCTCTGTCTCGGATGCCCCATTTGCAGCTCTAATAGACTCTTGTTCCAGTGCTTGAAGAGGTGTATGTGTAAGCATTTTCTCAACTGCACTTGTGCAGTGGATAGTGGGTGCTATGCAGTCAAGTAGCCACAGTTAATAACGTGTGATGAGCAGTGTCTTCCACAGGAGCTGATAATGGCTCCCAGATGAGTCTTCTGTTAATACATAGGTATAAATACCTCTATATTGTTTAAAGGACACATTGAAAACAAAACAAAACAAAAAAAGAAAACCCCAAAATCCACAGTTACGCAGAGATGTTGATCAACATGTGAGCCATTAGAGGCTCTCAAGCCTCTCCAAACAAAGCTGCCAATCAACACAACAAAATGACAGAAGGCAACACCCCACCACCCACAATTATATGAACCAGAGGCTTCTGTGCTCTGCCCTCCCCTCTTTGCCTACACTGAATGATGGCTTCCTGCATCTCCCCCTCACCACTGGGGTGAAGAAAAATGGTCTCTGTTCTCCCTTCTGCAAAGGTGGCAGTTGTCTGAGCCAGGAGAGATGTGGGTTGAGTAAGGGCCTGAGTAGCCCCCAGGGTTTGTCCCTTTGTTCAGCAGGAGCAGAGCCTGCTCCTTCAGCACTGTGGCTCAGTTGCAGGGTGGATGGCTGCATTCTTGCCTAGAGTTTGTTGGCATCCCCTGATTTGATATCACTACCCATTCTAACAAATCAAGATGAATTTGCAATGAGGACAAAGGACAGCCTGAAATGATGCCCTGTGGCATTTCTTCCCTCTTTCTTTCTATGTCAAATGTCACATTGACTTTGCAAGAAAGAAGTATTAGAACATATTTATGTAATGGCTTTCAAAACTCAAAAATTACCTTCTTGGTTTTTTGTTTGTTTTTGCTTTTTTGTTTGATTGTTTTGATCTAGATGATCAGAAATGCTGAGTTGCTTTGACAGTAAAATAATAAATAGATTTGGGCAAAACTTTAGTTTGATGGGTTTAAATGTAGCCTGTTCATAAAAGTAGTTAAATATCAAGGTTGTGTAACGGAAACTTCTGGACAACTTTACATATAAACACTTATTGCCAAACCTATCACTCTGGAAATCATGAAATAGATACAGTAATTCCTTTTTCCTCAGCTTTGTTTAGAACTTCACATGCTGAGCAAGTGCACTGCTGGAAATTCAGCAATATTCAGCAGACATGTGCCCATTCATTGATGATACTTAAGAGATACAGTCGCATTGAAAAGATCTGCTGTCCTTTTTCTACAAGAAATTTTAAAAATTGTCCAAATCTTGCTGCTCTTTTCTGTTCATCTCTCCATATTGTTAAATATTTCTTTGCCCTCATTTCTACTTTAAATGTATCCCACAGTATTAGTAGTACAGAGAACAAACAGGAGAACTTCCAAAGCAAAGAGGGTAAGGAAGACAGAAGTATTAATACTGCAAAGAGATAAAAAGTCTCAAAACAGAGAGAAGCAAGTGAAAGGTTAAGTAAATAAGATAATGTTCAAATACACAAGCCACAAGAGGTTATTGGAGAGTATGGTCACATTTTAAAGAATAAAAGCATAAAAAGTGTAATTTTACCGTCAAAAGAAAAAGATAATTCTAAAATGTAAGTAGGATCTGTGTCTCACGTAAGCACTTGGGAAAAAAAGGCAGAAAGATAAGTATAAAACTCCAAACCTCTAATGAGTAATAAGAAATAAGTAAATAATTAAAAAAAAATTAAAAAAAAAAGAACAGCAGAGTACCATTATCAGGACAGCAGTGATCAGAAAGAAATTAAGAAATTAGACCAAAAGGATTAAGGAAACTTCCATGGCAGTTGGATCTTGTCCCAGAACACTAATGAAAGGGCAAGAAAGATAAAAGAACAATTAAGTTATGTTTACAATCTCAGTTGCAGGACCACCCCTCCAACAAAAATGCAGTGGAATCAACTGCAAAGCAGTTTGGCATTAAAATCAAAAGATGGAAATCTAGAACAACCAGAGACTTGTCATATTAATCTAGTTATAAAATTAGAAAACTCTCCCCTACCAGACAGAATTGGTTCAAAGGAATCAGAAAGTCTTGGCTGAGCAGAATAAATATGGATTCATCTTGGGATTTATGTAAATGCTCATTGTATTAACTGGGTTTTTTAGCAGATGTGGACCTAGAAAGAGGAGAATACTTAGAAATCTCAGTCCTTTCCATTACAAAGCACTTTCTTGTCTCATCCAACCTCAGATCACACTTGCCCGGAGCTGCATGGATGGGGCGAAAAGGATAGTTATTGCACCCTGACACTCTGCTGAGCTCCCACACTTGCAGCGTCTTTGATGAATTCTATGGCCACCTCGTCTGCTCCCAGTTTAAGGGAGAACCTGCTGTGGTGGTGACATTCCCATAGCACTCATTTTTGAACAAAATTCTGCAGAAAGCAGATGAAGCAGCACAAGAGGCTGCTGTGCAGCCTCAGTTTCTAACTTACATTCCCTATTTTCTTCGGCACTGCTCTAACTGTGCTGAAGATTTTGCCTGCTGAACATGTATTAGGAAGCAATGAAGTGGATGTTTTTCTAGTTATCCCATGGGATATACTTGCAGAACATTCAAACTAATGGATGGCAAGTCTTAGAGAAGGCATCAAATGCAGATTGCAGATGTGATCCCCCACCTCAGTGAAAAGTGTACTGGTTTGTACAATTGTTTTGATTCAGCAGGGATTTCTCTCTTAATATCTTACTTTCCTGTGGAAAAGACTGCTATACATATAAATCTGCAGAAATTAGGCCTTAAAAAGCCTCCAGTGCAACATTTTTATTGATGAAAGAAAGATATGGGAATATCTACCTAAACAGAGAAAAGTCCTGAATCTTTGACTTAAAGAAACATGTTAGTCCCCTAAATTCTTGATTCTGGCATGAATTGTAGTGTTAAAAAATCTTCCTCAAAATGACATGTAGCCAGCATGTATAAATCACTGATATGACAGATCAAATGAGAAGATCTGTTTGGTGTGGCAAGCTCCTTTCCATACGTGTTTTGACAGCCAACCCTGTGGGTCAAATGTAGCAGTAAAGAAACTGCAGGTTCAATGGAAAGAGAAAATATATTGTCCAGCAAATTAAAAAAAATGTATATGATTAATTTGCTACCTTTGCTTTCTACATGTTAGAAAGCAATTAAGAAATGGATGCTAAATTGGATAGGTAAAGTACAGAATTATGGCTAATTTTCTCATGTTATATTAATTCTAAGCAGAAGACAAGCCTTGGGTTCATTTAGATTCACAACTGGAAAACACCAAGAGTATTAGCCACATAGCTATATTTTGAAACATTTATCACAAAGGTTGTGGCACTTCCATAGATTAACACCTATTAAAGAACATTTTTATGAAAACCAGCCTTGATTTTATATACATACATATATATATAAATATGCTGCTTCATTACAATGATATCCTTCTTTCCATTATTGTAATTAAAAATATATATATATATATACATACAAAGCTCCTAGTCCATTGTTATTTATGAGGATATTTTGGTTTAGCTCAACTTCACTTTGAATGATATGATGAAAACTGTGCAAATAGAAAGAGGAGGGACTCCAAACATCACTTGTGCAGGCAGCAACATTCAAATATCAGCCTAACACCATTTCTTTCTAACACTGAGTTTACAATTGGTCTTTAATTTTTTATTCTGTTGTCAGACATGCTGTTGAAATATTTTTTAGTTTGTTTGTAGTTTGCTGTACTCCAAGAATAATTTTACACTTGTCAGTTGCTTCTGGCATATTTAGAGATCTCCCAGCAGTATGAGATTTCCTGCTTTGTGTTGCTATCCTAAGAAAGATCAGTCTTCAGTGCTTTCCCTGTCTTAGTAACTACTTATTTTCATTTTTTATTTTTTTTATTCCTATAATGATGCCCTCTTATTTTCTTCTTGTAATTTCCTTACCAAAAATCCCAACAATCACCTCCCCCAAAAGCCTACAGTTTTATCTTTAAACTTCTGTTTCTCTGTGACAAAGTATGTGAGAAGCTTTGATGGCTTTACTGACTCATTTTCAAGTACAAGAACCAGAAAAAAATGTTGCCGTATTTTTGAAGAGACACCATAAATTAAAAAGAAGAAAAAAGCAAACAACCAAACAACAACCTCAGCATCATCTTATTATGATTCCTGGCAGAAATTCTTCAAGCCTTTTCTAAAGACAGCAAAGGTTATTGGTTCGAAAGAATTTTTGAGCAGCAATGAAATATTTGCAGTTATTTCAACTGCAACACTTGTTCAGGTCCTGAGCCATATGTTCTGTTCCTAGAGTTTACAGCTGTAAGCTAAACCATGACTTCACAAATTCATGGAAATCAGAGGATGCAATACCTGCTATATTTATCCTTGAAAGCAAAACTGGATTGCTGTAGATGGTGAAGTTCACCATGTCGGGTTTTTTCCCCAGCACTTTTATCCTTTTTCCTTCCACTTTTAGCATTATTGTCACATATTGGCTAACTTTCCATGGACATTTTAACTAGTTCCACATCCTGCTCTCTCTGTATCTGTGACAATGGTTTCTACCTTCATAACAGAGCCCTTGTGTTTCTCACCATCCACACCAGCATTCACTTGTATTGTTCAATTTCTTGTTGCCCAGTGGTTTCCCTTTTGCCACCCAAATGCTTTAATGATAAAACCTGACTCACGGTTCACAGGTCACAAGAGCTATAAATCAGAGACACAACGCTGCAATTTATCATGACTTCTCTGCAAAGTTCTCATTTCTTAACAACCCATGCTGGAGTTGCTGTGGAACCTGTTCACAAGTGTTTACACTCTCTCTGTGTGTGTGCCATACATCACTCCTGCAGGTCCATTTGTGTTTCCCCTTTAGCAAGCACCACACAGTGCAAAATTTAACAGTACATTTTTCTATGTGATAAGAAAAGTGGAAAAATATTAAGCTGGCCCTGAAAACATTTACACAGCATGCTCAGGAATTTCACACTGGATCCTAAATGTAGGTCCAAATCTATATAGATTTAGAGGACAAATCAAAGATTTCTTAACCATTTCTCTTCTGTGACAGGATGAAACAGCTTCAGTTAACAGCAATAATTGAAGGAATTCTGGGGCCATCATTAGTTAATATCTATTGCATGGGTAAAGATCCTCTACACTTGTCTGTTATCTAATGCTTTAAAGTAGCATGATAAATTTAATCCTCATTTGAAAATACATGGAAATATAAATTATTAACTTCAAGCAAAGTTCATTTGAATAGTTGCAACTTAAGTATTCACTAAGCATGAGATAGCTGGCGGAAGAAAATGCAATGTTAAATGTTTTGCTATTGAAGAATGAACTTCGGGTTTTGGTTTTAATAAATTCAGTGGCTGTCTAATAGACAGTACATATGAAAACTTAATTCCCTTACCAGTGTTTGCAGTGATGTTATGAAACTTTCTCTATAAAAACAATAGCATAAGAAGAAACAAACAGAAAAGAAAAAAGAAAAACAAAGAAAAAATATATTAAAAACTTCTTAAAGCAGCAGATTATGCTGGAAGAAAGATTTTATGATTATATCTATACATTTATTTTTCAGAAATATGACCTAATTTTCTCAGTTTCAAAATGCTGATAATGTGAAATATTTGTGAAGCACTTAAAAACTACAGTATTGAGTGCTGTAAAAAATACCTGTTTTGATCAGACTATATGTGGCAGACAGGCCAAAGTTTGAAATATCCTGTCATGGAAAATTTACATACATTACTATTGGAACTAATTCACTCTTCCACCTATTGGCCTAGGATGAGTTACCTGTCAGGTTATAATGCAGATGCTAACACAGATGTCAATTACAGTATGCTCGTGGCTGTTCAGAGTATAAAAAAAACTTCATGACTTAATTTTTAATGCTATCAAGTTTCCTCTTTCCATGATAATTAAACTCATGTAATGAAAATAAAAAGCAAGTCCTGAACTAAATTCTACACCTGCAATACCATGAGATTTTTGAAAGGGAAGAAGGTGTTGACAAAACAGACACTGGTTATTTTCAGGCTCTAATACATAACTCCTACAGTTATGCTGCTAATTTGGTGATGGTGTTGTTATTTCTTTTCATTTACTATGGGGAAAGAAACCCCTCTTATCAGTGTTACTTTTAGCCCTTAACAACAAATTCTTAGCTAGTACACTCAGTTAAGTTCCACTGAAAGCAATAGCTTCCGATGTATTTACACCAGGGCTATAATCCAGACAAGGATTTTAAATCCTCGTGTCTGCTGGCCTGTGATAACTGTGTCATCTCTTTGTGACAACCTGTATCTGATATAGGCTAGACATTTAATAAGGTGTACGGCATCTAACATGTCATCTTGTTAGAAAAGGAGACAAAGCTGTAAAGACTCTTATCTGCAAGCTCTTATTTTTGAGATAATCAATAAACTCTTCCATAATAATTGTACCCCAGCAGGCTTCAAACAGCAGACACTGGACAGGGTCGCAGTGATCCCCCTCTGTTCCCCGGGCAAACGAGGTAAAACTTCAGAGGAACTCTCCTGCTTTACAATCACAGAAAGAAGCCAGACAGGGAACATCAGTCTGAGACCTTTCTGCAGTTATGACTAGAATCCCCAGTGCTGAGCCTATGCGTGTCATTGCTTTTCTCTTCTGCTCCAGCAGCATCTTTCAGCACACTGAGAGTGTGCATGGGGTGATGCTCCCGCTTCCAGAGTCTTCAGGGAGTTTGACAGTCACAGGAAAACATAACAAAAGCCCAGTCTCACCTAGTGCATGGCCATTAGGTGTTAGGATCTAAATGGGGGACCCCTTTGGCAGCCTGGTATGTGCCTGCCATGAAACACAGGCTTCTCCTCATTCTGGTTTGCTCTTGCCTTTGTCTCTGTCACTGCTACATTCTCTCACTTTTAACTTCTCTCTCCAAGTTACTCTCTTATCCCACCATCTCTGTATTTATGCACTCTTTAGCCCAACAGAGCACCGTCTTGGGTGGCTCTTAGAATTTACTGCAAGAAAAGTGATTAATAGTGATATTAACAGGAGCAACTTTACAGACCATGCATTTTACTGTGCAATAATTCAAATCCCAGCATTCTGACAAGAAAGCTTAGTTAAACTAAAAGGTGTGAAATTAGTCTGCAATTTTCCATAGAACGTATAATTTATTACTCACATAAGTAGGTGATAATGCTCAGAAATACCTCTTCAAAATTGCAAATGCACAGAAACAAAATTTTGTAAGCTGGAGTTTTTTTACTTCTCAATTAATCAAAAGGTATTTTTGTAATTATATTGTACATACTCAAAGTTTGACTCCAACATCATATAAGGGAATTTCTTGATATTAGCTACTAGACACCCAACTTAACAGTAATGCTTTGTTCCTCTCTGTAGTAGTGGTGAACATAGTACCTAGTTCTGTTGTTCAGGCTGTTTCGGAACACACATGAAAGTAAAGCTGCTTTACTTATGTGAACAATCAATACAGAATATTCCACATGAATGTAGGATTTGCTTTCAACTTCAACTAATATTCAAAGGTACAGGATTATAATCATCAGATTGTTTTGTCTCTCAGTTTTAAAGTTTCATGCTTACCAAGGTCATTTAAAGGAATACTCCCAGGAAGGGAAGACATAGAGAGCAATGTAAATTCTTTGATATATTGCATAAATAAAGTGGTCAAAAATTATCAAAAGTGTTTTTGCAAGATTGACCAGATATGCTGGTTTGGCAAGATATCTTCAAAATTCCTGCTACAAGTGCACGTTCTCCATAGATCTGAAATGCATATTAGGGTTAAAAAGCTCAGTAGGAAAAAAATCCTCTCACACTGTAGATTTGCAATTAAATTTGAATTTAATTTAAAAAGAGATGTTGTTTCTTCAGTTCTGTGTTAGTTCTATATTAAATTCCAGCAGAAATTCTCTTTTCAGTCAATCATATTGTGGATCAGAATTTATAATCACAATTCCCCAAATGTGGTCATGCTTATCTTTATACCTGAGTAATCCTGCTAAGTTCAGTTTTTTGCTGATAAATAAAAAGTTCAAATGTGCATGTAGGTGTATGTAGGATTGATTACTTAATTGTCAGAATATCTTTGTTCACTTCACCAAGTATCTCATGATTCCACACAGCTGTCTATTCACAGAAAATTAAAGAACGGGTAGTTCAACTACATTAATAAATAAGTGAAAATAAAAACTTCTAATTAAATCTTGTGTTAGCATCAAGACTAACCTTTTTATACCTTTAACATTTTTAGTAGCTTGTCACAATACTCATGATACTTGCTAAAGACTGTGGAAACAAGTAAAATAGTGATATTCTGTACCCATTTTACCCATTTTATTCTTCCAAAAGGGCCCTTAAAGTAAAAGGTAGAAATTAATATTCGAGTTATGCCTGGCATCTTGAGTGCTGCAATTTTTACTAGAATCAAACTGAGGTGACACATAATTTAGTAACAGCAAAACTCTCCTCATTTGGTAAAAGAAGAGGCACATTTTTGGATAAGTGTTTATTCTGGAAGGACATATATAGAACAAAAACTTACAATTGGAGAAGCATTTTAAAATAAATAGCTAGCCAAAATGCAGCTATTTATTGTTTAAGATGTTTATTCCTTGGATTAGTGAAAGTAAAGAAATAGAATTTCTGTTATGTATATTAAAAGCTTTCCATTTTCACTGGTGACAACCACAGCATACACACAACTATTGACTAAAAGCCTTTCATAAGGAGTGGATTAATAGCATTTCTCCTTCTGGTAGATATAAATATTTCATCTATAGCTCAGGAAAACTTCAGATAGTTAAACTGTTAATGATGTCATTCTCCATTCTCTTACCATGCTACTTCTCACAGAAGCTTTACAGCAGGGAAGCCTTAGACAGGTGAGAATCAGATTTCACTGCAGATTTCACTGCAAGCATTATATGCCTCGGCTTTCTAAATGCTCCCTTGTCATTTGGTTTTCTTGGGTTTGGTAATTAGAAGTATGACTGAAAGCAGTGCAGTCTAGCTTCAAAGGGAGACACAGTAAGACAGAACTCAGCATGGGTCTCTTATCAGAGATGCACAGAATCATTTATGTTGGAAAAAACCTTCAAGATCATCAAGAAAAACCTTTGACTGGTCACCATTTTGTCAACCAGACCATGGTACTAAGTACCGCCTCCAGTTGCTTCTTAAATGCCTCCAGGGATAGTGACTCCACAACCTTCCTGGGCAATCTATTCCAATATTTAACAGCCCTTTCAGAGAAGAAATTCCTTCTGACATCCTACTTGAACCTCCCCTGGTGTAGCTTGAGGTCATGTCCTCTTGTCATGTCTCTAATTGTCTGGAAGAAAAGATCGACCCTCACCTTGCTACAACCTCCTTTCAGGGAGTTGTAGAGAGCAATAAGGTCACCCCGAGCTTCCTTTTCTCCAGGATGAACAACCCCAGCTCTCCCAGCTATTCCTCATAGGACTCGTGCTCCAGACCCCTCACCAGCTCTGCTGCCCTTCTCTCGACACACTTCAGCATCTCAGTGTCTTTCTTGAAGTGAAGAGCTCAGAACTGGACATGGCACTCGAGGTGTGGCCTTACCAGTGCTGAGTACAGAGAATCAATCACTTCCTTGGTCCTGCTGGCCACACTGTTCCTGATGCAAGCCAGGATGTCATTGGTCGTCTTGGCAAATCTCTTATCCAGATCTTATCAATGTCTTTACCCATCCTACCATAATCCTGCCCTTAAAGGTATGGGATTAACCCCCATTTCACAAGAGTTGGTGCAAAGTTCAACCACTTTAAATAATTTGAAAAGTGTTTTTTGTTTTGATATAAACAATCCCAAACAAGTAATATGATTCCCTGTCTATGCTACACTGATCAGTAACAAGCTGTAACAGGCAGAGGGTCTTTGAAGAATATAAATAAATATATTCTACTAAGCCATTAATTTCCATATATAAGTTCTCCAAAAAACATTGATAAGTGTAAATGCTTCCTAATAAGTGAGTAGAAATAGTTCCAAGTATCAGTGAAATGAAATAGCAAACTATGCACAAGCATATTAATGAATATTTCTGGCTGTCTTAACACAGTTGTCATTGACATTCAGCAGTCAGCACTCACCATGCAGCTTCAAATAGATTACATAAAAATGATGGAGAGAGAGATGATAGATTATTTATTGAGAGTCAAGCCCTACAGGGAGAGGGCTAACATTTCTCTGATTTTTGTACTCCCTCAGGATAAAGGTTACACTGCAAAGAAATGGAAACTGTTTTCGCATTCAACTAATGGCAGGATCCGACTGTGACCACTTTAATAGATTTAAATGGAATAGGAACCAACAGATGCTAGTTATCTTGTCTAAAACCTCATTCAAAAAATCCTAACTCAAACTGGCAAATAATCCCCCACAGGATCCTTAATACCAAAGCTGCCTCCCCCCCAAAAACCAACTCAAACCTCCCCCTGCCAAACCAAACCAACAAAACAACCAAACAACCAAACCTTAAAAAACTCCCAAACAAACAACAAACAAACAACAAACAAACAAAAACCACAAAAAACCCCGAAAAACCAAACACCTTTCCAATCAGGCAAAATGAGACATCACATGTGAGGTTTGTTTTCAAGGTGTATTGAAAAAAAAAAAACAAAACAAAACAAAACCCAACAGACTAAATCCAAAAAGTGTAAAAAGATAATTAAACAGAAGTCATCAAAAAACTGGCCTTGTGATACAACACCAGCCCAGCATGTGTAGGAGCAATTCAAAGCCTACAGAACCTTAATCCTTTTCCCCCATATCTCAGCTGAACAGTCATTTCTATATTGAGTAATTCTACTTTCCTCTACTAGCCTCCCCAAAAAGCTAGATTTGAATTATCTTGATAGAAAGTAATTCATTGTTAAAACAAATATGTTACCATGTCAAATTTAAATTGTAATAAAATTAGGCTTCAAGCAAAAACAAAACCAAATGAAAAATGCTACTGCATGTGAGCTACTTTTCTTCTGTCATGAGGTAAACTCATGGTTCAATTAGCGAACAAACGCAACTCGAAGCATTCTTATCTGCACTGAGATTCCATGGAGAGAGATTGATGAAAGCAAATCCTAACCATTAACATCAATAAGTGCCAGTTTCTGTGAAAATGTACACTACTGGTAGTAAAGCAAATTTCAAAATCTGTTGGGCTAACACTGTGTAGTTGCTAGACGTCAAAGCTGATATGGGATATCTGAATGAGGGTTTTGAAAGCACAGAAGCATACTGAAATATTTTGCCATTCAAATAATGGCAAAATACTTAAGTATTATTAGGCAACTAATTAAAAACACTGTCTGTCCAACATACTGTTCTCTAATATATCCCAAATTCCCTGGGAATATGTGACTGGAGCACAGTAGATTTCTGATCATAAGACAATATTGTGCAGATTGTCTCATCAGCTGAGAGAGATATATTTTGCAGCTCATCATCTCATCATTTAATGACCAGAGGAATAAAAAAAGAGAAACTCAGAGTCCAACAGTTTGTCTGGAATATACATGTACAAATCAAAATTCAGATGTGGAACTGATGCCAGTTATATTTAACATGTACACCATCCTATTTGAATGAGACTCAGAGGAAATTAGCAGGGAATAACCCAGCCATAAGAAGTAGTAATTATGCCAAAGAGGCATTCAAACAAACAAACACACAAACAAAACCCAGAACCAACCAAACAGAAAACTGCTATCCCATTTGGTTTGTAGAGATAGGAAGGAAAACTTGAATTTCCAAAAGACAACAGATGCTGAAAAATGGTGAAAAACTACTGTACATTATCATAGGAACTTGTTTCACTTGTTATGTCCAGTAAGAAAGTTCAACAGAGCCAAAGAAGGCTGATAAGAGGATTAAAAAAATGGAAAAAGAGAAGGCACAGAAAGCTCACAGAGTTGAATCTTAAAGGAATAATTTTTACAGATAGCTACACTACAGTAGAGGTCCATAGGCAGCAGAACTGTGTAGGCTCCGTTTTAGAGAATGGGAATTGAGTGGATAATTTGCACCACAGCAAAGTCCAAGAGAGCAGAGATGGCAGAGTATTTCATTTCTGCCTACATTAAGGAGCACAAGATGTAATACAGTGGCCCAAGTTTTTGAACAGTGAGGAGGGAACATTCATTAAATTTTGCAACTACTTAATGAAGGTTTTCTATAGAAAAATATGGCCGAGAGTAATACAGTGTAAGTCCATATTCTATTCATTGGATTTCAAGAAAAGAAATCTTTACACTCAGGATCACTCTGGTGATACACACTCCTTTAAGGCAATAAAAAATAAAAACTCCTCATGTATTTCAATGTGTTTCAGTTCTCATGATTTTCAATGCCAGCAGAACTTGGCAGCTGTGTTTCCCAGATGACAGAAAGGGATAAATCTGAGAGTCTCATCATCTCTCCTAGTGGAATGAAGACTCGTTTTATGGGAAAGGCAACACTGTATTTAAAATTCCCTGTCATTGTCATGCATGAACATACACAACACTTCTCTGACTTAACTGGAGCTTTTAGTTTCTACAGACTGTCGGTGATGTTGTTTGTGCAAAAATCCTCCTACCATGCCCATCTTTTAAAGTGCAACTGAGTGCAAATCACAGCATATAAGGATCAAAACGTTTTTACCTCATTCCATTGTCAGTGCCTGTTTTCAGACTTTTTGTGATTATAAATAAAACTGGTCATTTTTAGAATCTGTTATCCTAGAACTCAAATATCAAATGGTAAAAAGTCAGTGTCAATAAAGTCATCAAAGAGACTTCTCACACAGAAACAGCAATGTATTTTAGAAACAGACACATATCACAAAAGGCTGCTTATTCACTGTGTCTACACCTATGTGAATTTAGCAATGACATCTTTATGAGGGAAAAGCACTCTCAATCACCCTAAGACATGCAGACAAGCCCATTAATATTGGTAGTAATTAAATTTATTACAAGGGTAAGTCTCTCAAGACAGAAATAGGATCTAATTTTGCTACACAATTCAGAGCATCAATATGAAATAAAAAATTGGCTTAACTAGACAACTAAGAGGTGTAGGACCTAAAACCTTTGTACCATTTATGTCACTAAAAAGATTTCAAATCTCTGACTAGGTATTTCAACACGACTAAAGACAGGAGAGTTCTTCTCGTTTCACAGAAAGTAGAAGTAGTAACTAGGCAAAACAAAACTCATAAATAAAATCAATGACAGGCTTGTTTCAACATTAAATTTCAAACAGGAATTTGCTCTTCAGGCAGATGCAAAATTAAATATGTAGAGTGCTCACTGCCATAGGCTATGAATAACTTTTTGGTTTTTACTCACAACAGAAATATTTTGAAGACTACTTTACTAGACTAAAAAAGCCAAACAGACTAACAGTGAGCTGATAGAATAAGTGATGCCAATTTAAAATTCATGATTTTATTTTCAAATTTATCATCTATTCAAACTATTTAACAAAGGACATATGTCTGTGAAGATTTTGCTTGTTTATGCTTTATTTACATAATGCTATCCTTTAACAAAATTTTTATCCAAGGAACAACATATATGCTCTTCCAAAAGACAGTGATTTAATAAACCTGAAAACTTCTGTAGATATTTCTAATGAGTTCTGCATTTTTCCAGTTGGACACTAAACCCACCAGCTAAATGTTGAATTTTGTGAGCCATAAATGAAAGCAAAAACACTCTGTGGTTTCAGAGCACAATCAGCACAGAATCTTTAACAGGCCTGCTAGCTGATAAAAAACAGCATGAAACCCAAAATTATTTGTCTCATTCACCCAAAACTGATACTGAAATCAATGAAAACAGCTGCAGAGCTTAATATAATAAATAAAGAAATAGAAAGCTAACAAACAGGATGATTGGAAATAGTTAAGAAATTACAGCTAGAAACCAAACTAAGCAGCAGCACCACTGGTAGCTTGAACTGGTATAGGGGGAATCATACCATTTAATTGTAGAAATAAAATATTACTTTGCTAGACTTGTTTAGAAGTAAAATTAATATTGATATGCAAAATTCTGTCCTTAGAGGCATTTATAATTCAAATCTTACCTGCTGAGTTCATAGCACGCAAAATGCTGCTTCACTATGATCTAACCAACATGAATGTACATAACATTAACATCTATGCCTAATATACACAAAAACCCATAAAACAGGATGCAAATAAATAGTGCCCTTGACAGCTAAATTATAGAAGTAGGAAGCGTCGGAAATTTTGGAACATGTTTAATAGTGCATTTTACAACTCCACTCATTGTTTATCCTGCTTTTCAGTGTCATTCAGAAAATGTGTCTCTATTGGTAATGTTCTCATAGCAACAGGTAAAACTTGAAAGAAGTACCATGCCCTGTTTCTTGTGGAGCTTTGGGAGCTGAAAACCATAATGAAAACATCAAAAATTTTAAAGGGTAAATAAAGATGGGAAGAGAAAAACATCTGTGAAGTTCTCAAATGGAGATTTGTGAGAAGATTTACAAATGATTTTTATGCAGGTTCTTGTTCAGATGGGAAAAAAAGGCCACATTTGGAATATAACTGAAGAAAATCATCTCCATCTTCTCTCAGAATTGGAAATGGGGATTTATAAATGAATAGGGTAGTAGAGCTTTGTGTGGTTGTCGATGAACCTTTCTTGTAGCATAACCTCAGGGTAACAATGAAGCTCACAAAAAAGAATCAGCCACATTTCCTTGGAAAAAAACTTCTTGGAAAAAACATGAGGGTGGACTCCAGGCACTGTCAGGTCATCCTGTGCAGACATATAAGCCAACTATGATGAAAGTCAGCTTCACTCAAATTACTAAGATTGCATAAATTTTAATCAGTTGTCCATAGGAACTTGGTTTCAGTACAGTACTGGTAAGCAGTGCTGCTCAGACTTCATTTAATTTAAAGCTAAAACTTCATTTTGGCTGCATGTAGTACAATGTCATTTTGAATATACATGTAGAGATTAGCAACTGAATCAAGGTGAAAAGATTAGAGGGAGATGTAGAAGTACAGAAGGAGCTGGAATAGAAAGAAGAGCAGCAGCAGAGTTGCTGTTCTGTGATGGTATTCCACAAGAAGCTCAGAGCCAGAAGCCAGTTGCAAAGGAGAGGCAGCACAACAGAGGAATGTGAAATTTGAGCAGGTAGTTTGGACTAAAGGCAATGTTTCTTTCCACACTGTTAGGTAACTGTGATTCCAGTCTTTATTCCTAGATGTAATAGACAGTTTGTGGCATCCCTATGTCTGCTGGATGCAGTGGGTAAAACACTGGCTTGTAGCTTGAGAAAAAATGGATTCACATGATTATCTGCCATGGCCTTTCATCTGATGATGAGAAAATGTCTCAAACTCTTAATGTTTCAGCTCCCACATTGTAAAGGAATGTGGGTGAATACTTCCCTACTCCAGTAGCATGACACAAGGACAGAGACATTAAAAGCTCTGAGATGGACAGATATCTCCATGAATGTATGCTATAAACACATAAAAGATGAAAAGATAGAGCTATGACCTTTTAGACAAGCAAATGTCAGCACAATTGATGTACATCAGCTAGAAAAAAATACTAAATAAACAATGCAGAAATCCACAGTAACAAATACAGGCATAAGTTTGGGAAATAAAAGGAAACCTGATTACACTAGATAAAGAGAAATATTATTTCTGAATACTCTTCTGAGCACTGAACTACAGAGGTCATCTCAGAGCAGTGGAAACATTACCTTATCCTTGCTTGATTTTTAATTATGTGTAGCTGGCCAGGGCTATTGGGTGCTTAAGAGAATTTTAATGCTTTCCACTGCAGTTTAGGCAGAGGTAGCAAACCTCATGGATTTCATCTTTAATCTCCTCCTCTACATATCTGTTTAAAGACTTCATCAGCTAAGTCATTCATTCTCTATGCTCTTTACATTATTTCAACTAAGTGCCAGTTAGACATTATTTTAACAGAAAGGGTTGCTAGTTCTCCTAAAGAGAAAAAAAATAGTCAAAAAAACAAAGCACAAACCCCACCGTAGAATAAAATCCACTCATTATTTTGGTGACAAAACAGAGGATCTATTTTAAGGAAACGGAATGCAGAGGAATTTCATGTTTTGAACTTCCCATGGTGAGCTCTCTGGTTTAAATGCAGATAAAATGCAATATTTGTTATATGTTATTTTCAGTTCTACATGGAACTTTACTCGTCAGTGGTGACTCCCTGGAAAGCCATCTTCCTTTTTTGTGGAATGGAAGAGGGAGAGGGAGAGACATTTTGAATGGCTACTTTATAAATGTGAATACAATGCATTGAAATGGGATAAGAGCTCTAGGAAGGGATGAATGTAGCTGAATTCTACACCAGTCGAACTTGTCATGAGACTAATAAGTGTGGATTTAAATTAAAAGTATCAGTCATTTTCCTGCACTGAACAGGTTCGGCATAACATTTCCTGGGAACCAAAGCTGCACTTAATTATATGATGCAAATCATAATCTTTCATCTTCTAATAATCAACATTTTAATCACTTAAAAAACCAGCATTAGCTAATGTCTTTAAAAGGATTATTTTTATAATTGAAAACTTAAAAAAAGACTCTGAAAATTAATGAAAATCCATCTCAGTCTGAAAGAAAACAAAACTCCATGCAGAACTGTTTAAGTAAATTCTGTACTGGAGTCTTGTCCAGAGTGTCTTTAATCATATTTTCTGAAAATATATCAAATTAATTTTCAGGAATCAGTGGCTCTAAGAACTTAATAGTTTTCATGCTCAAACAAATGAGAAGAGCATATTGTGTTTTTAAAATGCTTGCTTTTTAAGAAGTCTCTTGGAGTTTGGTAGTTTCTCTTTTGCTCTTTAGAAATCTGTTTTCTGACAGCAGAGAGCTTCTGAGAAAGTAATGTCCTACACAAAACTTAGAGGAACTGGAGACTAAGGAGTGCTTATCTGGGATCACTTCTTTTTTGTGTCTTGGCTAGTTCTCTGATCAGCAGGAGTTTTGTGGTTTTTTGGGTTTTTTTTTTTCATTGTGCTTTTCCAGGGCTGGCAGATTAACTGTCTGAGTACTCTTTAATCTTGAAAGAATATTTTACACTTTGTAAAGAAGAGTCATCCTTTACATAATTTCCTTTAGATTAATTATTTGTACCCTCAACCCCTCACACCTAAATAAGTCCCAGTGAAGACAGCAGATGAAAGAAGTCAAACTTCACTCAGACAATTATAGAAAAAAAAAAAACAAAACAAAAAAACCTCTATCCTTAATAATATGAAAAATTGAAAATCAAGAGCCAAAAAATGAAAGAAAAGAAAAAGGAAAGAAAATGCAGAGAAATTTACCATAGACTATCTTTTTTCATTCACTTCCATACAGTCAAGACAGATGCATTCTGTATAATATTATACTGGAAGTGATTCTTGAACATATTTATTCAAGGCTTAGCTGAATCTCCAGGGCTTAAGAATTTGATATCCATTGAGATGTCTTGCAAGTTATCAAACTATATCTAAAAGGAGATGTCAAAAGCCCAGGGTCATCAAATCTTACACCAACTTTCTGGAAGGATTATCAGTAAAAAACAAGACCATTTGATATAAACTTGTATTTACTAGTCCACCAGTAAATTATCTGATAAGCATACAGAAATAATTACTTTTCGAACACTGGAATACTTAATCTTTTGTTTGATCAAGTTGTGTACATGTGTTAGCCATTAGACTCAACATTTGCATTAGTGCTATGACACTGACCAGACAGGTATTCAAAACTTCTACTCCTTTCACATTCCCATCTCTACCCTAAAGCAGGCTAGATTCAGTTACAAAAGTAAACTGCTGAGCCTGTCCATTTTAATATAAATTAAAGTACATTTGAATCCACAACATACTAAAATCTGGTCTTTTAACACAACAGCAGCAAAAGCACTCTATTAAACAGCATACCTCCCTGTGAATCAAAATCCCTTTCAGCATATGTTGTTCAAAGTCCAAAGGGCAGTCTTCTACTTACACCCCTACTGATTTTTCACAGCATCTCCCAGAAGTGAGCAAAACCCTCCAATAAGATAACAGTTAGCCAAGTTTACAAAGGTCATTTGTATGAAGGTAGCATTAGAAGTAAAAGGACAGACTATAAAAAGAACCCCAAACTCTACTCTTCCTTGGCATCCAAATTGTGCCATTAATCTTTTATGAGATTTTTTTAAGAGAAAAAAGTTGCAATAACATGCTCTTGTTCCAGATATTGCTGAACATGGAAATATTTCAGAAAACACTGACAAGACCTGAGAAAGGACTACTGAAAAGGCGACCAGAATAAAAGATATATTTTTAAGAAGAGCTTTGACAAACAGCAAGCATTCCTCAACCAAAATATTAGGTATAAATCTTGGAATGAAAAGAATTCCAGCATATTGAATACTTATAATGGAAAATGCTAAGGAGAATTCATGCTTCTATTCATGGCATAGAAAGCATTTCAAGAAAATGCCCTTATGCAGAAACTAGTACATTATAAAATACAAGTGCTTCATTAGCAACAATTTATCTGGCATAATAAAAATTAAACCATAAATGAAAAAAAACTAATTCAGGGCTAAGGTGGATTCTCCAGCACTGTAAGGGTCTTAATTAATGTTATAGACCTCTGCCAGTGTCCCAAATGTGTTTCTGCAAGGTTTACTGGTGCTCTTTTAAGTTTTCTACTTTTAGTCTGTATTTTTCCTTTGTCCTCATCCTCTTGGTCACACATTTTGCACTTCAAAGCTTTTATTTACTTCAATGCAATCCTATGCTGCACTATAGTTTTAGCAACTTTATTTCTTCTTTTACTTCATCAGACACAACCTTTCACAGAAATGTTTATTATAGTTAACTATCCCTACTAACCAGCTATATAAGTGTGCTGTTTCTCCCTTGCTTTGTCTCCTCTTTAATTTGGGAGTTTATAGGGATCCTAAAGCAATATTCTATTCCCTCATCCCTGAAAGTGTTCAAAGAAAACACGGTGCTTAGGGTTCAGTGGCGGGTCTGGCCATGTTAGGTTAACAGTTGGACTCAATGATAATACAGCTTGTTTCCAATCTTAATGATTCTATCATTCATTGGCTTTTCCCTAAGATAACAATTAATAAAAAAATGCTTGTTTCTTGATATTTCCTGATGCACAGTGACCATTAATAATTTAGCCACTGTTAGTTGATGACTAGATCATACTAGATCAAACTAATTCTGTTTTTAAAAGCTCATCTGATTTTCTTTCAGCTGAAGGAAGACTGTTTACATAACTAATTTTTAATCCAAGAATAAAATGAGTAAGCATTGAGGAACTATTATGTTAAAGTTTCACCTGAGCATTAGTTCTATTTAGATGTAGGCAGAACTTCCTATAATGGCCACCCTGGGGGTTGCCATCACCTCCTGGATCTTATATCATTTGTATTTTCTGAATCTTTTCAATTTTTCTGATTGAAAATGTAATGTTAGTGTGCTTATGATACAGCAACTTGAAACTAATGGATGATGACCTCCACTTTTCCTTCCCAAGTGTAAAAACATCCCAACACACATGCAGTTCTCAAATAAAACAACTGTTCTGTTCTCCCTGTTTAAGGCATACATGCAGTTTAATTCCTGGAATTCTACTAAATCTGAGGAAATTACTATTCTGTCAACATTATCTTTCATTGCTTATCCCTGAGATACCTCTCTTGTTTGTTTTAACTTTTCCAGTGGGTAGGTGTATATTTGGATTACTCCTGACATTTAAGTAATTACTTAAGTTTTCACCGACACAGATTTTCCTACTAACATGGAAATATAACTGTGGTCACCCACTTCCTGGTGGATCTGGCTTGTAAGTACTGAAATATAAATCATCTTGCATCACACTATTTTCAACTTGAGTGAAACAAATAAATCCTGGAAATTTTTACACTGAAAACAGTATGGATAATGAAAAATGTTTCATACAAGTACCATTTCCAGTTTTAAGTGGATTTACTTCAGTCTTGTTCAGCTTGCTTTCTAGCTCACATTCAGCAAAGATTTTAGTAAATAGAGTGACAGAATATCCTAAAACTTAATCATTCAGTTGCTGGTATTAGTGATAGTTGCAGGAAATAAATTCTGTTTTTCAAGCCCATTTGTGCCAGAAATACAAGTCAAAGGAGCTGGTAGATATAATAGTTAACTGTTTTGTTACTCACATTACAAAGAAAATTACCAGAAATCTATGTGAGTATTAGAAATGATTCACTCATGAACTACATACACTGAAATAAAAAAATTAATATACAGGAACGAACACATAAACAAATGACAGAGACAAGACAGGCGTGTTTAATGCATTCATTCCCTCTGTCTTCCATATGGAGGATGGACCAAGAAGGTCTCAGTGCCCTGAGCTGGGGGACCACGACTGTGAGAATGATCAACTCCTAATGGACCCTGAATGATTTTGTGGGATCTGCTGTTCCAGATGGATCCCTACAAATCTATGTGGCCTGATGGGATTCATCCAGATTCCTCAAACAGCTAGCTGATGACACTGCAAAGCCTGTCTGGATGATTTCTGAGTGGTCTTGGGAATCCAGAGAGGTTGACTTCCAGTTGACTGGAAGCTAGCTATCACTGTCCCAATTTTCAAAAGGGCAAGAAGGAGGACCCTGGAAACTGAACCTCTGTCAGTCTCACTTCAGTGTCTGGTAAAATCACAGAAAAAATTATTCTGGGAGATTGAAAACTGCCTGTAGGAAAACGCAGTCGATCAGTCACAGCCAGCAGGGTTTCATGAGGGGATAATCCTGCTCATCGAACTTGATTTCCTTGTGGAAATGAGGAACCCACCTTGTTGATCTATAAAAGAAAGGAAATGCATTCTTTTGACTTCAGCAAAGCTTTTGATACTGTCTCCCACAGTACCCCTCTGGGCAAAACATCTCAGCAGATGGATAACTCGGTTGTGTGATGGGTGAGCAATACACTCGTGAGTTGGGCACAACGGGTTATAGTGAATGGGGTGACATCAGGCTGGTGTCCTGTCACTAGTGGGGTTCCATAGGGCTCCATCTGCAGCCCTGTGCTCTTCAACACCTTCATTTATGACTTGGATGCAGGACTCAAGGGAATAGTAAGTTTGCCAGGGACACCAAACTGGGAGAAGCCATCGACTCCGTCAAGGGCAGAGAGCCCCTGCCAAGAGATTTTGACAAAATAGAGAGCTGAGAAATCACCAACCATCTGAAGTTTAACAAGGACAAATGCTGGATTCTGAACCTGGAATAAGGCAACCTTGGTTGTGTTTATAGACTAGGGAATGAGAGGCTGGAGAGCAGGCCCCTGGAAAAGGACCTTTTGTTCCTGGTTGATGGCAAGTTGAACGTGAGCCAGCAGTGCCCTGGCAGCCAGGAGAGTCAACCCTGTTCTGGGAGAAATCCATCACAGGTGGGCAAGGGAGGGGATTGTCCTGCTCTGCTCTGACCTGGGATGGCCTCACCTTGAACCCTGTGTGCAGTTTTGGGTGACACAATATAAAATAGACTTTTAAAGAGCTTTTAAAGAACCTCCAAATGAGTGACATGAGGATGGGGAAGGATCTGGAGTCCCTTATGAAGAGGGGCTGAGGTCACTTGGTTTGTTCAGCCTAAAAAAGAGGAAACTGAGGAGAGACCTCATTGTGACCTTCAACATCCTCACAGGGGATAGGCACTGATCTCTTCTCTCTGGTGACCAGTGACACAACTTGAGGAAATGGCATAAGGATGAGACAGGGAAAATTTAGGCTAGATATCAGAAAAAAAGTTTTAACCCACAGGCTGGTTGAGCACTGGAACAGGCTCCCCAGGGAAGTGGTCACAGCACCAAGCTTGTCTGAGTTCAGGAAGTGTTTGGACAATGCTCTCAGTCACAGAGTGTGACTCTTGGGGTGTCTTGTGCAGGGCCAGGAGTTGAACTCAATGATCCTGATGCGTTCCTTCCAACTCGGCACATTCTATGGTTCTAAGATTCTATGAACTACAGAAAAACATTCCCATTCATTATCATCCACCACAAACTACTGAACCAAGGAAGAAACCTTGATATTATTACGTGTGCTTGACCAAACTTGAACAAACAAATCATTTTTCCAAATGATACAGTTTGAAACAGAATCAGTATCTTGATTCACAGCCTCCTGTGACAGCAACCAGACAAAGCTACTACTAAAATGTTCAAGGTCATTTACTTAATTGTACTTATAATAATATTGGGCATTAGCTCAAAATGATTATGCAGAAAATTATTGCTTATGTTCCAAAATTATTATTTGCTCTGAAAAGTTGTGTAGAGCAGAGAAGTGATTTCTGTGCCTGTGTGACTCCTTCTATAAATAAATGTCTACATTTCAGCTGCAACACAGTAAATCATCACATAAGTACAATTAAGCTGAAGCACTGAATGGTTTTTCTCAGAACGCAAAAGTACTCCCTAAGAAAACCTTTTACAGAAAGCAGATTCAGGTAGGAGTCTGACTTCACACACTTCAAAATTTTGTGTCCTGCAGGCTGACAAGAATGCACAATGACCATTCTATTTAATTTCATCATCCTTTTTATTAAATGGGTTTACACATGATTTTTTTCCTAATGGCTATAAAGAAAGCAGAAGTAAAATAAGAAGAGAAGCTTGTTTACTGTGCAGGTGAATGAGCACTAGAACAAGTTGCCCAGAGAGGTTGCAGAGTCACCCTCACTGGAGAGACTCAAGAACCATTTGGATGCAATCCTGTGCCACGTGCTCTAGGATGACCCTACTTGAGCAGGGAAGTTGGACCAGATGATCCACTGTGGTCCCTTCTAACCTACCCATTCTATGATTCTGTGAAAATATATTTTTTAACAATTTCTCTACTGAGCTTGAGCACACACACTTTCTTATTATAAATAAAACCATTATCTGGAAGATAAATCAAATTATATGATGTATTGATGCCAGAACTACCTTATTAAAGATATTAAGCATAACAATCCTTTTGTTCTAAATAACTTTTTTATCTGAAAATTGGTATTAAGAAGATTTAGCTAAATATTCTTCTGAAATGTTTTCTCAACAAAAATCTTGGCCAAGTCGTTCACCATATGGAGACTGTCTGACTGTCTTTAAAATTCAGAAAGGTAGCTCAGAGGCTTTACAATTTCCCATGGCATGATTACAGTTGTTGGATGGTATCCTGGGTATGTACATATGGGAGATGAACGGCTGCGCATTTTCATGTTCTACTTTAAACATTTTCTCTAAAAGGAAGATAATAAATTTCAATCTACAACGGAAATACTCCAAACCTGAATTGGTAGAGTCAGGGCTACTTGTCATATCAGACATTAAGTAGATCCCACCAGGTGTGTTGAGTGATTGACCATGTCTAGTTTTTAAAAAGACATAGATTAACTCAACTGTACTCTCTGGGGCCTAACGGTTTGCCAGACTGATGATGCTGCAAGAAGCTCAGACATAAGATAATTGCCTTTTTCTCTTTGTTTTTGGGGGGTTGCTTGTTTGTTTGTTTTTGGTTTGGTGGTTTTTGGGTTTTTGTTTGGTTGGTTTTATTGGGGTGTTTTTTGGTGGTTTTTTTTGGTGTTTTTGTTTTGTTTTTCATGCATATCAGCAATTACATGTTAAGTAATATGCTACTAATAATCTATCCTTTTCTCCCAGACTTAATGTGACCAGGTGTAAGTTCGGAAGGGACCTTTAAATATCCTTTAGTCCGCTGCCATGGGCATGGATATTTTTCTCTAGATTAGGTTTTTCAAAGTGTTATCCAACATGGCCTTGAACACTTCCAAGGATAGGGCATACACAAATTCTTTGGCTGATCTGTTCCAGTCTCTTGCCATCCTCATTGTAAGCATTTTCTTCCTTATGTTCAATGTAATCCTGCCTTCTTTCAGTTTAAACCTGAAAGTTCCTTTTTCTGTCAGTACAGACCCTGGTAAAAAGACCTTCTCTGTCTTTCCTATAAGCCCCCTTTATACATTGAAAGCTACAATAAGGTTTGCCCAGAGCCTTTGCTTCTCCAGGCTGAACAATTCCAACTCTCTCAGGCTGTCTCCAGAGGAGAGATGTTCTACCCCATTAACTGTTTTCATGGCCCTCCTCTGGACCTGCTCTAACAGGTCCATATCTTTCTTGCACTGTGGGCCACAGAGCTCCTCTGCTGATCCAACTGAATAAGGGATGAGATTTTTATCACTGTCATCTTATTCAGTCCGTGATAACTGGCACAATCAGGTGTCTATTACAAACTCTGAGCAAGAGAATTCGATCTTAGATTGGATCTATTCAAATCAATAAGATGATGCAGAGAGGCAAACTCACAAAGTCAGATGGGCTACACAGTTGGGGTGAGCTCTAAGAAAGATATGTGTGAAAATTAGTTAGAACATTGTTGTACAATCCATATCATTCAGAAACTCATGTGAATGCACACAATTTATAAAGCTGGTGTTCTTCCCCATTCACAATGCTCTTATTACAGTAGCAGGCCATTTAAATGTAACTTTTTGTTTAGCTCAGCTATGCATTTTATGCTCATGCTTTGTTTTATGCCACAGAATAGTCGTGGGATGGAACATTTAATCCTTTTTCTTTAACAGATGCTTGAATTTTGGATTTTTATTTTCAATTCTTTTTTACTGGTCAAGGTACCAGAAGTGAAAAGAAACTCCAGTTCACATGACTCCCAGTCTTGGAACTTGAAGGAAAACTAAATATTTAAAGTTTTCAACATACTTTTCAATGTTGATAATAAATTTTTTTGAATATATTAAATTGTGTGAGGCATTGGACATGTGGATACAAATTTTCTGCATATAGGAGATCACAGAGACAGAAACACACAAATGTTAATATATTTCTCCTAGTATCACAATAATGCAATTTGGATGGTAGAACAGGAGTAAAAGCAAAATCTTTCTATATTCTCAATGACTGCTGGTATATGAGGGAACAATTAAGAGAGAGACTGCAGAAGAGGGTACAGATTCAGTGAAGTTAACAGAGACAGGGGGTAGTGGCTTTAAACTGAAAGAGTAAACTGAGAGTAGGTTTAGATTAGATATTAGGAAATGTTCCCTGTGAGGCTGGTGAGACACTAGAAGACATTGTCCAGAGAAGTTGTGGATGCCCCATCCCTGGAAGATTTCATGACCAGTTTGGAATGGAGTTTAAAGCAATCCAGTCTACTGAAATGTGCCCCTGCCAGGCTGGAACCAGGCTGATCTTTAGGTTTGCTTCCAATGCAAACCATTCTATCATTTTAAGATCCCCTTGTTTTCATTTGACATGAAAATATGGTTGTGTATGGGCAAATTTTTCAGCTCCTGTCCCTGAAATGTATACAAGCGTTACATGAATTAATACTCAATTTTGACAGTAATATTGTTATGCAAATCTAACAAATGGTATTCTGAATGATGGTTTTTAGCTTTGCTGTTATTCTTTCTTTGTAGAAGTACAAATGGCAAAAACCTCACAAACCCAGAGTATGAAATGAGGATTTAATTTATACTGCATTGTGCCAGAGAGTACAGACATTCTAAGTCTGTGTATAAGGGATAGCTGAAAAAGGAAAGAAATGGATTAAAAATATTAATTAAGGTCCAAATCCTTATTTTCATACTGGAGCCCTCAGTCCATTATTTCTTCCCGTATCATCATACCTCATTTTCAGGTTGGATTATAAATTCTAGGAGGCATGTACATAACAGATAAGCACTCTAGCAACAGTAGCTAATAACAATAATGAGTAACTATAATGAATCATGCCTCTGTTGGGGAGGTCCAATGGATCTAGGAAAGTTATGCCTAACATTTAGACTAGCTCTAAATTCCCCTAATACTGAAGACATTGTAATTCCTTAAGCTGATTCCACTTGAAAGTTCATATTGTCATGCAGTTAATGATCATATTGACTTTTAACTTTTGGAGACTGTTACCAGGTGATTATTGCAGATGTCCCAAAAGCACAGCAAGTAAATGCGAAATGTTACAGAAGAAAATTAAACCAAGAAAAGATTTCTATTTGCTTTATGAGCGATGCAGTTTGGAGCGCTTTTCTTCACATGCACATTAAAGTAAGTAAATGAAATTAAATACTCACTCCTGTTATGTAACGAGGTCTATACTGGATGGTTCCAAATAAGCCAAGTATGACTATAATAATGTGTATAAAATTTGCGAGGATGGGTGCCCACTGATAACCAAGGAAGTCAAATATCTGCCTCTCGAGCACAGAAACCTATGATCAAAAAGCAAAAGCATAAATAGATTAGAACAAACTAGAAAAGATATATATTTCCCCTTCCCATATCCAAGACAATTGCTCTGAGTTAAAAAAAAAAATACTTGTCAGCAGTAAAATAAGATGAGTTTGAAATGTTTCAGCTTCCTGTTTTAATGAAAGCTGCATTTCCCACTGGTTACTGACTTATATTCTACCAAGATACAAAACTGTTCGCTAGAATGGTATGCTTGCCGGAGGAGAAACAAATCACTTTGCTATATACACCAGCAAATGCTAGAATGTTTTAGGGTATCAGTGCTGAAAATACGTGATAGGTTTATGATGTCTTCTCAGCTACATTGTTTCCATTCACAACACCACCCTCTATCCTGGTGCTCTCTCTTCCACAATTTCCCTGCATTTTGATTTTTACCTCTTCTCTCTATCCCAGCTATTCTGTCAGTGGGCTTTCACCCATAACCAAATACACACAACTTTTTGGTCTGGTAATGACTCTAGTTTACTTTCTTCCATTGTCACAAACATCAGCTGAAGTATAAACTCCCCCAAGACTCCAGATAAATAACTTTAAAAATCAATTGAGGAACAATCCTAGGCTGATGATTACTGTTTATTAGCAATACCATTCCAAACAGATAGATCAGATATTAGAAAAAATGCCTTTCTAATAGTGTCAGTAGAAATAATTTCATAATTTTAATAGCAGGTGTCCCTTAACCGGTGTTTTTGCATTATGCAAAAATACAGTACTGTAGACAAATCCATAGGTAGAATGACATGTTTTGACAAAAAATAATATTTATGTTAATATTAGAAGGCAATGCAATGGCAAAGTGAATTTAGACAGAAAGATCAAGGAGTTTCTTTGACAGCATTCCAACAATTTCACTAACTGGAATGATAAATTGATGAACTTCATGAAAATGTGAATCATGAAAATAGAATAAACTAATATCATTATTATTAATAATAATTTAAATAACAGAAATGTAAACAACACACAAAAAATGGAGAAAGAGAAAGAGAAAGAAAAAAGAGAGAAAGAAAGAGAATGAAAGGAAGAGAATGAAAGAAAAAGAAAAAAGAGCAGATGGTTTTTTCTTGATTAACTTTTATTCAATAACAGGTGACTATTTACTGAGTTTATGTTAGGCTGTGAATGAACTGAATTAGGTTTATTTGCCAACCACTCTGTTCATTTAAAAAATAACACCTTCTGAGATCAAGTACTAAATGAGTAATTAACTACTGCTCTTGTATGATACAACTATGGGAAAATTTTTCAATTTCATGCCACAGTCCGCTATCACATCAACACTTTCTTTTTGAAATTAAGTAAGAAAACTTTTCATTAAAAGACAGCATACATTTACATCAGCATTGGAAATGTAAAAAAGCTGTTAGTTATATACTGTGTAGTGACACTTGTTGAACTTTGAGATGGAGACTGCCAAAATAATCCTGGGAAAGTTTGCCAGCCATGTAATTTCAAATTTGAGTGTTCAAGTTGCATGTTAAACATGAAATTTCTCTTTTCAACAAAGACTCCTTTCATACAATGCATCCTGCTTTTAACCAGTCTCAGTATTTTGACTACCATCTTATTTTGCATATTTATTGAAATAAATTCTGTTCCTACATTATCCAAAATCTTTCTGAACTGATTTTTGCTATCCTACATCTCTCCCTAGCAGAGGAAAGTCAAAGTACCGTTCCCAGGATCCCAAGACATGTCTAATGGTGACAATGAGATGAAGAAACAAAAAGAAGATCAAGCTGTATTAGGAACTTCATGAAAACTCAGATTACCTGTGCTTCTAAGTTTATCATTAAGAAATATTTCCTTGACTACAGACACAGTAATTTATATTTTAAAAAAGGCCAAGGTGTGGCATGAAGCAGTATTACATAGGTCAGTGTGAGGTCCATTAGATGTATGAGGAAAAGTGTTGTTAAACATGTAACAAGGGGAAAAATGTTCCCTCTGAGAACAGAGCTCTTATTTTAATCAGATAAACAAAGAGTAAATGAGAATAGCAAAGCCGTAGCGAAAAGAGTCTAGACTGTACATGCTTCTAGTTTAGCAACAGTAGAGATTCAGCAAACAAAAAACAATACATGGGAAGATGCAAATCATTCAAACAGCAGGAGATCATCCAGTTAAGTATGCCAATTATAGAGGAAAATTGCAGCATGCTAGTTAATTGTATAAAAAGTAGAAAATCTCATATCCCTGACATGACTTTTAGTCTAAAAGGAAACTGTGCTATCATGCATCAACGTGTTTTGTTTTGCTTGTCTTGCTGAAAGATGGAGTTCCACCAAAACTTATGGGACTGCATTGGATAAATGGCTATTCTGTGAGAATCCTTCCTTTTCACACACCAGTGTACTCTTTGTTTTTTTCCCTTTACTAGCAATCTCTTCAGTACCAAGCAACCACTCTCAGATTTTGTGGTCATGTTGAACTTGGGGTGAGTAAATACCAGAAAGCAGGGCACACAAGGCAGGAGGTAAATACAGAAGAAAAAGACAAGTCTGCACCACTTCTGTCAATGTATATCTACCTCTCATTTGCCACAGGCAGACTTGCTATTAGATTTTCTCATGTCACTTCAAGGAATCAGCTGTGTGTGGGGACTGCTGGATATGTGAAATGGCAGCATTCTGGTTCAGTATGCACAGATGAAATGCTGTGGAAATGCAACTCTTCCTCAGAAGATCACACTAACATGGCAAACTGCGTCGTGCATTTATCAAATGGAAATTACAAGGCAGAACTAAATCTTTATTCATAGTTCCTGATGAGATGAAGGTGGAGAGAAAATAAAACTCATCCACAAAAAAGCATACATATAATACAGACTTTCTACATTAGTTACTTTTTAAAAAAATCTCATTTGGTCTGTGTTTCAAAAAGGAGAAAAGTAGGATAAAGTAGTGACAAAGACTATTAAAAATAGTATTATGTAGCTTCCTCCTCTTCCACAGATGTCAGAATCATAAGGGATTTCCTACATAGCAAGAGAAAGTATAGATCTGATTTTGAAAGCATTTTATTCCTTTACTTGCAAAAATTTTTGTCAAACAACTGCACTACTTCAAATCATACCTACTAGCTTCAACTGTTTAATGGTGTTTCAAGGATATTAGAGAGAGAAAAGAAAGAACTAACAAAGAAATATTAATCTTTAAAGTGAAGGAACTTTCTTTCTTCTTCCTCAGGGGTTGGTATTGGTATCAGCACTTTTAACATCTTTGTTATGGACGTGGGCTGTGGGGTTTTGTGCACCCTCACCCAAGCTGTGTGGTGCAGTTGATGTGCTGGAGGGAAGGGATGCCATCCAGAGGGGCCTTGGCCAGCTTGAGGGGTTCATTTGTGTGAACCTCATAAAGTTCAACAAGGCCAAGTGCAAAGTCCTCTAAATTGTCCTCCTGGGCAATTCCAAGCCCAAATACAGGCTGTGCAGAGGAAAGATTGAGAGCAGCCCTGGGTAGACAGACCTGGGGCTGTTTGTGGACATGGGGTAAAACATGAGCTGGCAATGTGCACTCGCAGCCCAGAAAGCCAACCCCATCCTAGGCTGCATCAAAACCAGTATAGCCTGCAGGGTGAGGGAAGGGATTCTGTCCTCCTGCTCTGCTCTGGTGAGACCCCACCTCTGGAGTGCTGCATCCAGCTCTGGGGTCCCCAGTGCAAGAAAGATGTTGCCTGGTTGGAACTAAGGCCACTAAGCTGGTCACAGGGCTGGAACACCTCTCCCATGGAGACAGGCTGAGAGAGTTGGGACTCCTCAGCCTGGAGAAGAGGAGGCTTCAGGGAGGCCTTACAGCAGCCCCCCAGTAGCAAAGAGGGGCTTACAAGAAGCCTGGAGAGGGATTTTCTTAACAAGGGCATGTAACAACATGACAAGGGGAAAGGGCTTTAAGCTGAAAGAGAGTAGGTTTAAATTAGACATTTGGAAGAAACTCTTTCTTGTGAGGGTGGCAAGGCACTGGAACAGGTTGCCCAGACCAGTTGTGGACTCCTCAGTCTCTGGAGATGCTCAAGGCCAGGCTGGATGGGGCTTTGAGAAATGTGGTCTAGAGCAGGGTGTCCCTGCCCATGATAGGGGTGTTGGAACTAGATAATCGTTAAGGTCCCTTCCAACTTAAACCATCCTGTGATTCTGGAAAAGAGTTTAAAATGAGAAAACCAAAAAGAAAAAAATGGATGCTTTGGATGAAAAAGTATACTATGGTTAGAAAAGAAAAATTCATTTTAATTAAACTCCACTCTAATAATGCAGTGAACTCAGAACGTAGGGTTGTGGACAGTCAAGTTCTAATAGTAGAAAATAAACACCCACCACACTGTCTTTTTAGGCAGATTATTTGATGTATCCCCTGATAGAACTATAGAAGACTTTAAATAAAGGGAACCACTTTTCTAATGCATTATTTTTTCCAGACTCCTGCTAACAGTTGTAAAAATAAATACAAAATACAATGAACCCTTATACTATCAAATTGGCACAACTCAGAAACTCTTTCTAGATCCTTGTCAGAGGCTGGTTGTTAATAGATTAACAATGTTACTGACCTTGAGGGATCTATGGATTGAATTTCCAGAGAAGAATGAAAAACATTTGGAGATGATTCTTAAAGTATATTATTGAACTAGAATTTCAGACAGGAACCACAAAGGAGAAACCAGTCAAAAGATGATTTATGACACAAACTCCAAAATGGAAAATGACTAAGTGCCTTTGCTCAGACAGGTCCTTGAGAAAAAACTCAACCATGACTACTTTACAATGATACAGAATCTAAACTTTGTGCTGATATAAATTAAAGTGCACACAGGCAGACACACACAAGAGGATATGTACAGCCCCTGCCAGCCAAGGTCCTTGGACAGCAAACACAACAACACAACCAGGGCTGGGGTAGGGTCACACAACTGGCTGAGTGGTGGCAACAGGCTCTCAGGAAAACTCCAAAGGAAAAATATTGGCTTAAATTAAGGTGCAAGAGAATTAAACAAGTGTGGTTTATATCATTGACTGGTGCACGCTAAGAATGAGCTAAAGAAATTAAGCTCTAACCATTAACTCATTAAGTTCCCTCAGCAAAACTGTGTTGTATCAGATGCCCACACCATCTGATGATTCACATCTGCTTTTAAGTTAGCTTTTAAGTTTTTTAATGACTTTGAGTTCCTGCTCTATGACATAGAAAATTAAAAAGAGTCAAATAAATACAAGTATTTTTGGTCCTTTAGCTTATGAATGATTTCTAATGTTAAAGCCTGCCTGCTTGACTACAATATCCCCAGCTAACACTCCTCCAGCACTTCCATAATTTTGAGGCAGAATGCATTTATTTGTGCCATTCCTTAGAGAGGTTCATTTAATTTTTCATGAAAATTTCAGATAGTATCCTGAGATAGAGGGCCCAGCTACTCAGAAAATTCTCCACAGTCATGCAGCAGAAAAACACATTAATATTTTGAAAGTCAAATCTATCTGAAATACACAGGCACATCTGGAAGCGTGCATGCGCATGTGAGTCAAGTCCTTTACTGCAAGACAGTAGGATAAGTAAAAACAATTTTTTCTTTTTTTTCTTTTTTTTTTTTTTTTTTTTTGGTAAGAAAAAAGGCAACATTAAAATAAAGTCCTGTGAAGAGCTGTGGACACAACGGTATTCTCGGCACATCTAATATAAACCATAAAAACCATAGCAAGAATAGGTAATTCAAGTTAAAATCCAGAAGGAATTAGTTTCCACTTGTCCATTCATTTCTCAAAGGAATCACATATATAATACTAAGTCACCATCCGTAATCCCTGTGATGTTGCTGAGAGAAGGAATGGGCCTTCACCACACTTGATAAGAAGGTAATCATAGTTTTTAAAAATCCTGTGTAGGACCACATTCCTGCATCATAGTGGGTATAAGTTGATTTCTGCTGTGACCTACTAAGGACAACAAACCTCTCCACAGGTACAGAGTGCATTCTTAGTCTCAGCTGCTGCCTTCCCTAACTGAGCATGGTAATAATAAGAAAATGGCAAGTACAAGTTTTCTACAGTAGGTTTGCTATTATGTAGCAGTGAGAAGGACATATACACAGCATGGCAGAGATAATTGTGCCCCAAATGGCCATAGATTTTACTGTGCAAGACCAAATTCACTTTTGCTAATATTTAAAACAACAACAAAAATCAAGACTTTGTGAGGTATATTAGATTTCAATACTCTTGAAACTAGCAGAGCATTTCAGTTCATTTATTTGTTCCAAAGTTTTGTATACAATTGCACACTCAATCCCAATGACTTGCTTAGATGGCTTAGAGCCTTAAGTTCATGCCATAATTTAGATCCCAGATATTAAAATCAGGGTGCAGAAAATCTTGTGTTTGTATGCTTCCAGACAACAGAGTTTCTTGTTTCTGGCTGGCCACCAGTAGCAAGACTTAGAGATGTGTAAGAACACATCCTCTTGTGTGCCTGAAAGAAAACTTAAAAAATCCATCTCATGTAAACTCTTCTACCCATGAGACTATCAAGAAATTAGTAGTTCAGCAACAGGAAGAACTTTAGCAACAGGTGCTAAAAGTTTTAATCCCTGTAACATATTTTATTTCCTGTTCATGAACACTTGTAATAACAATTTGCACATTATTTAATATTTGCATTCCACCAAACCCAGGGAGAGGTGTATAAAAGTGGTTTGCTCTCAAACTGATAAAATGGGTCAAGTTATGGGGGTTTTTTTTACCTTAAAACCAAGGTAATGTTATAACACAAAATACTCAGCCATCAATTCCCAGCTAGGGGGTGTAACAAGAAGGACAGCTGTGACTGTGGCCAAAGGAGGGATCGTGACAGATGGGTTAGTGACCACCAGTGGGAATTACTTTAAACACTGCCAACACAGGAATTTCCTTCCATCTCCTTGGCTGATCCTTACTTCTCCCTCCGTCTTTCTCTCTTAATCTTTCTCTCTTTCTTCCCTGTTCACATCCTTCTAGCAAGAACATCGAAGCACTGGCAGCTGCACCTTGCTTTAAGGTGGCAAAAATAAATTTTACTGACACTAATGAGAAAGACTGAACCAATTCTAAACGTAAAAATGCTTTTGAATTGAGATTTAATAATAATTTATAAATGAATAGTATGAATAGGCCTGCAGTAAAGCCTGAAGGCAAAATCAAGCAGTCAGAGTTAATTCAGAAAGTTTAGCCTTATCAAATACTTTCAAATTTTTTCTGTCCTTATGGAGGTATTTAACAATAAAGTAGGTCTTGGTTTCAATCAAAAAGATACAACTTGTTTCTACACACTGGTTCAAATTATACTATGCTACATTTGTAAACTCAAGGAAGATGTGATGCTGTCATGGAATTTACAGAAGGAAGTATCTCAGATATCTTCAGGTAGTGAACCTATCTTCTGTGTATGATTCTCAGTCCAAAACAAACTCTAGCTTAATATTAAAAAAAAAAAATCCTACAACAACAGCATAAAATTAGTCTCTAGTTCTCAGCAGCAAACGCACACCTGTAAGAAACCTCATTAGCCAAATTATTTTGAGTGGAGTTGGCAGGGATCACTCATTATCTCATCAGGGCTGAGCCTCATAATAATAAGAACCAGGCATCTAGTATCAGAGGACTCCATCAAGTGAAAATAGCCAATCTAGAGTCACTAGTTGTTGTGTCCTGGTGGTTTTATTTGTATGCAGGCATATAAGAGTGTCCACAAAGTAAGAGAGAGAATGACATGGTGAGAGAATGACAAGTGGTCTGTGTCAGAACTGTAAGGCACAGAGGGCTCCTTTGTAATCTCTTATTCCACAACTAAACCTGGATAAGCAGAATGATAACTTTACTGTCCTTACAGAGATCTCTCAAGATGCTTCTACAGGAGTAATCATTATTAGTACACAGAATATTTGAAGCACCTGCTAAATTTTCATGCATTGGCATCACCTGAAAACTGGTACTTAAGCTATGTAGACGACTTTATGGAAGAAAGATAATTGACAAAAGTTATAGACAGGAAAGTTTCTACCTGCTTTGCCTATTACCTGTGTATAACTTTGTCTTTTACCTGCGTATAAAGCCATCCATCCTCAGGGAACTCCAAGTACTGTGGAAGGGATGAAGGCATCTTCTCTGCAACTACCTTAGAGTCAGACTTGTCATCTGGTTTCCACACAGAGTCCAAAAGACAAGCACAAGGTCTCAGATCTCATCTTCCAGATGTCCAGTGTTCCCAATTCCCAGGTCCAGTGCCTTTAAATTCAGTGGCAACTGGGGAACACCAATTATTGTCTACAACCCAGTTCTATAAACATACTTTTCCATCCAAAGCATCAAGCTTTTTTTTGTTTTGTTTTTTGTTTTTTGTTTTGTTGGGGTTTTTTTTGTTTTGTTTTGTTTTTTGTTTTTTGGGGTTTTTTTGTTTTGTTATGTTTTGGGGTTTTTTTGTTTTTTTTTTTTTTGTGGTTTTACTTTGTGTGTGTGTGTGTAAAGAAAAAGGTATTCTCATAGGCTACTTCAATACTTAGTTCAGCTCAAGAATCATTGATTGGGAATGGCTAATTTGCACCATATTTCAATATTTCATCATTTTTATTCAATCTTCTTTGGAACATGATTATAAGGGGAAAAAAGGCAGCATATGAATCACTTTGTGCTGTCATTGCCATTACAGGAAAACTCTAGGTCATTCCAACTCCCATGGACAGCTAGAGTGAGTCAGTCAGACACTGCACCCATTGAATATTCCAAGGAAAACACAAAGGGGTGGGTTTTTCCTGATTTTATGAAACAATAGTTTTAAATTAGTGGGACCCTGAGCTTTCTGTTTTGAAAAAATACAAAACTTAACACCTTCCCCTGGAAACATAGCCTTCGTAATATAAGTAAGCAGTACAGATTATAGTTTCATTCTCTAGCCTTTTCCAACACTAACACTTCAATAACACTAAGAAGCAGTTTAATCATTCCTTTTCCCTAGCCCCTACAACAAATGCAATGAATATAAAGAGAGTTTGTAATAAAATGTACTAATTAGGTATGCTGAACTCTTTTTAGCAGCCAACTCATGTATAGATACAAATATTTCCTTATCTTAATACATTCTTTCTGAAATACTATCTCTTGGCATCCAGACTTTTTCAACTTAAAAACTAACAAATACTGAAAAAGGAACAACTATAATAAAGTTCCAGCTTGGTGAGTCACAAAGCTCTCCTTCCAGTCTGTTAAACTGAAAACTTAAAATGTGAGGGACAAGGAAAAGGATGGATGCAAAGCTCTGACAAAAGAACAAACACACAAGATGAATGTATTATATGGAGCTAACAGGTGTTAATAGTGATGAGAATGGTGCAAAAATACACACTTCCATACAAGTAGATTGTCCAGAAAAAAATGTATTTGGAATAAAATAAAACTTTCAAAAGAAAGGGAAGTACCGGGATAGAAGCAGAGATACTGAAGATGGATATAATTGGCGTTTTTTTTGTATAAATCTTTATTGCAGTCGAAAACATTTATGTAAAAATAATTTACATCAACATATTTGAGACTAAAGTCAGATTTTTGCTGGGTGTTTATTTTGTGTATTGAAGGCTAGTGTTGTCTCCTGGATTAAATTTATTTGCTTACCCAAACTATGCATTTAAAGCACAGCAGTACATTCTCATTTTAATGATGACAATATTGTTAAATACCTAAAATAAGGCTTTTAAAATTTTCCTTCTGTTCTTCATACAGAAAAAAACTGATAAAAATATTATACCTGTCTATATTGAAAGAAGAATAGCATCCATTTGCTGACACCAGTTGGTACCTTAACATTGGGAGGAAGACTGGAGAGGGCTGCCTAACAAACCTGCATGGCTGACATGATGATGGTTGCGGAAGGTTTTTTCCTCATAAGGAGAGCCAATCACATACAGTAAACCAAAAATTGCTTCCTTGTCAGAATTTAGCCCCCACCCTTCTGCATTTGCCTTCAAGTCTTTGTTTTCCCCACCTTCCAATTTGCTTTCTTTAATTCAGTGCCCACAGCAGTTCCTCTTGGAAGCAGCAAAAGCTATAATCTAGGACTGCTGCAAGCTCTCCTCCAGCAGAGGCCTATCCCTGCCAATAGCTGTCATCATTCAAGTGGCACTTGCTGGCAAGAGAGCACAGAGTTGCAGCAATTTCTTTCCACTCTTTCATACCTCATATCCCCAGCTGTTCCAAGGGGGTGATCACCTTGCTGGTTTCATGAGGTCTAGAAAACGCAGCAATAATTATTGTACTGGCAGTGCTGAAGGCAGCCAGCATCACTAAGGCAGGGATTGGAATGCAGCCCAACCAACATAGCAGAATCTACTAATTTGTTGCACTGAATATTTTGTTGTAAGAAAATAATCACGAGCCTTGTGATGGACTATGAAAGGCAAATTACATTGCCTGAGCCAGAGCTTTCTACAGTACCTAGCAAAAACCAAAAGAACCAAAAAACACACCCAAAAAACCAAAACAACAACAAAAAATCCCAGAAACAAAACTGAATCTGACAACTTTAGGTTAGCTGCTTAAATCTAGCCCTTTAAATGCCCTGGCTTGTCAGCAAATTACTGCCCTGAATTTACAAAAAAAAAAAAAAAATCCACTTCTATCTAGTCATGACCTGACAAAAAAAGGAGGTGTTTATAATTGATTTTGACCAATTTTGTGTGTATTACACTGGGAGGGGAAGTCTAACAGTGTTCACTTTAATTTCATATTGCATGATATCTTACAAAAAATCGTAAAAAATTCAACAGTTAACATTTCTTCCTATAAATATATTAGTCAATTAGTTTTAAATGATGCATGTCTATGACTTTCTAATCCCTGCTAGACAGCAGCTTTTAATGCAATTGTTTGAGGGCACCTACAGCATCTTTTCCAAAGCAAACTTCTATTATTAATGGAAAAAATAGGAAAAAAACATTTACATAACACCAAATGCCTGAGTGTTTCTTAGTGGTATAGGTGAACTCTCTGGAGAGAGTATTTTTAACTCAAGGAAAAGATAATCTGGTAATATTGTGCTTCTTGCTTCTCTGCTAGGGCAACAGCATACCTTTATGCAATGGATGCAGCTCCTGGTGGCTCCTGCTTTGTCCTGCATGGCACTGCTCTGACTGTGGTACCCAGTGGTTTGCCTCTAGCCTGATGACATACTGATTCAAATTCCTTTTACAGTGAAGACACAGGAAACTGCTGTGCCTGGCAAATAATGCAGTTAGGTGGAAAAGGAACTTTGGTTAGTGAGATCTGCCTGCTTTCTAAGCAGGAAAAAGTAAACAAAGCACAATCCACCTCTTTCACCCCCGATGCTGAGTTACCTCAGCCAAGGAAAGAAAGGATCAACGTGCATTCAAGATGCCCTGATATTGACAGGTAATTCTACATTGGAGAGGAGAAGGAATAGATAAAGCTTGTGCACATCTGAGAATATAAGAGGAAAAAACAGTAGTCATCAAATTTTCCAGTAACATATCTCACTGTATAAATGATGGTGAAAAATCAAACTTTAGGGTAAAGACAACTCTGTACTCTGGGAAACTAATCAAAGTGCTCCCAGATTTCTTAGATTTCTGTTGAGAACTGACAATGGTTGTCAGCGCCAATAATATTTTTAGGGATGTTCATGTCCTCACTTTGTGAGAATCTCAGATAAGAACCATTAATTCCTGCATAGCTGCTCTCCTCTAAATGGAACTGTCTTCCCTACTGTGGGGAGTGCTGCTAAACTGCAAGTCTCTTCCTTCATCCTCTGCTTAGCAGGTTTCACCCCACACATGGCTGTAAAACCTTTTGAACTAAGCAAATATGTCTTCCTCTTGTAAGGATACTGTCCTAGAAAAGAAGCCACCGGCCCATCCCCATCATAACTTCTATTTAGAAAGCAGAGGTGAGGCCAAATCTACCTAATGTAGGACTGTAACTCCTGTCTACATTTTAGGCATTGAATCTCCACCAAATTTCTGACATATTGAATTAAAGTGTGTGTCACTGTAGGCCTTCAGAGGCAAATCCATTCTGACTAAGTGCAGATTGCCTAAACAAGACAAAATGAATATGATCCATCCATTTAATCTAAAAGAACCATAATTATTACTAAGTTAATCAATATATGTGATAGTCCAGGAATAGACTACTGGGGTCTATGCTGTTCCAAGGACTGTCATAGATTCTCTATGGGATTCAGACAAAATCTTTTAGATTCAAGGTAACACAGATAGGCAGTATTTATATCCTGATGTCAAAATGGAGCCATGTGGAACTGTAGATTTCATTTACTTCCTCTATTATTAAGTTCCTAACTTAGTTACATAATTGTGAATATTTTATTTTGTTTAATCTGTAAGGTGAAAGATGTTCAAAGGCAAGTATTAACTTTCAGCATTATTATGCACTGGACTTTCTCTTACTCTTGTAAAAGTATGCCAGGAATTAGAGGTGACACCAACAAATGTCTTGTCAATAATAAATGTGATGGAGTATGAATTTGCTCAAATGTTATTTGACCAGCTTCTTCTCTTCCTGTATGGAAGATTACAGGTTTGATTGTGAGGAGGAAAAAAAAAAAAAGCAATTTGTTATGGGAGAATTAAACAATTAACACTATTTTTGCTAAGATGGTAATAATCAGTGACTGAACTTTCCCAGCATAAGTCCTTTTATAAAGCTTCAGCAACACTGAACACTTGAAGGAAGGATGTTGTAATTGGAAGTTATGTGGGAAAGTGCTGAAACTTTATCCAAATTTGCAAGGTAGACAATATTAAAATTGCCAGAATATTGTTGGATATTACAACAGTGAACGACTAGGCATCAAAATGATGGATAAAATGAAATCCTGATCAATGCAAAATTATGTACCTCCGTGAGAAAGAATATTTACCATACACAGTGGATGATTCTAAATTAACCATTTTCTAATTCTAAATTAACTATGCAGGAAATCATAAAATTATTCCAGAAAATTAACATAAAATGTCAGCTTGATGACAAACCAACCCCAAATTTTAGAAATCATTAAGAAAGAGTGGGCAATGAAACAGAAAACTGCACTATCGAAGAGAGCACCACACTTCCAACAGTAGATACAGCAAAGCTGGAAAAGTACAAAGAAATATAACTGGGATTACCAGAATAGGGGAAGATTTCTACTGAGGACAGACTAAACCAATTAGGACTCTTGAAGACAGTAAAGAGTGAGCTGTAGGGGAATATGTAATACTCTTTAAAATCAAGGATTACATAAAGTAAATAGGTAAGGAGCAAGTTTTATTACTTTTTGTAGCACTAGCCATAGAGGCAGTTGGCTGCGATGAAGTGAGAAAAACTGAAAAGAGAAGAAAAGGAAATATTTTTCACAGGATTAAAAATGAGCCTGGGAAATATATTTCCACAGGCTTTTGTGTTTTAGACAGAAAAATTTCAGATAATTTCATGGAAAATTAGTTCATTGATAGCAGATAAAAATGATGGTCTTGTTACAGCCTTTGGTTAAGAAGTCTCATAATTACCAACTGCTGAAAGCTGAGAGGGTAAATTGAAGAAATGACCATGCTCTACAGGGTCCTGCAATGTTCTCTAGGCAACTGCAACTGGCTGTTGCTTGAGGCAAATTTCCGTGCTTAGGTGATCTTTTGTTCTCATCAAATACGGCTTTTTTACCTTTCATTTGAAACAGCTTCTAGGTTTGGGTTTGGTTGGGTTTTTTGGTTTGTTTGGGTTTTTTTTTTTTTCAATTTAAACTTCAATGATATGACTGCAAAATCACAAACCTTATTAAAATTGTGGCCATTGATGGCATATGAGGATATGTATACTTATGCTTACGTCACAGAACATTATGCCTTCAGACACATGGAGTCTAAAGTGTTAATTTTTTAACTGAGTCAGGAGCAAAACCAATATGATCATAAAATCATACTGCCTGAACTTATTTTTGAAATTACTTCTAAACATGACCATTTTGGTGACATTTTCTGTTTATATTTCAGGAACTCTGCAGGACAGCAACCTCTCTCAGTTCTGTAGAAAGCTGCTCTCTAGTGGCTAATGAGAAAGACCAAGAATTAGGAGAGTATAAAATGAAATCACTTCCTTTATTTACAAGTCCTTATCCATTGCACACATACATAACAGTGATGTTGGAGAGCACTAATTCAAACTTTTGAATAATACTGTAAAAGGTTCCATTTACTTACATGTCAAGATACAGGAGGGCAAAGAAGGAAGGCAAAGCTGAGGACCAACTCATTCTATTTGTGAATAAAACAAGACTACAAGAAATCTACCTCAAGTTTGGATTTAGTGATCCTTTGTGATGGGTAACTTGTCTATCCTGGGACAGGCATTGCAGCACTGATCCTACTCAGCTATTCCTTTTCAATTGTCCAGATCCTCTGTGGTCGTTAGCAAGCCTACATATATAATTAAATAAATTTGGAGTGCTGTAACTGTGCCTTTTATCCAATGACTCTTGTAAAAGCACATGAAACACCATCATCTTAATTTTAAAAATAAGGACTTGAAGAACAAGTAGGTTAGAGATCTACCAAAATTCACCCAGTTGAATACACCACCATCGAGCTGACTGTGCATTATACAGTCTCTGCTTGCACTGAAGACAACTTTTCTTTTGTTATCAAGAACCCGAAGAGAGCCATCTATCCATTTATAACAAACATCTGTTACTTATATTATTATCTGGTTCTAATAATGTATGCCATGAAAAAATGCAAGACTTTCAGGTACATTACCAATAAATTGATGGCATTTCTGAAGCTTTAAAAGCATACAAAATATAAACAATTCCTTATTTTAATTATCCCCTTCATATCAGCAAAGTTAGCATGGCACCAAGAGGTGACACATTTGGTGGGATACGTATCTACAGGAGATACCCTCACTCAATACTATCATTGTAATAAGAACAAACCTGTCAATGTATTTTGAAATGAAAAAATGGGAAAAATATTGCTCAGATATGGCAGATTATTGCCACACCATGCAAGCTGGAGCACAAGACAGAAAAAGTCTTTTGCAAGCTTAAAGTGCAATATTTTGAAGAGAAAATATATACTCTATTAAATCTGGATAGGAAGAAAAGAATGGCAAATGGAATACTCCACTGCATGCTTCATGAGCCACCCACCAACCACAGCATGTTGGCCAGTAAAAAAGCTATACCTTATTAAGTGATAAAAGGGAAGGTGAATTTGGCACTAGTGGAAAAGTGCAGTAATTTTGGTTACTGATGAATAGCTGTCTACAAACAAAAGAAATTCAAGTTCTGCTTTGAAAAGAGCAGACATAATTGAAATAATGAGGTGGAGGCAAGGCACATGAGACATCTCAGATAACCATCCCTTTAAGTCCTTCTATACAACTAATCTTAAACTTGAAGCTTTTCATACCTAAACCAGCAACCCATTTGCTCTGGGCCAGAGAACATGAATGAACACAAACTCATAAGTTGGTTGGATAAATGAGTTTCCTAGGGCTTTGCACAGTTTCCTTGAGATGCAGGTAGGCTAAGACTTCTAGACTCCTTGACTATAAAATTACGTTATGCTACACAATACATATCTTCTTAGAAGAACAAAAACATTAAAATGAAAAAGGTTATTTTTAAGAGAGCTCCAAATCACAATTACAGCATTTTCTTCTTGTGAATCCACAAATGGAAGTGAGTAGAAATAATAGAAAACACAGTTTCTGAAAACACAGTATCAGAAATCTGTAGAAAAACTGCATTATTGTAGCAACAATACAGCAATTTCATTGCCTTGGAAAGCAGCAGTGATATCAAGGGCAAACAGTTAATGATTAAAAAACCCCACAAATCTGGACACGGAAAGTACTAAAGTACGGAATCAAACTTTTTTTTCTTACTATTTAAATCCTTACTATTTAATTACTATTACTAGTTAATCCTTAAACATGGATTTAAGCTGAACCAGGCCGACACTCAGCATTTGCAAAAAAGATGATTTATGTACAAATATAATATGGGCTTACAAATCTGTGCTTACGACTGTGGTCTTTTACCTATTTGGTTCATTAACCTAGGCAATGGGAAATATAATTCCACTTGTATGTGGATATTATGACCACCATTATAGGCAAGGTATTAATACTGTCTGAGGGATAACATTATCGGATATCTCAATGGAATCAAAATAACATGAAACAATACACTGCGCTGTAGAAAAAAATTAACACTTTTTTTAAAATGAATACTTGAGATAGTGTTAAGACACAGAGAGATTTATGATCTTATGGTAAATGTTAACGTGATATTTTTAATTTTGAATGTGTTTCTTAACTTGAGCTGTTCTGCCATGTCACTGTACTCCTCATTCTGTCCTTCACTGGCAAAACCATGTAGAACTGAGCAAACCCAGAGTGTGTTTTATGGGATTTTGCCTAACACAAGTTTCTGTGACTCTGCAATACTGCTAGGGCAGCATTTCATCACTAAATCTGATTAAACTACTGTAATCCCATGCATGTACATAGCAGATACTGTCACAAAAAATAGAAGTCATATTAAGCTGGTACTGTTCACTCTCCATATACTCTCTTAAGGAGAATTTTTATGAGAAATTCCCTCAGGTTTTGGTGATTACCTCTTTATTTATTTAACTTACCACTATAAATTAAGACATATGCCATTAGTGAACAAAATTAAAAGGCTCATAGTTATGAGAAGTATGAAGTATAGCCGCAAAAAAAAAAATCAGATGAAAGAAATTGTCTATAACTCATACTGTTTTCATTCTAGTACAGTTAACTAACTCACATTTTGCTTGTAAATCTGTGCTGGGTGCCCAGGCAGTGGGAGACCTGCCCTGTGCCAGGCACAGCCTGTTCCAATGGGCTCCAACTCATCCATCCTTGGGCAAGGCTGAGCTCCCCATACACGATGGCAGTGCCTTGGGGAAGTGTGTGTAGGGATGGGCAGGACACAGCCCATGAGCAACTAATGAGGGGAAAAAGGTGTGAGAAACAGCCCTTTGAGGCTCAGGATGGAGGTGGGGAGGAGCAGGTGTTCCATGTGCCTGGATAGTTTCTTGCAGTCCCTGGAGAAGCCAAGTTGGAGCAGGGAAACAGCAAAAGGCAGGAGTGGGGAGAGGATGTATCACGGGTTGATCCTAACCCTCTATTCCGCATTCCCATGCACCAGTCAGGGTGGGGAGGTAGAGGAATTGGGAATGCAGAGTGCAGTTGAGGCTGGGAAAAAAAAGCCAGGCAGAGGGTGAAGTGTTTAGTTTCTGTTTCCCACCATCCAAATCCACTTTAATTGGCAATAAAATTAGGTAATTCTTTTCCTAAATTGTATCTGTTTTCTTCTCGACAATAGCTGGTGAGTGTTCTCCTTGCCTTTACCTTGGCTCATGAGCTTTTTCATCTGAATTTTTTCATCCCTGTTCTGTTGAGGAAGGGGAGTGAGAACAACAGGGCAAGCACATGGCAGCTGGCCAAGATCAGCCCATCACCTGGCTATGACAAACTTGAAAGCAGGACAAAAAATACTGCTCTTAATAATTATGGTTCTGATTAAAGATCTGTTAGGATTTTTATAATGGTTCACTATTCCTGCAGAAGTCCATAAAAACTGCAGCTTGTGGTTCAGCACCTCTGGGAGTCTCAATTTTCAAAACAATCTTTGCTCAGACATGGTTTATGCCAATTACATGTATACATAGCACAACAGCTTATTAGTAAAAGTAATATCATTAATCAAAATTTCTTTGAAAGATAATTTCTGTGGCTTTTCAAAATTTGAGCTGTTTGACCAATCTGCATGAAAAACACCTTTTAAAAATCAGGAACTAAAGGGCTGCTGGGACTATAGGGAATCTATTCCACCCTGACTTACCTGACTTATTTTATGAAGCCTTCAATTATTTTGGTTGAGCTTGCCTTGTCTTGCTGGCCTTTATAGAAAACAGAAGGCACAAAAGATAACTGATGTTTCCCCATCTGTTTCCTTAATAAATGCCCTTTGCTACAAAGGACTGGTGTGCAGACAAGAAAATAGGACTCACTTATCAAACGATACACTCAGTGCTGCCAGAGATCTGAGCTATGTTTTGATAAGGATTTCCTGATTGATGTGACAAATTTCTGCCTGAATCTCAGAGGTATCTTAGGCATCTGGCGAAAACACTTCATCCAGATCATGAAAACAAATAATTTTTAATTAGTAAAGACCTAGGCCCATCTCTCCCCAACCCCAGAAAAAAAAACAAAACAAAAAAACCCCACAAAACAAAACAAAAATCTCCATCTAAAATAAAATACATCTGGCTCTGACATTGGGAAACATGATGCCATGCTATTTCCTAAAGGCCCAAATGACAAGACTATATAACAGAAAAAAAAGCCAAAATCAAAACCTGACTTGTATGTAAACACAAAACCTTCAATTTGCAATCATAAAAATCCATAAGTGATTACTCCAGTCAACGCTCACAAATTATTAGTCTGGTTTGGGATAAATTTTTCAATGCAGCTGTATGAAATCACGAAATGTTTTCAAATGCACACAGCTAACAGCATTTTTTTTTCTGATCAGATATTTTATTACAGATAAAGCTCTGTATCTTTAAACGAAAAGAAAGAAGAATCTGGATGCACCATTTATTTAAACTTCCCTACTGTTACTAATTCCAACATACAAGATCTTTCCAATGTAATTGGCCAAAAGTGCTTTTCATGCCAATGCTGTGATTGCAAAGTACTCTGTCAAGGATGCTGCAGTGGCTGCACCGTGCATGGAGGACAGGTTCTGTTTGAACGTATCCTCTATCGTATATCTGGGTTTCTCCACAGTACCCTATGTTACCACATAACACCTGCTCTTCATCTTTTTTATTTCAGACAAAGGAAAGCCAGACAACAAGCTCTCAGACGTGCTGCAGTCATAGGTGAACCATTTACAAAAATAATTTTTAAAAAATATTCGCAATCAAGTTGAAAGAATTAATTTATCCTGATTTTCTCAGAATAACCCAATTGTTCAGGTGCCATGGGTATGATGTCTTTTTTGGCACTGTGTGTTATAAGCCACTGCCAGAGGCAGAACTTTGAGATAAATCAATGATCGTTCCCACATGCTAAACCAAGAAACTGCCAACAGTGTGAGGCACGTTCCACTTTAAATGCCTGCAGCACCTTCCCTATGTCTTAGTAAGGAGTGGGGGTCTCTGACTGGATTAGTCCTGATAGCCTGGGAAGGAAGCAATACATTTCCCATAGAGCTATCACTCTGGAGAAAGTAGCAAGGAGAGAAAAGGGTTTATGAACTAAAAAGCTCTTTGGCAAGAGGTCAAACAGTAGATGAGCATAATTCTTCAAGGAGAAAAGACAAGAAGAGATTGAAAATGTTCCTTTACAAAGCAAAAGAAAAAGCAAACTCTCAAACTAATGAAAGAGCTGAGATTAAAAAAAAAAAATCTGTGGCAGAACAATTAGACAATTTTGCAATGCTTTTCTCGACAGACTGAAGTTTCTGTATGTGAAATAGTTATTTTGGAAAAAGATTTCCTGAATTGGTTTTATAGATTATTTCTCTGGATACAGATCACTCTAACAACTTGCAGAATTTCAGAGTGAGGATAATTGTAATTCTCATACAGTGGATATTACTGTCTCTGCTACTCCTGAAAATAGATCAACAAAATTAACCTAACATCTGAAATGGGAACAGAAAAAAGCATTATGTCTTGCTCTTCTTGTGAAGACAAGAGATTTTGTGATGGTTTTTCCATTCACTGGAAAAAAAAAACAAACCTTACCGTAAAAAAGTATTAATACCTTGGAGTGACACATCATGAAAACAGTTTTCAGTTCTGAATTGTCCCTGAGATCATATATACAGAGTTGTGTTTTTCTTTTGTATGCATTTTGTATTATGTAAAAATGACAACTTTTTAATAATCTTTGTTGAAATAAGTTCACTGTGTAATTATACTTTGCTATCAATGAACCTTAGGTAAGCCCCCAGCCAAGCATTTCAGAACTTGTCTTTTAATCCATAAAATTTCTCACTGTCTCTCCTTTTTTTTTTTTTTCTTCTTCATAGGGTTGAAAAAGGGTAACCAAAACATGCCTATCTCAGAGTTTTCTATAGCAGGCCTAACTCACACCTTTAGCAAGCACAGAAGATTAATTGAAACATCCTTGAAACCGTTGCTGCATTGACATTTACAGCAGAGATTTCTTTGTGACACATTGCTACCTCGGTTTCAATATGACTTCTCTGACCTAAAGAAAAAGGATTGATATACAGACATTAAATCTGACCAAGTGTAGTGATGGGCAGATCAGCTAAATCACTGTCCTTAAACCACCACTGTCACAATAGCCTTGATCCTTCTTCTGTCCTTTACGACCTTCTGATGGTCTAGCAATAAGTCCAGGTACTAATGTCAACCTAGAGTCTTCAAAAGCATTCTGTATCTCCCTTCCCAGGGCTCCCAGCAATGACCTGAGGAAAAGACAAGATTACACTGTGGTGGTTCTGAGTCATATCCACACTGAAAGGTGTATATGAAGGTACACTGAATAGGAATTGCTGGATTAGTGCCACCAGGCAGGAAGCAATACTTAGGAGATCAAGACAAGATATGCACCTCAAACAGAATTCAAAATTTCATGTGCAATGTTATTTATATCCTTTAAAAGATGCTCTGTCACTTATATGAGGTTGTCCTAAACAATTGGGATTATTAAATTGCTTTTAGATTTCTTGTTTTGCACTTTCTCTCCTCTTACCTCCTTGATATCAAATTCAGAATACATTCCCGATTCTGTAAAAGGTGTCTTAAACTTCATTTTACATCTACTGCAGCACAAAATCTGAATCAAACCAAGCTCTGCTGAGAAGAATGGCAGCTTGGGTTGTTTGACCACTACTTAGTGATGTACACTTTTCAATAAAATATTCAGTCAAACATGACCAAAACAGCGAAAAGCATACTGATTTTAAAAACTCATACTGGATGGAATTTATTCTAGAACAGATGGCTGGAATTATGCCAGTGCCCTTAGTGAAAAACACTTATGCTTATAGACCATTCTGACATCCAGAGATCCCTGCTGCTTAAAAAACTCTACAAGAATGTAACACATAAAACAATGTCTCCATTTGTCAAACAACATGTGATGCAAATGACTTTCTAAAGAAAATAGAGCAGACCAGCCTTAGCATTAGGCTGAGGATATTGACCAGTGTTTCCAGGTTTTTGAAACATTTGTCACACAATTATAAACATTTTTTTCTAAATTGAGAAGACTTTGCTTAATATTCCAAGCATTTCAGAACAATAAAATTGGTATTCTTTTACAATGTTTACACAGTTGTTTGAAGATTGTAGGAGACAATGCAGCTTTCTCAAAACTGTGAGATGGCCCTTGCATTGCTCTTTTACTTTCTCAGTGTGCAGTAGGGGAAAGTATAATCTGTGGATTTAGAAATTTTTGAGGACTTCCAGGAAAAATATTTAGGGTGACACTTCACTGTCTTGGCAGCAAATGCTAGATTATTTTGAATAAAATTGCCCAGACAGCTGAATTTCTTCTGTGATGTATAATGAGCTCCATGATGACCTTTGCAGAGGTAAGCATATCCATGCCTCTCTCTTTTCCTAGTCCTTTTCCCACTTACAAACCAGGTGCCCAATCCCATGAAGTGTGTGTGGTGTGAGAGTTCAGGGTGTACAGCTACATCATTTCAGCCACTGATAAATAAAAAAAAAGGCAGAAGGAGGAGTAATAGCTTGTCGTTGTGAAAGAAAAATTTAGGCAGAACATAAAAGAATGTCTTCCCAATAACAAGAATACTGATGACTATTAAAACCTTTCACTAGTGAATTACTTACAACATTATCAAATGGAATAAAAGTGGCTTCCAAAGAATGACCATAATTAATTCACTATTTATGTGATAGAAGAACTAAGACTCTGTGGAGCTAGAGTTGAGAATTTAAATAGTTATTAATAAAAAAAGAAAAAAAATTAAGACTTACAGCACCTTAAGCTTAGCCATACTAAATCTGATAAAAATACATACGGAAAAATTGAAGAGATTATTAGGATATTTTAATAGGTAACAGAGGAGTTTTAAATAAAAACCAAGACATGAAATATAAAAAATAAGAACATATGTCATAATAATTAAATCCATAAAAAATTTTTAAATACTAACATTAAAAAATAAGGATCTAATGAAATCAATAAATTAACACACAATTAATATTGTTTATGTTTTCCTAAACTGATGTTATCACATATATTGATGGCAGAAAATGAATCTTATCTCTAAAATAGGACATGAATATGCATACATAGACAGACAGTTAAATACTGAAGAAAGCTTGATAAGAAATTCAATGTAGCATTACAAATGCAGATAAATTATTTATAATTTATTATTAGACTATACATTCATAAAACAGAAAAACTGAAGCCATGATAACATACGTGATTACAGTGAACCTCAGTTAAGGACATGTTTTCTGATTGTCCTAATTGTCCAAGTTAGACTTGGAACTGAACCACTGAGCAGCACGATTTTGATTATAAATTGCCCTTATTCTATTCCATTTGAGAAAAATGAATTTCAAAGGTAAAACAGTAAGAGAGTATTTCATATACACTTGGTACTTCAGACATAGTCTATGAGAACAAGTTCCACGTTCTGTAGGATTTATCTTTTAAGCCCTAAAACGATAATTATATTTAAATTACTCTCCAATTCCATTGCATTAACATAATTGTGTGTCAACTAACAGGATGTACTTATTAAATGGAGAATTTCTGGCCAATTTACACATGTAATAACATATTATTGTTAAATTTATTGTACAACCTAACAATACTTTGCCTAGCAACTCGGTCTCACTGAAAATGGTGTCACTAAATAACAGCAGCTCTATTTCCTGATGACCTCAGCGAACTCTTCAGTGCTCTGTAAAGAATATAAAACTTAGCATTGTGCTACTGCACTGCTCTAATGAAAAACATACACTTTAAACACAAGTCTAGAGTAAGCGTTGTCTTAAAACTGCAACACTCTCTTCACGCTAGGAAGGAATATTGCCTTTGCAACAGGTGCAGTAAAAGCAAGAGAAAGGTTTTGCTTGAATTTTGTGTCAGATTAGTAATTCACAAAGACATCTGGAAAATTAAACCAAGCAATTTCAGTGGTTTGGTGCTGAACCCAGGAAACAAAATTTTCTTCTTACCCCTACTAGTACTAGCAAAAGTTCACAATTTAATTGCTCTTTCAAAATTGGGCCTTCAAAGTGAGAATTTAATCATCCTAGTGCAAACTTATTAATCTATAACTTGTTTAATCTATACACACACAAACATACACACACACACATATATATAAATCACAATTGTAAAATATTCAGCCAAAGGTTTGGTGCAAATTCAGAAACAAATGTCTGATGGCAACAAATATTATAAGGTTATCATTTACTTGCTTTTCCATACCAGTACAGAATTGCTGACAACAGTATAAATGTTTCTCAAAGCTAAAATGTATATATGGAGTGTTCGGCTTCTGTAAAACACTGTTAAGTCTAAAAGATTCTGTGAATGTTGAACGGTCTGCTTGCAAGCTATCTCTTGCAAAATTGTATCTTTTCCTAAAAGACAGTAAATCCAAAAATCTACAGTCCTGCTATATTTTATTGTTTAAATACTGATTTCTCCATGAGAGCAAACACACATATTTCTGATGTGACAGTCTGGAGTTTTTCCTTCTCTACTCCCAAGAAAACACTGACTGTACATTCAGAAAAGTCATAGGAGATGCCTTGATCTTATTTGCAAGTAAAATTTCTTGCAGAAAATTAAATGTACTCATTTTTCACAGACAAGTTTGTCTATTTTTTGGGATTGCACCAAAATCAGAAAATACCTCCCTAGTTCTATATTTTTCTCAAAAGTTCTTGGATATATGCTACTAGTTTCCAGAAACTGCTAATTTCTTTGAGTCAAATATTCAATCAGAATGAATATGCAACAGAATATTCAACCAGAAAATTAAATCTCCCATTAACAATCAAAGGGTATGCACAATTTACGGGTGAGCGGTTGTTGTAATTAAAAGAAAAAAGTGAAATAGAAAGTGACTTAAATCTGAAAATAGCTACTGAACATTTTCACAAGCTACTTTGCTAATCCATGCATTCAGAAGGGCAGCCACACTGTGTGCAGACCTGGAGATGCCATACCAAAGTGAAGAACAGCAGAAGGGCTGGCACTCCAGGAAGCAGGGAAGGGAAAAAATGCCTATTAAGTCTCATCATTTCACTGTCAGTTTGTTCCTTAGAGTATTTTTCTTCAGTATCATGTTGAATCTGGTTTTAAAGGCCCCAAGAGATGAGGCTACCACATTTTTTCTAAGAAGCTATTTCTAAGTGAAAAGGCAGAGATTAATTTTATCCTTTTTGATATTGTATACCAGCACTCTTACAGTAATGTTATTGGTATGCACCACATTAAAAACAATAATGGAAAAGAAAAATGAAATGTCTTTCAGATACTTATACCATGTTTTCCTTTGGTTATGAAAGGAACATTTTAAGAATTTATGGCTCACTGACTTTAATATAGTGCTAGTTCAGGTAATTTATTTTGTGAAGTAAATATGTATTATCTTCAAAGCAGTTAGTTTCTTGCTTTTCTATTTCTGATAGCTTTAAACACAAACCTGTCATGGTTAGAAATCTATTAATTTCCAGGTTGAAATAATTAACTGACAGTTTGTATTCAACTAATTCTCTTGTTAAAACTAATTTCTAACTTCATAATTTTCTCCTTTCCTGTATTTATCTTTTTTGTGGATTTATAGGAAACAATCATGCATTCCTTCAGCTTTAGGTTTTTTCCAGCTTCTTGGTATACTCTAGTTTTCTCCCTATGTCAATTCTTTTGGGATGCTTTCATTCATCATTTACATTGTGAATTGTTTCTTAGATTTAATAACCTCAATTTTACAAAGCTTTTCAGAGGAGGCCCTAATACTTCCTTATTCAATGACATTAGCATTTTTTAATTTTCAGAACCAAGCCCTCAACTAAATTTGCTTTCTTCTTGTCTGAATGATTTTGAAAATTCAGTCATCTAATACACCCAATTGTTTTCACCCTTCACCTACTGAACATCTCCTATTGTAAAAATTAGTAACAGTCCCTAAATATACTACTATCCATTGCAGTGATGAATTTAATTCCATGTTCCCATTTTTATATATTATTACGTTTTTTAATTTATTTCTTTTCCCTATGGCAATTTTTTTTTAATTGACCATATGTACTGGAGAAGAAACCAATGACATATTTTTACCTTTTAGACTGAGGTCATTAAGGAAAATCCTAAATGAGAACACAACAATAATGCTAAAAATCACCTGCAATAACCCCCTTCAGTGTATCTTATCTGTTTTAATATCACACATGATTTTCTCCCCTTTAGTCATTTTCTTGCAAGGCATTAAAATTCTTTAATTTACTCTTTGGCATTGGATCAAATATTTAACTGAAGTCCAAATAGATGAATTTTATTGCATGACATTTGCCTAGAAAATTATTTATCAAAGAAAAATTGCAGTTAAAAACATGTCGTGTTTTGTCCTATTTCTAATTGCCTTCACACATTTCATTATAATTGCCATTGAAATTTCTTCTAAAACTTTATATGTGATAAGGGTCAGATGAATCCACTATCCCAAATCTCTAAGTTCAATGCAAAACTCTCACTACATTTAAAGTGTAGTCTTTAGCATTGTTCTCTGAGTGTATGACATCTGCTGGGAAAGGTTGACTAAGGATAGGTAGATTTGTAGTTTCAAACATTTTTTTTTTTTTCAAAATTCTGGAATGAAGATTTTTCTATTCTCCTCCATCTAGATCATATGAAATCTTTTAAGCTTTCTTTCCTCTGTGAAACAGTTAAGTCACATTTCCATGTCCTCATTTTCATCATTTTCTCCATATTAAACACTTTTTGCCTTTATAGAAAGCTTTGATAAGATTTTAATTTAGAATTTGGGGCAAAAAAGAACCATTTTTAACACCTGTCTAATCCCAGAATAAAAACCCTTTTTCTTCCTTTTTTATTCTTAATTTTACACTGCTAAAGATCGTTTGTTTTGATTACCTTTTGTATGCTGTAGCTTGGCTTGATATTTGACAATTCTCACACTCCTAGTGTGTGCCAAGTTCTAATATGTAGCTTTCATATTCAGAATTTAAAAAAAAATAAAAGCTGTCTGCTCACGATCATTTTAAAAAAGAAGAGTTCTTTATTTATCTGTTGTGAACTCAAACAATTCCTAATGAAATATTTTCCCTCAAGTATCTTTTGCATTCATGCTTAAGGAATTTCAAACTCTTCTTAATTTTTAAATTCTGGAACTGTTTAGTCCACTTAGTTTTACTAGGCAGTCTACATAATATTCACATTTTCTCTTCTAAAATTAAGCACATTAATAAGCAGTATGGAAAGGTCCCAGGTCAGGGACAAAGTATTGCCACTTTCTGACTAATAAGGATGCAGTTTAGATGGTACCTGCTTGAGGTTACTTGTGCTGCTGTTCATTCAACGTTTATTAGAGCAAGCAATCACTCAGGTACTTAGCATTAAAAAGGAAAAAATAAATTGCAAACAGTAACTGAGCTTTAAATGAATGATTTTTTTTTTTTTTTTTTTTTTTGAGAGAGAGATGGATATCAGCTCATTCCTCAAACTATATGTGGTAACAACTTTCTCATTCTCAACTTACATCACTATTTGTTTCTGGCAGCTTGACCATTAGCAAGAGAAAAAAAGAAACAAAAAATACAAAACCTGAGAGTGGTCCTGTTGGTTTGGCAACTGCACACATGCTTTGAAGCATAAAGGCCATAAGCTGCCCTGACTAATCAGCTTCTTTCCCTGCCTCATCAACACCATGGCACTAAAATGACATGTCCTATTAGAGACCTATTCAAGCTTGAATTAAACAGGATCTTCCATGACCTAATGGCTTTTAGATGATGTCCTAGAGCTCCTGTTCTCAAATACAGAGATGTTTGGGTATTTTGGTAAAGAACCATCAGATCTATCAAGTGACTGAAGAACTGATGCAAAAGCAATGCAATTAAGCATTGCTTGATGTATTGTAATACATACCATAAGTACAATGTCACCTTTTAAGCACACAGGCTTAACCATGGTTAAACCCCATGGTCATGGTTTAACCCCAGCCAGCAACCAAACCCCACAGAGCCACTCACTCACTCCCCCACCAGTAGGATTAGGAATAGAATGAGAAGGGTAAAAGGAAAAAAAAAATGTGCATTGAGACAAAGATAGTTAAATAGAGAAAGCAAAAGATGCACACACAACTAAAGCAAAACAAGGATTTGATTCACTGCTTTGCATGGGCAGGTACTGGTTCATCCATCTCCAGGAGAGCAGGGTCTCATCACCTGTAACGATTACTCAGAAAACAAATGCCATCACTCCAAATGTTTCCCCATTCCCCCTTTTTCCTCCACATTTAATATACTGAGTATGATGTCATATGGTCTGCAATATCCCTTCGATCAGTTAGGGACACCTGTCCTGGCTGTCTCTTCCCAGCTGCCAGTGAAACTCCAACTTCCCTTGCCAACCCTCACAGTATGAGAAGCACAAAAGGCTGTGGTGCTGTGCAAGCCCTGCTCAGCAATAAAAAAAACATGTCCATATTATCAATCCTGTGTCCAGCACAAATCCAAAACACAGCATCATACCAGCCACTGTGAAGAAAATTAATTCTAGCCCAGCCAAAACCAGCACACATGCAAAGAAATGCTGTGATCATCAAGCTGTGCTTGATGTTACATGCTGCCCAGAGGTGAACTGGGTTAAAGGGATACAGGCCCAAATGCCTTTTGTCAAAAACACAGCACAGCATGGATTTGTGGATCTAAGTCTAGAAGTTGTTTTCAAATTGGCCAGAATGGCCCAGTTCAGAATGGCCCTAGTGTTAATGCTGTCTCTTCTTCATAGAAATGGGTTAGAGAGCAGCAACCTATTTTGTTATGCTGTCAGATATGAAAGCAAGCAAGTTTCTGGAAAGCTGCAAGATGTAGGGTCAAGAATTATCCCACACCCAGATAAAGCTGCTAAAATCAAGAAAAACAAGACTGAATTTTTGACTTAACACCTTTCGGTGAGGTTGACGCTAGGACTTGTGATAGGGTGATAAAGAATTCTAGGGCAGTTTTGACCTTACACAGATTTGGTAATATAATGGATCCTTTCTGTCATGGCTTTAACAACAATTGTACTGATATATCACAAACTCAAAAAGTTAAGATCAAGTAGATAAAAATTCGCCCTGTAAAATTTGCTATACTTGTATCCTTTGAGACGTGCTAGGGAAAGAACAATAGAGAAACAATACTTTGTATAAAATAAAAGAGAAAAAATTTGATCTTTATTTCCTATCCAAAACGGAAATGCTTAGCAGAATGCTACATCAAACACAGATGAAGACAAAAATCTCGAGATTTTAATTGTGCTTAATGCAGCATAAGTGTCTAAAGATTACAAGGAAAACATACATCAAGGCTTTCACTATCTGAGGCATCAGGTTTGCAGTCAAATCCCACTGCCTATTGTCTGACTACTCAGAACTAAATTAGTATCCTTCAGGTACATGTTTCTGAGAAATAAATTTCTTGTAGCCTAGGGGAAGCACACTGATATGTAAGCCATAAGAATGCATTCTCTTCCTACCTATCCTAGAAGCTGTTTATACTTCCATGAAGAGGTTTGTTGAGGGCAAGCTGGGGTTAAAAAGCCTCATATTAGTACTAGCTTGTTGTGTTGCATGAGGAAATTAATATCCAGTCTGAACTGAGAATTTAGAGAATTCTCAACTCTGCTGAATGTGACCTCAATCCAATAGTCTCATGTACTGCCTCACACAGCAAATTTATGAAGTTTGTATGGGCTTTCTATTAAACTACTTGGTATTATTCCTTAGCTAGCTAGGAGTTATGCCATTATTTTGAAATTACAGTACCCCTTACTTTGACTGACAGAAACTTGCAGTGATAAATAGCTTTTAAATTATTGACCTGCATACAGCTTTCTTTGGATTATACATAAAATAGTTCACATTCAAAGACTTTTTTAAAAGTATTTTTGCAGCCTGGGTTATTTTTCAAGCTAAGGAAATATTCTAATAAAATATAATATTTTAGAGACTGTAAAAAAAAAGTTAGTTTAGCTCTACAAAGAAATTAAGGTAACTGGTCATTTTGACAAGCAATATTTCACTTTAGGGAGCAAGCAGGAAATACTTGCCTGGGGAAAGTAGCTAGGAATATCTGAATGAGAGTTTTGGGATGGTTTAATTTCCTCAAAACTTTGCTCAAGGTAATTTCAAATAACTACTTATGCATGGTGAGGAGAAACAGCTGTAGAATTTTCTGCTCTTTTTCATGTCGTGGCTTAAGGTACAGACTGACAGCAGAAACATGACCTGTTTGTGTGCCCAAACAGGGATTTAGCATCAAGATGTTTTACAAGGGAAACTATTCCTAGAAGAACGGGGTGAGAAGTGGAATGTGGCACATTGGTGAGGCAAATATGATGACAACTCCCACAGTAATTCCATAATACATTAGCTGCCGTAAAATATGTCGGCTTAAAATTCATAAAAGACCTCATCCCTTTTCTAAAAATTAATTTGATAAAATAAGCAGTACCCTATAAAGTTCTGACAAAGTTTAATACCACTGGTATTAGACACATGATACTTGTTTAGAATAGTCTTTTCATCATCTGTTTATAATTCTTATGTTTTGCTATTGATGAGGCACATGGGTGAGCCTTTATTAGAGAAAATTATTGATGTTTCCTACACTTTCTTAACAAAGACACCATCAGTGTTAAACGTCCTCCTGCTAGGAAGAACTAGCAGGTATAATTTTTTTCAAGATTGCCTACAATCAATCAATTTGTCAATACAGACTACAATTGAAAATTTATAGTTGTATAATATATAAAAGTTACGAGAGGCACTTCATACAGAATATTCAAGTTTGTATCGCACAAGGGTTTCTGTTATGAGTTTACATTTGTCTGTGTTTTATCTCTAAGAAAACTTTGCCTTATTTGCTTAACTAGTCTAGAGTAAATCAGAGAGTAGTATGGGATTTTTGTGCATTCAGTAAGTCAATGGCAAAATCTCTTTATTAAGACATGGAATTTGAAAAAAAACCCACATTATGTCATCCAGTCACCTTCAGCAAAAATTAGTATCATGTGTGGGAGTATTTGAAGGTGTATTATACTGAGTGCATGCTACAATTTAGACAGAATGAATAACATGGCTTAGAATATTGGTGAAACTTCTTCAACTCAACTTTTTGAACACATCATTTAATAAACCTTTATGTTCAGTTCAAAAAGAACTGGCACAGTACATAGTTAGGAAGTGCAATTTGTGATCCCAAAAAGTTTAGCAATTCCTTCACGGCAATGAAGGTTTTTATAATGATTCTTGCTGCTGAGACTTACTGGACAGATTGGGGATTTTCTTTTTTTTCTGTCCTAAAGTACAAAGTACTGATTAACTTGAAATAAAAAGCATGGATATTTAATCCACTGAAATAACAGCATGAATGTTCTTAATCCGTTCATTTTATCTGGTAATTTTATGAGCAGTTCTTTGTACAGCAGTGCATCTTGCAGTAGCTTTAAGCCATTTTTACACTTCATTTACGTAACACAGTAGATGTGATTTGAGGATATAATAATTCAGAGAATCTCTCTATATTCAAGTAGAATTCTAATTGAGGGTATGAAGTTGCTGCATCATTAAACGGCTTAGAGTACATGATACCAAGGCAATGCCATGGGTATCCTAGACCAGAAATAATAAAACCTTAATAGCTCCCATTCTAATGGATCATTCAACCAAAGACTAGGGAAAACCTTAGATATTAAGAATATTTTTTTTTTACTGATAAGGATGAACTTGAACTGATTGCCCAGAGAAATTGCGGATGTACCATCTCTGCAGAAGTTGAAGGCCAGGCAGGATGGAGCTATAAGCAAACCTGGTCTAATGACAGGTGTCCCTGCCCATGGCAAGGAGGTTGAAACTAGATGATATTTCAGGTCTCTTCTAACCACATAATTTCTATGACTTTCTATGTGTGACCTCCTGCTCCGAGGAGGTAATGGCTTGGTTCAGTAGAGAACAAATATGGTACATACTGAGAATGTGAGTAAATCACAAATACTTGCACAGTACTAAATGAGCAGCACTATTTGAAAAAAATTTAAAAAATAAACAAAATTCTGAAATAGTTTGCTTTAATAAAAGGCATAATTTTACTGAAGATAGTCCACAGTATGAACAAACTCACTCATAGCAGCTTGCCTGGTTGTCAGAGTCAGTGATGTGTGTGTATATCCCACTGCGACTTGAGAATCAGACGCACAGTCATTACTTACCTGCTGGAAGATCATTTCTATAAATAATTCTGTGTGGTATGTTATAAAGTAGAGACATAAATAATTACTTTTCAAAGAAAATTTCTTGTAGGTCAAAAAACTGAGATGCCCATGATATACCTCTCTGAAACACAGTGCCACCAGTGCAGCATTGGAATAGCAGACTGCCAACTGCAGCCAAGTTAGCAGGACTTATTATGCATAGCCAAATACTTCAGGCAAGGAGTATTAAAACACACTATCACAGATATGTAGAATAGTTTCAGCTTTTCTAAAGCAGCTTTCTAAAACAAATCAGGTTTTCCCGATTTTTCAGGAACGCATGAGGGAGCTGAGGTTGTTTAGCCTGGAGAAAAGAAGACTCAGGGGTGACCTTATCACTCTCTACAACTTCCTGAAGGGTGGCTGTAGCCAGCTGGGGCTTGGTCTCTTTCTCCAGGCAGTAACTGGGAGAACGAGAGGACACAGTCTCAAGCTGCACCAAGGGAAATACAGGTTGGACAGCAGGAAAAATTTTTGCACAGAAAGAGTGATAAAGTACTGGAATGGTCTGCCCAGGGAGGTGGTGGAGTCACCATCCCTGGATATGTTTAAAAAAAGAATGGGTGTGGCACTTTGTGCCATGGTTTAGTTGAGGTGTTCAGACTGTGTTGGACTCAATGATCTTGAAGGTCTCTTCCAACCTGCAAATTCTGTGATTCTGTGATTTTGTGATTCCAATTACTGCTTTTCAGCATGTGCAAAGGCACAGAGACTAAAGTCTTAACAAATGACTTGACAGAGATATGGAATTTTTGTATGTATGGAGTTACAGCTTGCAATCACAATTGATAAAAAGAAACAAAAAAAGTCCAAAAAACTTTCTCTCTTTTTTTTTTTCTCTTTTTTTTTTTTTTTTTTTTTTTTTTTTTTTTTTTTTTTTTTTTTTCAAAGAGAGAAAGACAGAAACAGGAATTTGTAAGGGATAACTCAAAGTCCTCTAGTCCAAATTCCTGTTCATGACTGGGCTACCTTTAAAATTACATAAGTTGCACAAAGCAGGATCTTCAGATGAATTTTGGAAACCTCTAAGGGTGAAGTTTCTGCAGCTTCTCTGAACGTTTTTCTCCACTTTCAAACCACTCTCAGTAAGACCCATTTTTCTCGTAACTCACCACAATTTCCATTAATGTAACCTGCAACTGTTCTTTTTCTGCAGTGATAAAGAGTCTGTGTCTGTCTGCAATCTGCATTTGGGAATAGAAGAGTGGAGTTGTATTCCCCATTCCCACCTTTTCTCCTCTTCAGGCTAAACTGGCACACCTCCTTCAGCTTTTTCTGTGTGTCCTGTGCTGCAGTTACCTGACAGCTTTAGTGATCCTCCTTTGGGCTCTCTTAAGTTTGTCAATGTTCCTACCGTACCGAGAGTCCCAAAAGATGAACCAGTAATCAGGATGTAATCCTATCACTCCTTTGCTGATGTTCCTTGACCAGTGAGCTCCACTCTTGCCAGTATAGAGTATTACTGGATGAGGCTCCTAGTATGGTGTTTGTTTTCATTACCACAAATTCACACTGCTAAAACATGCCCAGTTTGGTCCACCAGAATCCCCAGCTCCTTTTCTTCAGAGCTGCTCCTATCTACTTAGTCCCCAGACAATGCTGCTTTATGGGTTATTCTATCTCAGAAGGTTGTATTTACATCTATTTTTTGTTGAATTTTGGTGAGATTTGGGGAAGAATTCAATCCTCTAATTTGTTGAGGTCCTCCCCTATAGCAGACCTTTTCTCCATCATTTCAACTATTCTCCCCAGTGTAGAGGCATCTGTAGGTTTGATGAACATCCAGTCACTCCTGCTGTGGATGACTGTCTTTTGGCTTTGCTTTCTTTTCACCTTTGGCTTCATGTCTTCTTCCTGTGCCCTCTGGAATCTACATTTCTCCTGACACCAGTCCTCTTGTCAACTTCACATGCTCTATGCTATCTGGCCTTTCCTATATACATTGTCCACAACTACAAAAAATAGTGCTGCCACAAAACCTTCCTTTCGTACTATCCATATTTATCTCACCTGAATTATTTCTGATAATTACCCCATGGTAACATATCCTAGATTCTGTGTGGATATTGGCACCTCAGAACTGGGAGGAGGGGATGGAGAGGGGAAAAAAAGGGAGGGAATCAGGACAGGAGAGAGGATGGTGGTTTGGTTTAAATACACAGGAGCAAAGACAGCACCCTGTGGAGATACAATTAGCTTTTCAAACAGATTACACTCATGCAGACTTTCATAAAAAGTGATAATTGCGTAACAGAACATTAAATTGATAATCATTCACAAAACTAATTAAGGTAAAAATCTTGTATCCTCCAATTGCATTTTGTTTCAGATGCAATACTGTCAGGACCAAGTCAAATTCTAGATATGACTAGATTTTCTTCTTTAGTTGTACAAAAATCACTACTTTCAGCAGTTTATGAAGCTTCTGGTTGTTGCTGTTTAAAGTTATGTGTTTGTATGAAGCTTGACCCACCATTCACACTCAATAGTGTAAAAGCTTTCTTATAGAGAAAGTTTATATGCAACAGAGGCTGTATCATAATAGAGAATAGGAGAGCAATTTGACTTTAAATCTAGAACAATTTAACTTTAACTAGAGAGGAAATAAAAACAGCATAAAAGTAGAATAAGTCAGTTAAAATAAAATAAACAAATAACCAAACAAAACCCCCAAACTACCTCCAAAAGCCCCCGAAACACCCCAAACCTGGAACTCCAGCTATTATTGTAAGAAATACAATGGAGATTATTTTTCATCCTTTTTAAGTTTCAAGTAAGAGGCTACATTAATGTAAAATTAATTTTCCTTCATCAAAAATCAGAGATTCAAAAGTTAAATTTGAACTTCTGAAGTCTTATCTCTTGAGCATATGAATATTTTATGTACCTTTTAATTACATAATGATATACTACCCTTTGACTCAGGTCTCTCTTTATTAAGGGAATGTAATTTTTAAACCAATTCAATATTTTGAGCTGTCTCAATATTATAATTCCCATAGAAGAAAGCCTTTTCCCTAGAAATAATATAATAAAACAGAAGCTCCAAGTGGAACTCCAAGAAGAGCTAAAATTTAGTAGAATGGTAGATACGCACCTGCAGGAGAAAGCCTGCTGGCATTTTCTCTCACAAACATACTGATTTTCAAGATATTTATTGACAAAACGTCATATATGAGATTGAGCTAGACTTCAAAGATCATTTGTAAGGAGATCCCAAATGAAACTGTGTTGGAGAAAGTGCTAAATTTTGAAGAGTAGAAATATGGGTAGAAGATATTCTTAGCTCTTCTTGCTTCAGGCTGATTGATTTGCACTAATTGCATCACTTTGTTTTCTTCCATTATGACTCTTTCATAAAATCTAGAGGCATTTTATAGAAACTGATCTTCATGAGTTTGTATCATATATTCACTCTTGAAAGAAAGAAAGATGCCTCAAAGCACATAAATTCTATAAAAAGACAGCTTGCCTTTTGGGTGGTTCTTCAAATGGATAGTCTTCAACATAGAAACTATTTAATCTATTTCTATATTCAAATTTTGATTGATATTGCAAACTCCATTTCATTTGTGATATTCTAAGTTAATGGAGGCTTCTGAAACAGTCATCAATTACTGGGGGCAGACGTGACAAATAGCGACATGAGGTTCACCCTTTTTTAATTCAACATATTTAAAAGCTTTTTCTCCTAAATTTGCAAATATTCAAATTGTGGGATGGGTACATGCTGTTTAAACCAACCTATGAACTTTAGATACCTAAAAAGGCTATTGTTTCACTACTATATAGAAGAAAAATCTTACAAAGAATGACAAAGAAAGGAATAGCATAAGATGAGACTGTAATATGTCTTTCCTTCAATAATTAACAGCAAAATGTCATCCTTGTTTGGATTTATGAGCAAAATTTTAAAATGCCTTTGCTTGAACAAGCCACTTACTATAGGTGACGGGTATATGGAATATATATGTTTTATTCAGATAGCACTGAGAGCCAAAGCATTTGACAGAAGTGATTTTCTTTCTGTATCTGGGCCTTAATTCTTAGAAACAGCACTTGGAGAATCACTGTACAAAGACACCACAGGTCCTAATCAGCTCATTCAGGAATCCTCTTGAGTTACAGTTTCCCACAAAATGGGCCTTTACTTCCAAAACAAAACCTTGATAATCCTGAGAGGTCATAGAAACATAAAACAAAGCCAAAAGCTCAACTTCGTGGGACTTATTTCCTCTCTTAGGGGCTAATTAGCTATTTTATTTTAATCTCAAAGTAGGAAGGTTGTTAATCCTTGACTTCAAAGACCCCCAAACCTAAAATGTAATTAAAGGGAGCAACTCATTCTTCCAGCCTGGGAAGCATTGACTTAACATTTCTGTTTCCTTTCTTTCCCTGCTTCCAAAAGAGACTTGATTTGCAGGAATCCCTCGCGCCCATTTAGCTCCTCCAACAGTGCTTAGGGAGGCAGGGCTACATCAGTGTTAGATTTAGTTTTTGCCCTTTCTAGCTGTCTTGGATTCCTAGCTGTGGGTTTCAGGGTACTGGTGTGAAACAACTACCCAGAGTGGAAATACAGCAACAACATGGAAGAACACAGCACTGTAAATGGTGGAAGGAGAACACACAAGCACGTACATGCAGAACGGTCATTAGAGCATTGCTAAAATTGCCCCACACAAATATTTCGTACATAATCATAAAGAAGGACAAATAACTATATACTGAAACTTAACTTCAGAGGTAGTTACAGTCTTTTGACTTAAAACTGAAAACAAAGACTTAAAATTGCAGATTATTTTCCCAAAATATGTTTTTTTAGTGAATTTCAACAGTACATAGAAGCACAATACTTTTTTGTATGGATTTTTTATTGGAGAATCTATCACGTTTTGTGAAGTAAAAAGTAAATCATTGTTAGATCTTTTAAATTACAACAAATTATAGCAAGTTGGATCTCTAGTTACCATGGTTACAGTTCCCAACAGACCATTCTTAAAGAATTTTCTCCTCCACCCAAGATAGCAACACTCCTCTAAAAATGTTATCTAGACTACAGCAAAAGATGATTTATAGTATATTTTTGCTGATATTCAAATTAACAGAGAATTTGTAAATGAGACTGCCACTTGGGCAAAAGCATGGGCATCTTTATACCAAGAATGACAACTGCTGGAAATTATAGGTCTTAATTCTAAATAAACCATGAACGCTCTAAAAATAAACTCCATAGAATTTTAGCTTGACAATTATGAAAAATATTTCCTGTAACTATCAGACTAACCTAAGAGAAAGAATGCAACAGAATGACTTTTTCTCACTCAGTAGTGTTCATCTCTGTCAGGTGCTTCTGTTGTGTTTTGCACCAATCTATAATTCTTCTATGATAATTTTCACCATAATTAGTAAGCACCTTTACTCACAGCTTTTTACTAATCAATTTAACCTATATGTTACAAGGGATTTTTCTGTATATATTTCTTATCTTCTGGAGTTTTCATACAGGCTCAAAGAAAAGGAATTTAGTACAATTTACAAACAAAAAATCCCAATTAATTTAAAGGGAAGGTTGTTCACGTGTTTATCTTTTCAAGATAATCACAGGGAGTAATATATCAAATGGATTTGCAAGCAATCTCTTTTAACAGGTGTGAAGCTTCACTACAATACCCAAGTGCACTCACAGAGTTGTCAGTTCACCCAGATTGTCCTTTCAGTTGTAACCATCAGACATGTACTAAGGAGACACATTTCTCAGATTTCTAGAAACAATGGCTTAAAATGACAGCAATAATCAATATTAATGCCTAGACCAAAACTGATGTTTGCTGGTCTATTTCAGAAAAAATTATAAAAGTCTAATGGTTAAATTATTTGCTGCAAATTTAAGAATGTCAAAGAAACTGGGCAGGTTTTAGCTACCAGTGGCTGGCACACATGAAGTCACATGTTTGATTCCCTGTTATGTTATCCTGGCAAGTGTCTAAGGAAATTTTTTTTTTAAAGTGCAATATTTATCTAGAATGCATTAAAATGGAGGAACAGACATAAAAGTATATGTGAAATTTACAATATTTACTATGTGTCTTCCATGACACAAAGGTTGTTTCATATATACAAATAACCAAAAAAAAAAAAAAAGATGCAAAATCTATCCATATATTAAATTTCCTCTAACTATTATGTTTTCTGGTTTCCTTCATATCAAGATTTTTCTCAGAGTCCTGTCACTAATACTGTTTATTGTACCTTACAGCTACTATAAATTCCTGATAAATTTACTTAAAGAAATCCTTTTCCTAGTAATCTAATCTTAATGTGCCAATATGCTTATTTTGTTTCTAATATAGGACACAACATAAAACATTGCTGATTTTAAAAAAAAGCAGTTAAATACTAAGGTAAATATTAATTCAGAAATTCATCAAGCTGTTAGATCATCTGCTCAAGACTAAAGAATTCCTTATCATTGACAATGATGGGAGACAGCATGGGCAGCACCTTGCTGTAATGCCGTTCAGGTGGATACATTTTCAGGTGTAGGAGAGAAGTTATCAGCCCATGCTCATTTAACAAACCAGATCTGCCTATCTTAACTGCTGTTTAAGTACCTCAGATTCATCCAGGTCAACACCAATGTACTCCACTTTCTAACTCAGGGTGAATGTTTTTCACTCTCCCTCTTGGAGCCAGACTGTGAGCAGCCAGGCACGAGGAAGTAAAGAGCCAGATGATCAAAAAGATCAAGAAAAAACATAATTCTAGCAAAGTGTTTGGCACTGAACTGGCTCCTGAATTGCTGCAGTACTATTTCTTTGTCTAAAGCATTCCTCAGTGGAAAATGTTCCCGTTCCTGGGACTGACTGGGAACCCAGTAGTGTCTGTGGTGCTAAGGAGAAAATCTCCCCTTTTCAATGAGCTGTCAATCATTGCTTCTGCTCTTCTAACCCTGTGGCATGAAGTGGAGAGAGAAGCACATCTTAATTCAGAATAGGGATTAGGACGTAAGATCATGAATTCAATCTTTCTTGAAATGAATAGTGCCAAGAGCCCGGGTTGCTACTCCAGACAAGTGGGGCTTCTCTTGCCAGACAGTGAAGGTGGTCAGAAGTGGCAGTAGTAAGGTAGTACCACACCCCACTGGGTGCACATTCATTATAGAAGGGTTTCCAAATAAAGCTCAAGGAGACATGAACCAAACGTTGACTACAGGTTCTCTATACTTGAGACAGGCCTCTGACTTTAAAAAGATTGGACTGCCTCTTGTTATTGCCTGAAATGCATGTCTTCAGGAGTAGGAACATTTTTATCATTAAGCCTATAGGGTTCTTATGTGGTTTATTTTCTCCCTTCTTCTCTTGGCTGTTTCTCAGGAGTTAAACAATATTTACATGACATGTAACCTGCACCTGCAACACTTCTGTGCTTACCATTTTACAGCTTAGCTAGCTAGAATTCCCACAACAATCAAAAACTTTACTCAAAGATAATAATTGAGTCATTGTACTTCCACTGTAAATTGCTGGAGAATTTTAATCACTGATTGATGTTAATGTCTATGGCCATTCTATCATTTTTGTTTTGAGCAGAAAAGTATATTAAAGGTAATGAAAACAACAACAGTAAGAGGCCAAAAAAATATTCTCCAAGGCTCTATCTCTATCAAGATTCACACGTATGTTCTGAAACTGATTCCCTCTTCTGGTCCCTTAATTGCTGGAGCTGTAAACTACATCACGGCTCCTTTATGGCTGATGACCCCAAATTTTCTGTCTGTGGCTGATACTCATGTTGATCCCATCCTGGCTGGAAGTAAAGTTACAGGAAGGATACGTTACACAGATCTTTTGGCTGTGGACACACAGCTTTACTAGCTCTTATACCAGCTGTATAAAGCCAGGGCAGGGTAAAACAGGAATAACTCAAGAGTAAATACCAATACAACAAACACTGAAATTCACTGCAAATGATAAAATATTGTGATATTTAATTGTGGAAGCAAAGAGAGAGAGAGTTCAGAGGAAGAGCATATGCTACTTTACACTGTAGGCATAGTTAGTGAGTAATTTTCCTACTGCCAAAAAATTTCCCCATACTGCTACGCAAATAAAAATAAATATCATCGTAGACCTAAGCACAATTATCCTTTCCCTATTAAGATGAAAATATTACATATTCATGAAAGACTCTTTTTAAATGTTGGTTGAAAACTCTGCACTGTGTACCTGAATCACACCCACCCTTCCATCAGGCTGGAAGGAGCTGCCTGACAGTACATCCCAGTGTTAGTGGAGATCTTCCTGACATAAAGAGTTTCATGTGGTATATTTGTTCTGTAAGGAACTATGAGCTTCTGAATGGCTGACACAGGCAGTACACTGTCAATAACTGAATTATAATTCTAAAAAAAGACTTGTTTTCACTGTCATGAAAAAATATGAAAACAATAAAGCTTATTTATTTCATTGCTTGAGGGATCCATACTCTTTACATAAAAACAACAGTTTTTCTAGAAATTATCATTACAATCTGCATCCTCATGGGGTTAAATTATTGCCATTTCTAATACTTTTCAATGTTCAAAACAGAATAATTATTTTTATCTTCCTCAAGTAGAAATGTATTCTATTATTTAATTTTCAATTATTTAGTCTTATCAGCTGGTTGAGATAGAAACTAAGAAATAGAGTTGTAGGTACTGAGACTTATAATACAGACCACTGCAGAACTCCCAAATTAATGCCCCCAACAATAGATAGCTAATTCCCTTTAACTTCTATGATTCTTATTAAAAGTTATTATAATAGCTGGCTTCTTAAAATCTAAGGGTTGCTTCACAGTACACTTCCAATATCAATTATCTTAGTGTGACACTTCTCAAAAGCATAAGTTCAGCAGCTTCAATTATTTATTAAAAGCAGGTGTTCACACACAAATGTGTTGTTAGAGGCATAAAAGAAAATGGGACTGTCTGATAAAATTGTATTAGATATGTCTGACTTTCAGCTAAGGATGTTCTCATAAAATAAAACAGGAGAGAACTACCACAACCAATCATAAACACTTAATTTTTTAACAATTCCCTAACTTATTTTCACTGTTGCATATAAATATATGCATTTTAAGAGAAGGCAGAAACAAAAGTTATTGCAATTGTTGCATGCATTAAATAAGGTGCTGGAAGAAGAGCAGAAAATTGATTACATACAATAAAGCTAATGAACCTTGACAGCACTGTCTAGGTAATCGCTAATTTTTTCTGCTTCACTTTTTTCATTGTCCATTCAGTTTAGGGCTATTAGTAAAAAACCTGTACGTCTAGTAATTTTACAGTGCCCAAATTCTCAATATGGAATGAAAAAGCATCTTTGGTACCTAACGGTCTTCTGTGAGTGGCTTTCCTTTTGTTCCAGTGGCATCCAGTCTGCTTCTGTATTTATCTTCTGGTCTAAGCAGCAAAATCATTTGCTTCCTAGCTGTACAGGAGATGACTGTTCTCTCATGACAAGGCTATTTTCAGTCCTGGTTAATTAGCAAACACATGGTAGCAGAGCTGTCCATCCTGCCCTTTAGCACAGAAACCCGGCATTTGTATGCAGCACATGAGGCAGACTTAATATTAGGACAAGTCTTGCAGGGGTAATCAGGTTCTCATACTTGATTTTTTTTTTAATAGTAATAATTAATTTCTGAAGTTCCACCTATCTATCCATTAAGGGATGAAGTGTCAGGGCACAGAGTGGAGTAATCTTTTATGTTGTCTAAGCATAATTTAACTCTTAATTCAGAAGGGGGAAAAGCATAAATACAGACAATTATTCTCATGTGCATTAGTGTTTTTTACCTCCTCTATGATCTGTACCATTAGGTATGTGTAATAGAAACCTAACAGCTTTTGAATTTATATTCTAGACAGCAAAATCAGTGACTGAGAAGTCTACAACACCAGCCTTTCACAGAGTCCTAGAGTATTCAAAGTGTAGAAACATTTTAAGCTATAAAAAATGCAGAGTTCTGCTTGTCTATTCTAAAATGATTCTAGGACACTATTCATCATACTTGCTTTCACTCATATAAAATCTGTGCAAATCCTGTCCTAGTGTATACTAATCAAAATCCTGGATATTGTTCAATAAATGGTAGTAAAAACATCAAAAACAATGCTTAAAAATTTCAAATATTGTGCTACCTTTTCTGAGAAAGCGAGATTCATAAATTTATTTACGTGATTGATATGATGAAGATTGCACAGCACACAATGAATTCTACATATATTAGTTAATGTACTGAATATCGATAAGTTTAATTTTATACATTGGAGAAATATTACCACATTTCATCAAATAAATTTAAGATATTTCAAATACACATGTAAAGTCAGACTTTTAAGAAATAGTTTTCATTTTAAAATGTTTCAAGAAAGAAGGTTTATACTAACTACTTTTCCTTCCCTGTCATCCCTCAAATAAGTTTTGAGCAGGCCAGTTTTAGGTAGATTTAGCAAACAGGTAAAGGATGAAAGAGAATTTGACTTTCTAAAAGACGTCTAAAAGATGCTGCAAATTTGGAAACTGGAAAATGGAGAGGAAGACAGATAACTGTGGACACAGCTACATCCTGAGACACAATATCCTGAGAGGAAGGTAGGCGGAATGTAACAGCTACACACCCCATCTGAAGGCAGCTGGGCCAGGCAATCTGGACATATCTAGTTGCAGACTAATGACAAAATGCTTTATCTGCAGGGGTGTCACAGACAGATTCAGGAAGGAACAGATGTTATTTCCATGGAAGACAGATCTGAGCGATTAAAGGACAAAAGTCAGTAGGAAACCAGGCACTGTCATTAGCTCTACAGCTGATACAACAACTAGTAAGAACATTCAGTAGCATATTCAGTAGCATGCTTAAGTTGTACCACGTTCCTAGGTGTCTGAGTAGAAAGCTTTTAATGGACTGTCATAGGTGATGCATGTACCTTGACAGATAATTTTCATTAAGAAGACAGCATTTCTTGTTTTGTGACTGCCATAGAAGGATGCATGGTGTTCCTCAAACTGAGAGGTATTCCTACAGTTCTCATTTGAAGACCACATCAGACAAAAGAAAATATTCACAGAAGCACAAGGGACTTTGTTGTTCTTTGAAAAATTTATTAAACAACAATACCCATACTCCTACAACTCTACTGACTCCATGGTGCAGGTCTTAATACAGGAATGATGACTGGTCACTAAATCTCATTTCTCTTCAAGGCACAAAAATGAAGATCCCCAGCTCTTAAAACTGCACAAAATACTGAGGCCTGGCTTCATTGGAGACTGTCTGCCATGGATAACTCCTGCTTCACATTTAGGTACATTGGGAGTCACAATACAAAGCCAACTGCTGTGCTGACAAATCACTGTGACAAACAATAAATAGATAATTTCCTTCAGCCATGTAATGAGGATAGGCTTGCCATGGGACAGGTGAGAAACCCTTTTCAATAAATATATTTCAATAAATATATACTTTTTTTTTTCTTTCCAATGCAACTGCTTTAGGAACACTGAAATGATTGGTATACTATTTTATTGCATTTAACCTTGTTCCTGATATCCTAACAGCTGATGTACTTTCTTGTTCTTGGTGGGGAATTTGAATTATTCAAAGAGTAGTTGTACTACATTAATACCATGAAGGATGATTTCCAGCTTGTAGAAGAAGTTCTAGAACTTGTGATCAATATCCTGAACAAGGACAAAATGTTTTTCTCTCAAACCTTTCCCTGACACTTTTTTAGTCTCCTACAGACTCTGAACTGAATTTACTGCTGGTCTCCAAGAATATGTTCTGTTGTCTGTGTTGAGAAAAGTGACTGATTTTACATGAAACCTTAACTTGCTTTTTCATCATTAGCTAAAAGTTTTTGAAGTTTCCTGGCTTTGGGGAAGATTGGCCAGCTTTTGTAATTAGAATTGCATGAAAAAAAAGACTGAGGCAAGCATTGGTTGGAATTTCTCAATCTTACATCAATTATTGTCCACTTAGGAGACAAGCACCAGTTGCCAGTTTAATCGTTTTATGAGACTCCATTTATCATTCATGTTAAAATGGCCCTGGGTAGGTTCTTTTTATCCATTATAAATCAAAATAAATAATGAATAATGATAAGTAATTGCAACTAATGAATCAGACGTGGCATTCCTTATTCCCACTACATCAACTCTACACATGTGCACTGCTTAGAAGAGGCAGAACTATCTTCACAGATAACAAAATATAGCAAAGAAGGCCATGCTGCTACTTCAAAGAGCTTTTGCAGCAATATAGTATTTGGCACAAGAGAACAACTTGGAATTAATGTGGATGCTTTAAAACAAAGAAAGACAACACCTCTTATTTTCCTGTCGCAGAGCTCTGAGGTAGACTTTTATCATGAGTGAACAGCTTTTTACATAGATATTATTATTAGTGTGTGGGCTACGACATGAGGAATAGTACTCAGGTCTACACGGCTTCAGTTTTTTCATACCATTTACAAAGTCCCTTAGTTCTATAAAAATAGATCTGTGGAACCTTGCCAGATATTCTTAAACACATTTCATGCTTACAAAAGCGGTCCTGTAATAAATTAACACTTTTTCCATTGACAGTTTTGGCTAATATATATCCCATATGGTGGTGAATGAAGTTTAAAAACTATGAAGCACTCTCACTGTTGGGAGTAGCAAAGGATACAAAGACAAGAAGATAAAAATAAGTGGTCGCTTTTCATACCAGTGCTTTGCATTTCCTTAAAAATCTTCTAGGTCACCCAAAATACAGTATGTACAAAGACCTAAATTAAAGGAGCATATGAACATTAGAGAAGCATTATACTCATCTTCCTTAATGTCTAAATATTTGATACAGTAGGAATCTAGACAACAGACATAACAATTTTGCATGCAATGTAAATTTGAGCCATTATCACACTGCTTGACAGATCAATACTCTATTATAGAATAAATTTTGAAAAAAAAAAAACCCTAGCAGACAAATTAGGAAAAAAAATAGAATTAAAAAAAGTCAATAAAATATTTCAGTTTATTTAATCTGAATCTTACTTCTTTTTGTCAAAAACTTGAGAAATAATGACTAACTTTAGAAAAAAGTATTTTGACATGAGAAATGGGAGTAGCTTTTTACAAAAGATCGAGTTTTTCTGTTTTCATTTTTTCAAATCCTGTCAAACCAATTTGCTAAATTCAGTACAAATTGTTTACTTCAATGAAAGGGAGCACCATGTCTCAATGGAAAGTTGTATGCCAGAAATTTACTTCTCCTATAAAATATGTCAAAAGGAGCTTTATGAAAGTATTCATGCTGATCTTGGAGGAACAGCTGAATAAAAAGAATGCTCCATTATAACCTTAGTCATGATGGAGTACAATTATGAGGGGAAAATATAAATACATTAATTTGACATTTTAAAGTAACACAGGAAAATAACTAATGTTTGATTTGAAAGAAAACAAAAATAAGAACAATTATTTGAATGGTACTTGTAATAAATAATGGCATGCAGATTTTTTTCCTACATTTCACCCACGATTTATCAGAGACCCTTTTCACAACAATGAAGAGCTATCCATCAAAGAACTAAAGGCTTGCTTGAACAAAGCAAATTCACTCTTCCAAATATCTACTCATTTTGTAATGATTATTTTCCCAGGGCACTGCATTGATCATTGCTGGGTTGATCACTGTGCAGCCCATTCAAGCATAAACTCTATCTGACTTGTCTTCATTCAGTTTTCAAAGCACAATCTATATGATTCCTTTCCTATATATTGCTTTCATTTGTCACAGTTTCCATCCCTTACCAAATTGTGACACTGGTATTGCTACTAGCCGTATTTTCAAACATACAAATTCTTCAAAATTGTCTCTAATGTGTAATAGGATTCACTGTAAGCATCCACAAAGACTTCTACTTAACCTTATTTAGGTTCCTCCTAGAAACTCACTGGTGCCAGACAGTGATTAAGATGTTGGCAGGCTGGTAATGCCACCCCTCCATCTAAGCAGGTCCACCTCGTTGTTTCAACAATCTTGCCCACTCTCTTAACCAACCTGCCATCCCTTGTCTTATAAAACCTATCTGAGCAAGAATGACATGCTCATGCCATGTTGATATACTGCAATGGGATTCTGATGCATGAGTGAGAATGTAAGTTTGACCAAATGCTGATAGAATATTTATAAAAAACATGCATAAATAAAAAGTGATGTTTTGAGTTAAGCTTCTGTTTTCTAATTAAAGCGAATGTTCAGCACTGCAGAGGGAATGGAAGCAAGTCTGGTTGTAAAATGTCACTGTTCTCTGTGGGCCGTGGGCTTTGCCTAAAGCTGTGGTTTTACTCTGTATAAAACTGGGAAGAAGAGAGAAATTTTTCTCAGGTAGGGCTTACAGAGCTCATTATCAGCAGACCCAGAGAAAATGCAGAGGACTTAACCAGTGGTGCATTAATTCGCTTTCCTTTCCTCAACAGTTGCTAACCAGGACCCACAAGAGCCCTCTGGCACCAAACTCAATGTGTTCACTCCATTGCCACTGTGGCAAGGAATTTCCTTAGTACATGACGGAAAAACTACCATAGTCATCCTGAAAGAGAGGTATGCTAAGTTTGCTTAAGGATCTGTCCTGCAAAATTGGAGGAGAAACAAGGTATTTGTCTGTCCTGCTTTATCAAAAGAAGTGACTTGGAAGGCAGTGTGTAAAAACCCCTTTGTGACAGGTGGGCAAGACACGGACATTGCAAGTAACTTGTTTGGAGTCTCTGCTCTCATAAGTCAGTATTAATAAGCAACAGTGACAGAATTGGAAGACTATGCCCAAAATAATTCATTTATACTGGCTAGAAAATTAGACAGAAGCACTGAGTTGTCCCAGGGTAAAGAAATATCTTGCAACAGGAATACAATCATTGAAGCATAACAAAAGGCATGCATCTGAAATGACATCTGCATTTATAGGACAGAAGACAGAGTTTCCAATTCATATTTTATATATATGAATCACTTAATTGTAATATTTACAAAAATTTTATCTGAATACATCTTTTTCAGTCTCTAATGGGAAACAGCAGAGGTGCCTTTGTAAATCAGACCTGAACTATTAAACCACGGAACTTGACATGCAATACAAATCACAGGAGCTGTGATTCTAATTCTTCTTCACCATGATAACTTGCAAGTGCTTTTTGAAACCAAGAAAATTTTGCTAGCAAAAAAAAATTTAAAAACCCAAAACACAAATAAACCCCAAAATAAACAAAAAATGCCCCACCCAAACCATGTCATAGGTTTCCATAGTCTTCTCTTGACTAATACAAACCCAAGATACATGACACAAACAGTTTTTTGGTGAGCTATAAAAAGATTTTAAAAGCAGCAATTTTCCATACCCTACAGATAAACCATTTACTTATCACAATCTGATGAATGCCTTATATGACAGTGGCTTGCTATATGGAGGTACTTAAAGAAGCACATTCAGTATTTCAGCTGGCAAAAGTTTATGATAAATACCTCAGGTCAGTCTTGCATTTACTCTCTATATACGAGTTCAAGGGAAGAAAAAATCATTAATTGCTAACATTAATTTTTCCTTTTTAGTACATGGGTCCATCAAGAAAATACTTGTGATTACTGTCCATGCAAGTATTGGCATTGATTCAGAGAAACTATTTAAGTCAAAAAAATCAAAGTTTTGAGCAGTTATTGATTGTTCATGACTCTACATCATTATAGGTGCTGACAACTTACGTATTAAGGTATAGGTATATAGTAAGTATATAGTAAGTATAAGTATACTATATAGGTATATAGTAAGTATATATTAGGTATACTTAGGTATTCTTACTTAATTTACAAAGCTATTCAAGAATCCTGCATCAAACTACCAAAATATGTTCAGATACAAAAAAGTGTAACTGCTTCACCCTCTAATTTTAATGATAGGTCTGGAAAGAAGAATCCAACAATTCGGTAGTGTTAAATTATTTATAGTAATTATAATTCTTCAAGAGGTCATTATCAATCTTAATAAAGCCCTTACTATACAGATGGATCTTTTTTATGAAGCATCTATGTATGTAAATAACTGCCACTGCTGTAATGATAAAGCTCCACCTAAACCTAAAAAAACCCCCAAAACAAAAACCAAAAATCAACAACAAAAAACCCCCAACTACGCAAGATAAAATGGACAGAACAGATCAGTCGAAGGACTGATTCTCTTTAAATGCTTGAGTTTTTCCTTATAGCAAAATTGCTGAAGAGGAAACAACATATTAAATGCCAAATTGACCTGGGACAGATAATATTACTAGGTTTTAGCCATCAAATATTTCCTTTTATCTTAATTGGCTATTAGTCTCCACGAACACAAAATGCTCAGGAGAAAATAAAGCTTTTATCTTTGTTTTCCTCTTGCAGATTTGGTCATAAAGAGTGCACAAAGCCCAGTAAACCTCCACACAACATGCACCAGGTTCTTTGTGGAGTATGAGACTTTGAGGATTTATTCCTCTTCTGAACACTAAGGATCAGAATACAAAGAACAGCAAGGCTAGCTAAAACAATTGCTTGTGCTACCCATGTGAGCTGCTTATTTTCACTTCCAAGTAATTATCTTTTATAACTAGCAGTTAGTGCAAGTAAAGAAGCTCAAACCAAATGATGGTTATAGCATCTAATCAGATGCCCAGATGGTTAGTAAACAATATACAACTGTAATTAAACAGGACCTAGGAATGACTGTGTCCATTTCAGGCATTTTGTAAAATAATTCTGGAAATTGATACCAGCTACGGTTAATAACTACCTATGGAAAGTCAAAGTCAACGGAAATGATCACTTTAAACTGAATAAACAATGTATGAACTCCTGTTTACTCAGCATCTATGTCTTGCAAATTTAATAATGAGGAGGGCTTGAACCACTGCTGTGTTCTTCAAGTTTTACGTTTCTGTCGCTGCACAAAATTACACCCCTGTAAAACTAGAAACTATTAAGCTTCTAGCATTTGAATTTCTCTAACAAACAGTATGAAGTTATGCACTTTAGAGGAGCCTTGGAGCTTCTCTAAAACAGAATGAAGTAAAAGCTCAACCAGAAAACTAATACACCAGCATACCCTGACAGACAGAAAAAAAAATGGAATAGAAATTGTACATTTCTGCTAGCTGAAGGCTTTAGAGATATGGCAAAATGTCTGAAAGCTCTAACCAGTAAGAGTTGAACATGGTAAGAGATAGACATCTTGTCTCAACATTATAAATCAACTAGCAGAAATAATTTCAATTCCAAAATTTTTATTAAAAAAAAAGAAGACAGAATAACAGAATCACCGTAACTGTCTTAAATTAAATTGCTGCTAGTTGGCTGATACTTTTGAATCAACTTAAGACCAGCAAAATCAAAGAAAAACCTTTAATTTTTCTGACAATTATAAACTGCTCTATCATATTATGTGGTATTTTTAATTCAAAGCCATAAAGAGCTTATTTCTTCCCTTTAATTTTTAAATAATAGCTTTGCTTGTGAAAGAATACATTATAACTGCAAATTTGCCTATTTGAATAATTACAGATACTGTATTCCATTGTTTAGTTACAACAGAGATGAATGCAGGCAGCACAGAATCAGGCACTAAACAACATCCAACACCTCCTCCTGTTTAGTTTTATAAAGCTTATCTCCTCTGACATTTCCTACCAGGTCAAAATAAACCTGACATAAAATTCAGCATATACATTTTTTGGGAAGTAAAGACTGGGTTCTGTACCACTTGTATTTTGGTTTTGGAATATTCTTCCTCTTGAACCTCTTAGAGAATACTTAATTCTGTCAAAATAATATTAACCATTGCATGATACATTTGAGTACTAGAAAAGAGTTCTAAGGAAGACTTGGCTGAATGCAAATGGTAATAATAAATACAGCATGCTGGTAAAAAATGCAATGAAACTAATGTCTGCTACTTTCATATTGTTGTTTTGATTAGATTTTATGGTGTTTGCATGTTAGTTAGTCCTGACAGTGTATTATTCAATATAATCTCAATTCTATGAGGTACTTGCACATGTTCCAGATTACTCCGAAATCAACCACTTGTACCTGAAAACCGGGCTTGTTCTTTCTACTTGCTGAAGAGCAGTCTCATTTACTTTTCATTAAAGTTGATGGAAGGACTCTCACTCAATTCTGACAGACAATATCCAAGTCTTAAACCCCACATTGTGTTGAGAATTATGCGTGGGTAGACATCTCTACCCCATTTCTATTGCTCAGCTGTAATATTATGGCATTGCACCTTTAGCTATTTCTCACACACTGGAGAGCTGGCAGGGCAGTTTATTTTGTCTCCAATCTGTCCCTTCTCCACTGTTCCACCCCCCTGCCATGGTCCCACAGCTGGTGATCTGACTACGCCAGTGGGAGGTATCAACTGACTACAATCACCATTATATTAAAGGTGCTGATCTAAAGTGCTTCAACACTTAGATTTACTCCCTTGCCCACCCAAATGAAATGCTAAAGAAAGCATTAGGTGCATCTTTGGCCTGTGCAAAACTTAATGAAAACTGGGGGCTTCCAGGTAAGCAATCAGGAAGAACCAGTAGGGTGACTGGAGAGCTACCCACAAGGGTGCAGCAGAACTCCTGCCCAGGCTCAAATGCAATTCAGTAAATGTACTTTCCATTTTATCATTTCCACCCAAACAAATGCCCTGCATTATAAAGTACTTTGGAGACTTTAAGACCTATTTTTTTAAATAAAAGGAAATTACAAGGTCCTATCACATCACCAATACTATGACAACAGTCTCTGTTGCGGTGATAATTTCAAATTAAAACTAGTGAAGTAATCTGCACCTTTCCATAAAGACCTACTCCTTCTGTCAAAAAAAACCCAAGAATGAGGTGTTTAATTTGCTTTATGCCTCACTGTAGCAGGAAGCATTATGTAATTCACCCTCTTTTCAAATACAGGAACTAGGGAGTATCAAATGAAATCTAAAAGGTAGCAAACCAAGGGAAATTCTGATTAAATGTGTAATTAGTCCATGGAAATACTTGTTCAGAAGTGTATAGATGATAAATAGTTAGGTGAATATAAAGAGAGACTACACAAGTTAAAGGAGAAAAACCTTCCAGATCCAATAAATAGAAAGATAGCCCCTTAAACGTAATGGCTTATATTATTCTGAAGAACTGTTTTGACCTTCTTATTCTGACTCTGTCCATTTACACTTGATAACCACTAAAGGTCAGAGTCTAATAAGTTAAAGTACCTATTCTCTGACCTTGATTCCATGAAACTGACCAAAAAAACCTGACACTCAACTGAATTCTGGAAGGCAGGATAACCTTCTAAATTTTGTATAATATATCTAGTATTGGAGCATGAACAAAGTTGAGATCTTATTTTCCTGAGTACTGAAGTAAGATGAGAAATTATTCCTGTAAGGGGCCACAGACCACCAGAGTTTCTGCTCTGGTGTAGCAGCCCACATGAATAGTTGCAAAATTTAATGAACAAAGTTGAAACAAGTTTGTAAAGCTTTGATTTCAAATTCTGAAACGGCAAACAACACTGAAGAAACAAGGGATCATAAAAACTATTAATTAAGCACACTTCAAATATTTCTGACTGCTCTTCAGTCTCTCATCAGTAGATTGGCTAATTAATCGTAAGTATCTTAGATGCTTCACTATGTTTTTGAATGTTTTGGTTGTCTTGATGTTTCAGGTGAATAATATTTTTATTTTCCCAGCCAATTTTTAAAGAAAAAGAAGTACTAAAACCCCCAAAGTTTTAAAAATGACCTTTTAATTTATGAAATATTTGAGAGACTCTTTTTGAATTCAAAATTAATTTGAGTTAAAGAAGATTCAAAAATAAGAAGGACTATACAGTCAAGCCAGTCCTTTTATTGGATATTGAGTTGTATTTCCTTTGGCTGTTAAACCTTTTTCTTGCTTTCTGTATTGCTTCTTTTCTCTATTCTCAGTTATCTGTAGCACTGATATTCAACGAGTGAACTAGAGCAGAACTCCATCTTTGATAGGAGGCAGGGCAAGAATTTATAGGAATGTCTGTACGCATCTCAAAGCTTAAGTTACAGTGTCTGAAAAGTGCTTTAACACGGGTCGAATGTCATTAACAAAATGCTACATTCAAAATACTGCACAGTGTACTTTTATTAAAAAGTTGTAGCACTGGTTAATTCCACCAACCTGTCTCAAACAGAGTGCATAACAAGATGCCTTAGGGAAAGTAATGAACAACTATAGAATAATCTGCCTATTGGGAATGTTTCTTCTTAACTCTTAAGCCTGAAAAGCATATTGCTTGCAAAAATCTTTATTTGATATAACAAAAAGTCAAAAGAAGCATGCAAATATCTAATTAATTTACAAACTGTATTAAGAATTTGGCCTCAATTCTCCTCAGCCTGTGAAAATGAGATTTACACATAGTTTGTGCTCACAAAATTTGTATTTTTGAGAAGTACAGTTTTGTTCTTTATTTTCTTTTTGTTATCCATTCTTTTTACACCATAACAAATTTAGGTATGAGTGAGTATTTATCTTCCTTGCATGTATCTACATTATATCATTTATTTTCTTTAATCCTTTCTAAATAAAAATAATATGTCAAGTCCTTGTATGTAAGTCTTTATACGCAGCCTCACTTCAAAAACCAATTTAGTGGCCTTTCTCATATAAACCATCCTTCTATGATGGAGTAACTACATCAGACAAAGGAAGGGCAACAATATCTTTCTCTCTGAATTGGAGAGAAATGGCCTCAGCTGACGGACTGTTAGATGGATGAGAAAGCAGTTGGATGGTTGCATCCAGAGAGTACTGGTCAATGGGTCAGAGTCACAACGGATATCAGTGACAAGTGGGTCTGTATTGGGACCAGTGTTATTTACTATCTTCAATATTAACGTAAATGAAGGGATGAAGTGCACTCAGCAAATCTGCAGATGACAACAAGCAGAGTGTTGCCATTGAGACACCAGAAGGATAAGGTACCCTTCAGAAGGACCTGAGGAAGGTTAAGAAGTGGGCCCATGGGAATCTCGTGTGGTTTAACCAGACCAGAGGCCAAGTGCTGCACCTGGGTCAGGGCAACCCCAGCATCAACACAGGCTGGGGATGGACAGATGAAGAGTAGCACTGCCCAGAAGCACTTGGGGGTGCTGGTGGATGAGAGACTGGACATGAGCTGGCAATATGTGCTTGCAGCTCAGAAAACCAACCATACCCCAGGCTGCAGCAAAAGAAGAATGGTCAGCAGATTGAACAAGGTGATTCTTCCCTTTTGCTCTGCTCTGCTGAGATCACACCTGGAGTATTTTATTCAGTTTTGGGGTCCCCAAAACATGAAAGACATTGATGTGTTGGAGTGGGTTCAGAGGAGGGCCATCAGGATGATTAGAGGGATGAAGCCCCTTTCCTATGAGGAAAGATTGAGAGAATTGGGATTGTTCAGCCTGGAAAAGAGGTGGCTTCAGTGTGACCTAATTGTGGCCCTAGATTACCTGAAGGAAGCCTCCAAGAAAGATGGAGAGAGACCATTTACATATGCTCTTACTCTTGCATGTAGTGACAGACAAGAGGAAATGTATTCAAACTGAGTGTAGGTTTAGATTAGGTATTAAGAAAAAAAAAAAAAATTACAATGAGGCACTGGAACAGATCGCCCAGAGAAGCTATGGATGGCTCAACCCTGGAAATGTTCAATGTCAGGTTGGATGGGACTCTGAGCAAGTTGGTCTAGTGGAAGGTGTCCACGCCCATGGCAGAGAGGTTGGAACTGAGTGGTCTTTAATGTCCCTTCCAGTCCAAAACATTCTATGATTCTACTATATACCTACCCTCTTTTCTGAATTATCTTTTTTGACCAGGATTGTCTTATTCCATCTGAGTGGTTATAATTGATTCATATGTGTCATAGCACTGTTTTCTGTCTGTTTAAACATTCCTACACCCTGTTTGCTTTTTCACTTCCTGTTGCAGTCATTGAATAATCTTTGACAACATCAAGTCTTCGCTGCTCAGTGAGAGCCCAGCAATGTGTATGGTTAGCTCAAATTATGCCTCTCAGTGAGCCCCAACTTTCACTTGTCAACTATGAGGATGCAAACACTGAGCTAATCACTCAACTGGCACAGACATGCCTCGCATGGTCTTTTCCAGCCACCACTGGTTCGCAATCTTGAGTTATAAAACTGGTCTTATTTTTTTCCTAGTCAGCCACCTCTCAGAGAGCCAAGGAGATACAGCTAGAGCACCAAGACATTTGGCTAGTTATAGTTCACCTGCTTTAAAAGGGCTTCAGGAGACAGCTTTGTCAAAACATGTATGCTGTAATAGGGGTTCTACTGTCTGTGTCCTCCTGTAGAATTCTGTTCATGAAACTGCTTTGTGGAGATTATTCACTTTTTGTCAAATTATGGGAACAACCGTGTTTTCCAATTCCACCTGCCAGCTTCTGATATTCATCCGAATATCTTGAGCTTCCACGTCTTACACTACTAGGCAGAAAAGAAGACAAGAGCTGAGACACTAAGAGTTGTCTCAAAAGAGCTGTCTCTCTAACTTTTGCTACAGTCTATGTACAATCCAAGGATGACTTTTGGTGAATGCAGAAGCTCTGGGTAGATCCTTTCAAACATGCTCAAGATTTCAAGTCTGGATGGAAGCCACCACTTTTGCATTTTCTGTGTTGGGAATCTGAAAAGTGTAATTCTGCCCTCAGGCATTCAGATTTTCTTATATATATATTTAATTTCCTATCAGAATGAACTCTATCTTTAAAACCAAAAATCTTTACTGTACATGTCTACTCCACTTCAGTCCATTCATTTTACAAGAAAATTAAACAATTTTGATTAAAACAGGACTTCCTATATATTTTTATCTTATAATTGTGTTATACAATTGGACAGGACTGAGAAAACTGTGCTCAAATACATCATCATGCACAACTGCTAAATGTGCATAACTTTTGATGAAAGCTTATAAGCTCAGAAAGAGACTTCCTATTCCTTGTTATAACTTAATTTCTATACCAAAGAAGTACTTTTATTCTATGGCTTAGATAAAGGGCTGGTACAACTTGAACAGATTAGAAATTTTTTGACAGAAAAATTTCCCATCAGAAATGAAATATGATTGAGTAAACACTACATAGAAATGTACAGTGTCAATAATGAAACTTATTACACCAGTGTACACTTTCAGATCACATTTTCTTTTGGGAATGGAACACCTATTTTTAAGTTCACAGTAAGCTTCCTGTTTCAGCACATTCCTATGTTACAGCAAAATGTCTTTTTAAAGGTTAATTATATTTTGAATTTTTATTGCAATTTTAATTTCAATTTTCTGCCTTTGAAGCTTGCCAATTTAGACTTTGCAGGATACTATGCAAAACAGAAATTTTAGTTTGTTACAAATCTAGTCAGAGTAGATTTTCAGGTTTTTCAGTACCTATTTCAAGAGGAGATTGTAGTCACTGCAAGCAAGCTTGTCAGATTCTCAGCATCAAAACATTGTAGTGCTATTATGCATTTTTACAAGCTGTATTGGTTGGGAGTCCTCTTAGACTGGGAATAAAAATGGGTGGAAATACTGATTGTTAACCTTTCTCTGACTTAGATGAAAAGCCTTAATGCATTTTTGGCAGCCTCTGCAATAGCTAGCAGTTATGACTACTTGGCAAAAGACGGGATTGCAATGTTTTTAAAATAAGGGCAGGATGTGCCCTTCCTCTGGCTGAACCCTCCTCCAGCAGCAGCCATTTAAAATTTTTTGTCCAGCTCTAAATTAATTTTTGTAACAGCAGTGCTCAAACTTTCTTCTGCATCATCTGCACAAATTACACTCTTTCTAACTCTACTGCACTTAGAAAAGACAGACTAACACCCTGGAGACACGTGCACACACACAAAGAGAAGAACAACTTCCAGTTTCCTTTGTTTGACACTATTTCAGACTGCAGAGCTGCTGTTCTGCTGCAAGGCAATCTATATTCAAATCCTGTGTGAGCTTTTAGTGTGGCTTTTAAAACCATTCAGCACTTCATGTGAATCGCTTTTTTTGGCAGAATCCACAGATAAACATACCAATAGTATTGAATCTACATTTACCTTGACAATTCACAGCTCTTTTTTTTAAACTTGTACATGTTGAAGGGGGGGGGATGATAATAATAACCTGAAAACTAGAGACTTCAAAATGTCCAGAAAAGGTCATCTGGCATACACGATGTTATCTCCAGTGGCAGGTCAAAATGCTAAGAAAGCCAACTTAGTTCATTAAGAAACTTAATACAAAATACTTTGAAAGCTAGCCCCAAATAATTTATAACAGCATTAACACTTGTGGTGAAAAGGCTGTTATAATCATGCTCAACTAGTAAAATTCAAACCCGGATTAAGCCCCAAGGGTCTACTAAAACTAAAGCTTGAATAGGAAAAAATCTAGTTTGTTACTGAAACAGAATGTAATCACCCAATTAGAATCTGTGTAATAAACATTTGTGCAGAAATATTCAGAGATTTACGTGCATGAGTTTTTATGAAACAAAATTCCAATCAAAGGACATTAAAATAGTTGCAAGGTTGAGTACTCAAACACAAGGCAATTCCAGAGGCTGACTTTTCCATAGATCCTTCTGCATATCAACATGATTATATCTTTGACTGCATACTGGTTTTTTTCCATATAATCTCCACTTTATTTGGGGCTCCCAATGGACAGTATACACTTGAATAAGTAATAATTCAATGTTCTGCTTTCTTTTTGGTGCTCAACACATGTTCTCCATTCATTACCTAGAGAATACTATTGCCACCCTGCTCTAAAGACTTAGTTTTTAATTTCTTCTAAGAGTTATTCATTTTCTCATAGCTACTTTTCTCATGCTTTTTTTCCACATACAATTTTTCAAAAAGATCATTAATTTACTTTCACAGTAACCTTTACACTACTGGCTACTACAGTTGTAGCACAGAGAGACCAAGGTCAAGGCTTCCATTATTTTCTGAGGGTTAGGATGAGATACTAAAGACTTGATTTTCAAGTTCGCAGTGCACACGGTACTTCATACATTGAAGCCCATTTTACACACTTGCAAATCTGTATCTTAGGTTAGGAATCTTAACATGAAGAACTTACAATCATATCTGAGAAGTCTGTTTTAATCTGTTGTCAGGCATAAGATAGAAACTTGGTGTTAGTGGCAAGCTTAGAACACAATTTCTCAGAGCGAGTCCCATCTTCTATCCTGAAGTGAACCCCATTCTTCTGCATTCCTTTGCCTATTTAGGGCAGGCTTTCCAACTTTTGCAACAAGTGATGCAGTAGTCAGTTTAAAAAAATGCACTTTGGTTTCATTACCCAGAATTGATGAATTCCCACAGCGGGCACATCCTTCTCTTTGCCTGAAGTGTGAACAAGAAAAAACCTTACAGGTGTATCAGAAGGGGAGGACATTGACATTGCAGAAGCATCCAGAGCATTGTAATTTCTAAATGCTAAGAAGCTCTGCTTTCATCACTTTAATTGTATCCTTATTTCTGCAACTCAGTTGTCTAGTTTGATTTTAAAAGCAGAGTGCAAAACAAAACCCCATTACCTGATATTTAACTTAAATTTGTGTTCCAGTATCAGCTATTTGGGGAATTTTTATATCTTCCACATAGGTGTTCTACTGAAGGTAGCAGAGTGTGTGCCAGCAGTAGTGGACAGGTGACTGCTGGTCACCACCAACAGAAACAGTCCAGAATCTCCTGGAGATTTTTAGAAACATTTACAGCTACCAGAATGACTGTGTTTAGTCTTTGTAGGCCATCTCAAGGCACTGACCATCTTCTGCCTGATCTTCACAAGCCTGATCTTCCCCTCCTTTTTTTTCACAACCAGCTCTTCTCCAGCTGCTGGAAAAGATGCCCATGCCTTGGACAGGTGCACTGTTCACTGGGTCAGGAACTGTCTGGGTGTCCAGGCCCAGAGAGAGGCGGTGAATGGTGCTGCATCCACTTGGTGTCTGCTCAGCAGTGGTGTCCCACAGGGATCAGTGTTGGGCCAGTGCTGTTCAATACCTTTACTGACAATCTGGATGAGGGATTGAGAGAAGCCTCAGTAAACTTGCAGAAGATACCAAGTTGGGTGGGAGTGTTGGTCTGCTGAAGGGTAGGGGAGCAATGCAGAGGAACAACACACACTGGCTGGATTGTGAGCTGAGACCAACAGCATGAGGTTCAACAAGAACAAGTGATGGGCTCTGCACTTTGGCCACAATAAACCCCCCTTCAGTGCTACAGCCTGGATGCAGAGTGGTGGAAAGAAGCCCAGAGGAAAAGGACCTGCGGGTGTTGGTTGACAGCAGCTGAATTCTCTACAACTACCTGCAAGGAGACTGTAGACAGGTAGGGGTCAAGTTCAATCAACTTGTTATGAGATTTTCTTTGAGGCAAAGTCTAAAAGTGCCAGGCACCTAACAGTAAATGCTTATTGGTCATGAATATAATACAGTAAAAACTGATTGTGTTAAAATAATTCAGAGATGTAAGTTTGAATCTGGGCATACCTGGGAAGTGTTACAATCTGGAAGTCTGAGCTAAATTTTGCAACTACAACTAAAATTTAGTGATATCATGCATCACATGGGCCTTGTACTGTTCAAGAACTTGCTACAATATTAAGGTAATCCTGTTGTTAAAAGAATCTGTGAGTGGGGAGAAGCCATATAAATATTTAGGGAATAAAGCACACCACAGTAAATTACTTTCTACAGTACAATTATTAATTACAGTACATTTATTACAGTACATTCATACTGCTGACATCAAAATCTTACCCTTCAGTTCCATTGTATTACACTTGACATTAAAAAAAGTAACTTTCTACTTGAGCCACAAGATACTATACTAAAAAAAAAATATTTCTACTGCTTCCAAGCAGCATATCCCCATTAGAAAAGAAATAGGACATGAATTTCTCATGACCTCTAACACAACATGCCAATAACTGCCATTCCCCTAAAAAGGTTGCAACCGAGTTTATCATAAGTCTAAATTAATCCTTCCTAAATTAAATTTAGGACCTAAGTTAATTTTTGTACAAAATTTGAAGTGACTTGTAGATGTTTCTAAAACATTACTTTATGCTTTATTGAAGAGTTGTAAGTAGGTAGAGAAAAAGAGTAAATGGAATGAATTTAAAAGGCAGGTTAACTGCACTTGTCTATACAAAATGTAGACACCAAATTATGTTAAAAAAAATTTATTATTAAAGTAAGTATATTAAATAGGGTTAACAGTTCTAGAACGTGTTAAACACTAGAGATCTGAACTTGTATTAGGCGATAATTAAAATCATTCCTCCCTTTCATCTGCTCAGGGATTTGGTTGTATCACCCTCCCTGCAGGTATTTAAAAGATGTTTAGATGTGGCACCTGGGGACACAGTTTAATGGTGGAATCATCAGCTTTAGGTTAACAGTTGAACTTGATGATCTTACAGGTCTTTTCTGAGCTAAATGCTGCTATGGTGTCCAAAGATAAAATATTAAGTTCACAAACTCCAATAATCCATATGAGAGGTACAGGTCATCAAAGTGGTTATCATGTACGCAGCCACAAGAAAATGCTCTGCTGGAATAAAGTAAACCTCTTGGTTGCCATCTTCTACCATTCTCTCTGAGAAACGCACACTGTCAATATTTCACAGTTATTTGCTAACATAAAGAGTTTGAGACAGTATGTGCTTTGCTTAGCCCTCCCTGATCTCTTTCTCACATTTTAGTTCCAGCATCCTTCTCTGGGACCCTAACTTTAAAATCTCACTCAGCCTCCTATTGCCATTCTCTATATCAGAGGCACAGATATAAACTGAGATTCTTCCTAATCTGAATTTATTATTTCAAAACAGGTTTATAACCACAATCTGGTATATCCTGCAATATTTAATAAAGTTGTTTCCTGACATATGCAGACTGAAAGCTCACAGAGAACACCAAGGGACACGAATCCCAATCTTTCAGTTCCTGTGCCCCTAGCATTCCTGCACATGGGAAGAGCTGCAGTTCTAGGGAGTGCACAGCTGTTGCAGATTTTTGTGAAGGGGCTCTCAACACTTATCAAAATGCCAAAGAATCTGACATATGCAAATTCACATTTCTGAAGGCTCGAGTGCTTGTTCCTCTAGTCTTGGCCCATGAACCAAGTAACTGCTTCTCAATCTCCCTCCCTCTCACAACCTCTATCTTCACACAGACAGTGGGCATCAATCTCTTTCTCCCTGTCCCTTTATCCCCTTGTCTCCAAGTCTACTCCACTGGAGGACTGTGGAGCTACCTAGAGTAGATCAGGGTATGGGAAGTAATACAAACATAACAGAGACAGGGTTTGGGATCTTTCCATTTGAGTCAGGCCACCAGGTTGTCCAGGTTTGCATAGTGAGAAAATTAATTACATAGAAGTCTTAACTTAGTTCTTAAGTATCAACTTTCTAAATCTTTCTTTGAATTTTGTGTCAGGTCACTATGAGAAAGAAATTTGGGAAGAAATACATTTAAAATCTGTGTATTTCAACATACATTACATATACAAGGCTAGGTATGCATTATATATCTATCCATACATTCATACATGTGCAGATTTTTTCCTTCTCTTACTCAGGCTTTGAACCCAGCTCTTCTTTTGTACTAACTCACCTTTTAAAGGGGAAGTCAGAATCACAAGGATAAAAATTAATCCTAAACAAACCAGATTATTCATCATAAATTGAATATCCTTATGTGGTCTGATCACTTGTTTATCTTAGATCAAAAGTCTCCAAGTGACTTTAAACACTGATCCTCCAGATACCACCAGGATAAGCAAACACAGCAGCTTCAGATGTTTTATTCTAATGTGAGATGCATATCTCATTAATAAAATCCTGTGAAGCTTCTCAAGGCATTTCTGCCCTGGCACTTCCAATGGCAAGAAAAGCAATAATTCCCAATCTATGCTTCTTAAAAGCAGTTAAAGGTCATGAATAAATTACTGAGAACTTCAGCATGGAAAGGAAATGGACTGATACTAGAATTAAAACATAAAGATGTATTATAATTAAAATCCTCATCACACAGAAACATTTCTTTACAATATTTAACATTTCTGATACCAAGGAGGCCAAGGTTATAATGCCATAGCAAAAGATGACCTTTACTTGTCTTTGTGAACAATAAATAAGCAGGCAAAATGCAAAACACTGTTTTCTGCATTTACCTATATCAGGCGTTTCATTAGTGTAGCTTTCTCTTATGCCTTCACATTCTTTGTATTCCCATATATCTGGATAGAAAGCTCTTACTAAAATGTCTAAAGTCAAGCTATCTTCATTAGGTGGGAAGTAAAAAAGCAAAATGATAATATAAATAAAATAAAAAAAAAATCTCTCAATGACCTCACATTTATTATCAAAGATATTTTAAAGATTACTTCAGGTAGCCATTTTTACCTTAATTACTGTGATTAATTTGTTCCTGAAGTAGAGTTTGGCTTTCATCATGGAACCTCCCTGAAACCCCCCAGCTACCATTCAGCATCTTCATTTCTACTGTTTGCCTCTGCAGACATCAATCCTAGGGAACTTCAGCAATTAAAAAGTTTGAAAATGAAAGCTCTAGAATTTGTAAGGCTTTTTCTCACAGCTTTGTGACAAGCTACATCTTCCTTACAAAGCAAAAATTCTATCTTGTGTAGTAACACTACACTCTGTTTTGTGTTTCTACAACAATATTTTTTACAATTTCTTTCTCTTACGACTTAACGTAGGCTTGTGAAAATCCCAGACCATCTGGAGACTGACATCTCCTAATTTTAGTCAGACATTACAATCTAAAGGAAGACAAAAGATATGTGGCTGCTATAATTACAGTGAAAAGAAAAAAAAAAAAAAGTGTAATAGCAGAAAATGAACTGAGTAGAGAAAAAATGAGATTCCCACCACAATAGGAAAACCTCGCCTGACTCTTTGAGTTTCAATGCTGAACAGAGGCTGCTCTTACTTTCCATCTGCTGTCCCCATTCCTAAATGTTTCTTAAGGCAAGTAATGAAAGCCATGATTAGATTAATCAAACAAACCAGATTAAAATCAGATATTAAGTTTCACGTTAGTTCAGACACTTTTCCTCACTCTGAAGTCCTTTTGGGTGTCTCTAAGGAAGCCAGGAATCTGTTTAATTCTGCTGTGGAGAAGCAACTAATAAGATGCAAGGGGACAGTATTTGCTGCTTCTTTCACAGCGAGTGCTGTGCAAAGTACACAGCTGTGCTCAGAAACTGTCCGAGGATCCATGGATGCCAGAGCCTTTGCAGACTGCTGAAGCCAGGCTCTCTGTTGCTCCTCCCTTTCTTACCCTTTGCCCCTTACAGTCCCAGCAGCATGGTTACCAATTCCAGACAGGGGTGGACCCCATTCCTGCCCTGCTCACAACTGCATGGCCACCAGAGGAGCTGAGACAAGAATTCAAGCCCATGAGAGCTGAAGAAAGTTGAGGTCTTCCAACTGGGACAGAAAACTCCCTTATGTCACTCAATGTGACTGAGGCTCTATTATTTTCTGCCAAACTGCACTTAATTTGGGGTAGGAAAAGTAGGGCTATAGACAAGCAAGGATGCATTTTTGACTGTAACTAGTGGGTAGTTCTGAATTCATATTAAGTTCTTTCTGGAATTTCACCTCACATTTTTAAATCTCATTCATATTGGCCTGAATGGGAAATTAACCCTGTCCCAAAATATGAACTATATTTTTCAGATCTGAAATGAGAAATATGCAGTAATATCCTACCTCACTGTCAATAAAAGTTAAAATCTATTAAAGACAGAATGTATTTTTATACTTGATGTTTCTCTCTCCCCTGCTTTTCAGCATTATATTGTTAATAGAAATTTTTATGTAAAAAAAATAGTCTTTGAGAAGCATTTGGAAAATGTTTAACAAAATTCTGTCTTAGGTCCTCTTTCAAAACCTAAAGCAAACATGTATTAACAAAATCCAGCTCCAAACATGTCCACATAAAGACACATATTAAAGGAACACCATATGATTATCTGCTGCTTAACCAAAATCCCAATATATAGGTCAGCAGTCTTGGCACCACCAGCACCTACACTGCAGTAAACCACTGTGCTGTGCCAGTGCTAAAAAGCACTTCTTATTGATTTTTTCTTCTAAGAAAAGGATGTGAAAGTAGTAAGACAAATTTAGGCAACAGAAAGCTGAAGGAAACAGTCTGACAAAAAAAAAAAAGAAAAAAAAAAAGTAATTCACAGTGGAACACCAACAAAGTCAAAACACAAACTGTGTAATACATCACCAGTCTAGAAATAAACAAGTAGGCTTTCCATAATTATTTCAGGTTTTCAGGTGACCACAACTAATTGTCAAGAAAAGAAGTCATAAATCTTCTATGAAGCAAATATAGTAATACACACAAGTGATGTGTGCCCCATTCCTCCCTTCCTTGCTGCTCCTGCTGATTTCTGTGAGTGGTGAGTATACGTATGTGAGAATATTTGGTCTCTGCTGCTCATAAGAGAAGACAGGATGACAGAATTGCTGAACTGAGACCTAGTATGGCCTGTTAATCTGATCCTAAATCCAGTGTGAATAAAGCACTTGAATTGCTGAAGCTTCACATAGACACATCAACCTTTGCTTTCCCCTCCTCCTCTCTAGCAAGGATGTGGATGTTGTTATATGTGTTAGTGTTAGAGGGTCCTACAGCATTAAAAAGCTAATTTTGTGTTAGCAAATGGTGCTGGATTTACAGGTCTGGAGGATAAAATGCTTTAAAATGGGTAAATAATTTGACGTTTATACAGTGACTTTCATCCTCAAGATTTGCTACAACCTGCTTATCAAACTGTACACATTTGGTGGCACTGAAATACAGCCAATTTGGTGTGCAGCCCAGAGCACAACAAAGCAAGATGAGAAGAAGGTATTTAACTAGGTACACCAGGGAAAACCTACTCTCAAAACCATTTTTTTTTCTTTTCTAGAAATGCAGTGTTCATATTGACCAAAGGGAGCTGTGGATTTAAAAGTCTCAACCCCAAGGCTGTCACAAAGATGACTACAAAACAGGTTTACATTTTCCCTCTCTCATTCAAACAGATACAACTGTCTAAATACAATGACACTGTTTCCTAACTTTAAGTGTGGATCATTAAGACCTCAGTTTATACTAAGACGGTGTGTAAACAGCAGAACAGCCTTTACATGAATTGCTGCTGCCAATCAGCTCACATTTGTTCACCAGTACAAAATATCTCAAATTTTAAATTGATATTTCTAGCAGGCACAGATAATTTCTGTTCTGTATCCCACTCGAGACGCAATTTCTCAGCCAAGGCTACAAGCAAAAAAAGGTGGAAAATGAGAATGAGTTTTGTGACCCTGCTCCTGAACTAGCAAAATCTGAAAGATCAAACACCCTAATGTCATCCTAATACAAAAGACCAACTTAATTCGACCTACTCTGAATCTGCTGCAATCCCTCCAAGGTTCCCAATAGTCTGTGCTTGCACAGAAATGTGAATGTACACACATGCACATATAAACACACACACATATTTAATATGCTTATTTAGGTTTTCAAGAAAGCATGAACATACAGATAACACAAATTGGGAGTAAGTCATGGACTGCCACAAACATGATAAGAACAATGTGTAATCTAACAAGATCAGGCTGCAGTATGTCAGAATGATCCAAGATAAAGAATATAGATACTAGAAGTGAAATTATTTAGATGGTTGTTTAGAATGTGTAGGACCTAGGACTGAACGATTCCTGCTCCTGGAGAGCTTTCACAGTGTTGGGTTTTTTTTCATTATTTTGGAAAACTGAATCAACTTCTTAGTATTAAACCCATGCTTTCAAAATGGAAACTAAAACTGTGTGCTTTGCAATAACATTTATCTAGGTTTTTTGCTGAAAAACTGAACTACAGTACTGATAAAACTTAAAGAAGAAGAAAAGAGTTTGGAGTGGATGTAGAGGGGCTCACAACCATTTTCAGCAACATTCACTTGCAGAAAGAAGTCTCCTAGTCCACATACCTCTGATTTGCTTTTGAAGTAGCCCACCTTTTGTTTCATTCTATTTGATTCTCTGTGATAATTGTATGAAAGTTCCTCTAGTTTTGCTCATGGACAAAGCACAAAGCAGGCCTCTGAGTAAGGTCACACACATTTTCCCTCAGTCTTCCTTCCATGACCAACCGATACTGAAGTGGGATCATGAATGCCAATCTAAATAAGATGACTTTTAACTGCCAAATGCACACACAGAGCAAAGATCTGACATACTACACACTAGTTACAGCCTCTACTGAGAGGAATTTTTGAGGGGAGAAAGGTGGAGGGAGGATTTACATTCATGACCTTTCCCAGCATCTGAAAGCAAACCTCTGCAGGTGTCAGTTCTTTAACATCTCAGATAATGATGAGAGAAATCATCTAGGAATAGAGCCTTAGACTATCAAAGGTTATTTATAGCAATTTGATTAACCAGTGAGGCTTCAGAGACACTACTTTACCTCCCTCTAATAAACCTCCCAGTCATTCATTAACATTAATACACATTAAAAAATCCATTTAAATTACAAGGTTGTAGTTGAGATATGAAGAATGAATCCAATCACATATTTTAAAAGTAAAAGATGTTAATGTGGCTTTCAGGAGCTCAAGCAAGATAGTAGCTATGTAATATTACCAAGAATATTCTGTTTTTATTTGCAAACTTATTTATGTTTTACAAGCTAAAGTGTCATTACTTGGCAGCTGACTATTTGACGTTCACATGAAATAAACTCAATTTGAAAATTTTCTTAGCTCCTTGAAAACAGTGAGGTCCAGCCATATTCATCTCCAGAAAAATGTTGTCCTAATGTGAAAGCACACACAAACAGGTTATCGAGTCTACTCATCACTAATGTAGCTGTTGATGAAACTATCTGGGATCCCAACAGTCTCTAGAAATCTTCTGATGGAGCCTAGTTATTTACAAGTAAAAAACATCCAGACTGAGTTTTGCTTGGATGCTTCAGCATGTACATCCTGCAGAATGCACCATCACCAGCATTTTCTGACTGCCACACTCAAGAGAGGATTTTCAAAGGAAAATCAACATGTCAGCTGCTGACCTCTGAGAAAGCCTGGTCATCAGTGTCACCGTGGGCCACACTTTTGACAGATTGAAAACAGGAATTTAACTTTTTCAAGCTCTGTGACCCAACAAATGGACATTGAGAGCCTAGAAATGGGGCCCTGAACTCTTTCGAATGCATCATTTCAAATGTCAATGAAAATAATTTTGTTTTGGCCAGAGAGGAGTCAAGAACAGAAAATATTTTCACAAATATCTGTTTGAATCCTGAAGTACACTCAACTCCACTGTATCCTTTTGCTTCTTCCAAATACTTAAGACTAGCATCATGATCAGGAAGGATTCTCATAATTTGGGATTTTTTCATTTGTTTGTTTGTTTCAATTGCACACTGTGGAATTGGAGAGTTGCATCAAGCACTCCAGGAATTGTCAGTCAACCAGATATATAAAATAAAGAGAACATTATTTCAGCTCTAAGAGTTATCTGCTCAATGTATCACTTGATTAGGGTCTTTGATCTCCAGATTTGAGGACTGGACGGAATTTGTCATGTCAGGGGCTGTCTCCAAAGTCCAGCTTTTAAGAAGAGCATGATGAGGACAGCACACTTGCAGGCATGCATGGAGGCAGTTATGACACTAGAAATGCCTTTATTCTCTTCTTTACCTCTGTGGCACACTAGCTGGGGTTGTTTGTTTGTTTGGGTGGGGAGATTTTTGTTTGGCTTGCTGTTGCTTTAATTTCGATCTTCAATCTTTTAAGTGCTAGAATTGATATAACATACTGGAAAATGCTTTGTGCCCAGTTTTGTAGAGGCAGATGTTTTGTGGCCCATCGTGATCTGTGTAGCTGCTTGATGTCTGTCTGCTGTAACAGAGTACTGAATGTAAAGGTCTCCTTAGCAATCTCCTACAGCTTTCTGTTCCTACCAATTTTTGTATTAATTTTATAACTATATTTCAAATGTATTCTTAAATGTTAATATTTCTACCATGAAGACCATACCTATGAAACATAATTCTATTCTAGTGATATTATTTTGATTAGTAGGTTTAAAATGAGGAGGAAATTTTTTTACATCAATTTGAAATAATTGTGCTTATTCAAGTAACCACTTTGTATCAAACAAAATTTGCCTGTGTAGGAATCGAATATTGTATTCAGTTTAGAAATAGATTTCTGAGAATAATTTTGATAATTTTAAAAGTGCATTTTGAAAATATTTCCTTCAGTATATGTAAGCTATTCAGTATCTCAATGAATTCATTTAAATTAAAAATTCACTAAAAACTTGTAAATAGTTTCAGTCAGGTTGTGTTTATTCTTCAAAATTAAAAAACTTTTCAATAAAAACAAAGTGGTCCAACACAGCACTCTCTTCATGTTTTCATATGTGGTAACTACACCACCACCTAATAAGTTTCATGAAACCTATTTCAAGCAATTAGCTCTCTAGCTATTTTTTCAGTCAGACTGTCAGTAGCAAAGTTTATGACACCAGCATAGATGTCAATTAAAAGCAAAGTTAACAAAGACGTACTTTGATCTTCTGCATTGTTATTAAAAAATGTAAATGTCCCATTTGCAGACAGAATATAAGCAGCAATAGATTATAATTAGCTTTGCCTCAAACTGTTCACCTTTTATTCAAACATAATGACAACTAATTTGACATTTAGGCAGCATAAACAGTTTTCTTTCTGGATAGCACCATATGGATTTTATATTCTCAGAAGACAAGGCAATGACTAGAAGTGTATCTCCAAGGTCACATGCACTTCCATAAACATTACATTGTACTGTTTCAAACAAATGAATACAAGAACACAGCTAATTAAATAAAACAAATTAATCCATAAATGAAACATTAAGTGCATACAACTGGATCAGCTTAGACACCAAGTAATTTTTATCATCAACAACATGATCAGTTTCAAAAATCTTATCAAGTTTCAGGTAAGATTTTAAAATGAGACTTCAGAAGACTACAGCAAGGATTTTCTCTTCACTCTTGATTTTCCTTTGCCTTGTAGCAAGAAAAGTATTTAGCACTTTAAGCAGCTACCATATATTAGACTGTGCATCATCAAAAGAGCTCTCTAGATGGCAGAAATCATTCCTCAAACCCAAATTATAGACACCAGTTTGGAGAAGAAAGAACAGAGAATATCTGGAGTCCCTTGTTTTCTTGTTCTTGTTTTGTGTTTCTCCTCCCAAAACCACAATTTTGGTTAAAAAAAACAAAACAAAACAAAACAAAAACAAAAAAAACCCCACAATAGGAACAACATTCAGAGGAGAATTTCAGTATCATAAGAGAGGAATTATTTGAACCAAAAGCAGGAGTAATAGAAATGACAATCCAAATAAGATCAACTAACGACTAGCAAAATTTATGTGACAAATCCAAAATCTAAGAAAAATAGAAGATGATAAAATTTGGTGGATTAGTAAATTTTAAGTGACCAATGTAATGTGGGTACAAAGATTGGAAATTAAACTCTACTCTAGCTCTGGTAAAGGAAATATTAAAGGCATTCAATAAGGCACTGGCTGGACTAAACTGTGAATATTGCTTTCAGTCCTAATCAATTATTCTTACAAAAATCAAACTGAAAGTTACTCCTACTTTTGTTCTATATATAATAAATTGAAAGAGAGAGAGAGAAAGAATGATATACTATGTTCAAGCACTAGGTTTACAGGTAACTGTCAAATGTTTTTTACATAATTGTACATAGCTATTTTTTTTTTTTAATTCTACTGATTTTTTTTTCTCCCTGTTCTACTTCTGCCATGAATTACCTCCAATCACTGTGGTTCTGTACTTTTTGGGAGATAGATGGTCCTCTGTTTATCAGAACAAAACAGAATCCCCTATTAAAGAAAAAGTCTTCTAAAGGAAATTTTTGGACAGAATCTGATACCAGACAAATTAGGCACCTCTAAATTACAGGTGTGGAGCAGAGTAAAAAAAAGTTTCCTGTACTAAAACATCACTCAGCTGATATACAGTTCAAGTGCTTTGTCTCAAGTAGAATCAGACAGACAATGAAGCATCTACTTGCACAACTACTGATGAATGCTTTCCAATGCTGGTTCAGAAAATATACCTCCCACAACTTAAACATTTGTTTTAAGTTAGAAGAGAGATTTCTAGTCTTTACAGCTCTGAAGAACTTTAAGAGTACTTCCATCAGGATATCTAGTCTCTTAAGTCAAAGGAGCACAATTTGCCATGGAAAATTATCTGGTATTTAAAGGTCAAGAAAAGAAAGTCCTGTTTTTCCACAAATTCTTTACTGAATCAATCAAGGGAGAAAAAAAAGGACAGAAAACACAATTTTTCCCATCAGGGCATCTGTGAAGTCAAAAAAACCATCTCCTGGACAGGTTCAGCCCCTCAAGTAAAGATACAGAATATTATCCCCATGGTTACAGATCTACTAATAAAGACATTATTCCTGCTTCTTGCAACTAGCTGTTTTCAACCTCTTGTTTTACTTATTTGAAGAAAGACAACTATCTTCAAACCTAGCAGAATGGGAAAGTGAAGCCTCTGGGAAGATGACCAACAGTATCAACCTGCAGAGATGCCAGTGCAAGTATCTCTTCCTGTCGGAGAGATCTCCTTAGTGTGGATACTCTTAACTGTCCTCAAAGACATTGATTGGAATCCTTCAAGGAAACAAATCATCTCTTGATGCTGTGTGCTGCCACACATAGGAATATCATGGGCAGTGTTATGTTGTACTGTTTCAGAAAAATGTTGCAGAGGCCTAAATATAAAAAAAAAAAAGACCAAAAAAACCAACTCCACATTAAAAACCATAAAATATCAGATCAAGAATAATTTTTGCTCCACAGAGAAAAAAAAACCCAAAAAAACTTTGACAGAAGGGACACATTAGTAAGGCATAATCTATAGAGGGGTAATCGCAACCAGCACTTATTATCTTTTGTCTAAAGGAAGGTTACTCAGTTGAGGAGAAAGCCATCAAGCTTCTAGTGTGTACATAGGAGAAGTAAAACTCCCCTTAAAATTCATGTTCAGGAAAAATATATATGACTGAAAAGAACTGAACTGAACACCTTGGTACAACTATCTTGCTCAGAATTACACTGAGATTTCCAGTGGTAGCTAATGACATTAAAATATTTAAGAACTCTAATCCTGTGAGATCTGAAGCAACAGATAAAATGCATTCATTAAACAAGTGACTGATGGATAGACGCCATGGGGAAAAACAAACCTGATACAAATGAACTTGCTCCTCAGATTAAATATGTATATGCCTACAAGATTCTGCTTCTGCCCAGTGCTACTCTCAAAACGTGAATTATGCTCTGGAAAGGGCGGAACAGTCACCATAAATACACACACTTTAAAAGGTTTCATCCAAGAAATTAATGAGGACAGTTACATACTTAAGATTTTGGTAATATATACTGCTTTTTTTGAAAACTGTGTCATGCCATAGATGGAAATGATCATAGATAAGGTATTTATATGCTCAAGATGCCATTCATAGCTATTTTAATCTAAATATTGTATGGGCCAAAGAGAATCTAGCCCTTGTCCACATATCTCTGTAGATACAATCTGGTTTAGTGTACCAAGAACGAATCTGTCCTTCATTTTGTGTTGGCACTTCACTGGATGGACTTTTATGGTAAAATGTAGAAAAAGTGGAATATGGCATATTACAGATAAACTACATAAAACTGGGAGTTGGCCTGTCAGAAAAACAGTAAAACTTGCATTCTGTAGGCAATCATAACATTTTCTAAAGCCAAAATTTAATCAGAGCTTAATCTGCCTGGCAGGACTGGCAAAAAGACAAAGAAAGTGGTGGTGCAGGAGGGATGCACAGAGTGCATCTACATAACCCACTTGGTGCACTAGAACCACCCTGTTCACTTGCCCAGTGACAGAAATGCATTGCATTATATCTGGATCTCAGTCCTGTGGTATGGACTTAACTGCATCTTGAAATGCACTTGAAATGCTTTCTCCTGAGGTGGAACCAAGGCTGAGGTAATATGCCAGGGCAGAGTGATTCCCACATGCTAGGAAACAAGATGATGCCTTCCTCAGGAGAAAAATCACATCCTCTCAGAGGTTTTCCAGCAGTGTACTCAATCCATATGCGTGAATTTCTTTTAGTAACAGCAAGTGCAATGGAGACAGTCATCTGGAAGGGCTGTATAAGATCTGCTTTGCATCACCTGCCAGATACAGATTCATTTTCTGTATCTAACACTAGCAACTAGCAACATGTTCATGGCCAGCAAACAGAAAATACAGATATATGATCCTAGAACAGTACCAGGACATGATAAATCAACATTGTCCTTCTTTCTTCAGACTGTGTCAGCCACTATTAGAGACACAATGTAAAGATTTTGTCATGATGGGATACAGGACACACAAGGCTGCATCAACCAGCAAGAGGGTCATTACATAATTTATGGCAATCCTTTCCTAAAGGTAAACATTACTTTTGTTAACTATTATTTTGATGGCTAAACATAACCGCTCTGAGATTTGCTGCTGTGATAAATCAGATCTCATGACAATGGTTTAATTATCACTACTCTTCCTGAGTGACAGGTGATCAATTTCATTAACTCCTCTTCATTTGCACTTGTACTCTTCTTCATCCAGGTATCCTTGACTGATTGTCTTTCTCATCTCATCACAAATCCCAGTTTACTGACTTGCTTTCTACTAGTTGATACCATTTTCTGTCGCACAATTCTCTTTATGAAACTGACACAGCCAGTAGACTTTCTCAGCCATACACCTCTAAACAATTCTCTGTAAGACCTAGTTTCAAGTGCCTATTAAATAATAAAATGAAATTTAAAAAAATCTGCTGGTGTTGCATTCTGACTCCAAAAGACAGATTTTACATTGAAATTGAACACTCCTTGATAAACCTGCCAGGGCTTCCTTTACTGTCTTGGGTAATAACTTAGCCTATATACCAATCTTTAAAACTAAATAGAACACTCTCCTTTCTCCATCAGATTCCTGCTCCTTTTTCTTTTATCTGCTTTGCTTTGGCTATTGAGTGCAAATCTATATCCTTTTCCATGATATGCATCCTTTTGTTCAACTACAATCTTTCATTCATCATCTTATGAAGTATATGAATTTTTTATAATTCATGTACCTCAAATTACTTTAAAATCTACTGTTCATCTTGAAAGATCTCTAAATCCTTCCAGCACATTTTCCCTTTCTCTCTCTGTGTTGAATAAATGAGGTTGTATTGTGCATCCTCACTTTAGCCTTTTACTGACAGCAGCCCCTTAATTAATATTGCTTCCACTTCTTAGATAACTTAAACTAAGTTTCTCTGGTTCTTGAAGGACTCATTTTAAGCCCTAAGAACTTTTATTCATCTGTATATAAAGAAATCTTCTGAATAAAACATGGTCTTTTTCAATTTTTTAATGCTGTTTTCCTCATCATAACTATGGATCTCTTAACATTTTAAATATATTCTTATTTTTGTTGTGAAAACATCATCTAGTCAAAGAAGGTCTGAGTGGAAAGAGGACAAGTATTTAGATCACCAGAAAGTAAAAGATTTAATTATTATGCATGAAGGACTCCATGACACAAGGACATACAGGTGATGTAGCAAAAAATGTTGACTGTGCAACTGGTTATGGATGCTGAGAGTTACAAACAATCAGAAAACCTTGTATAGGCACTTTGAGGGGCTTAATCCTACTATCATATATGCAGGTGACCATCACTGATTTTACAAAATCAGCTAAAGATGCAGAGATTTCAAATGTGCTTTTTATTCAGAGCAGGTAGAACTATCAATATTGGAAAAGGTTCCAGAACATATTTAGAACTTGTCACCATAGGCAGATTCAGGTACCTTACAGTTTGAACTTGCAGAGATGTAGGGAAAAAACAAATCTGTTTAGTTAAGTACATGGACAAGACAGATTTTTTTAAAGTCACTAAAGATGTCAATGAAAAGAGACAGAAACAGCAATTCACACAAATAAACCAATGCTGAACCTTGAGAGACAGATTTTCCTCTAATCTGAAACCTTTGATATCTGATTACATCTGCTTTTCATTTCCTATTCAGCTGTAAACTTTGGAACTTCCTGTGCTAATCCATCCAACTCTGGACCCTACCACACCTTGGAAAAAAAAAAAGCCTATCTAAACAAAACCAACACCAGGATCAGCATCAGCATAAATCCAGTTCCAAATAATTCTTCTTTTTTCTGTGCTTGAAAAGCATATTTCTCTCAGGAGATTTTTCTTACTCAGTGTTAAAGGTAGAAAATACATCAGGGATTGAATAAACCAGCCATCCCCCATGAGAAACACAACCTGTAGACACTGGTCTGTAACATTTGATCTGGGATGTGACACCACATGAAGATAACTAGTTTGATTTACTTGATAGCTTAGCGTTTTCCTCCTGGAAATGAAAGCATGTGCTGGTTTTTAGCTGGGTTATATGCTGTCCTGCATGGAACAGATGTATCAAAACCAGAATTTACTATTAGCTTTAGTGTCCATGACTATTTAACATAATGTGAGTGTATTAGATGATACTATTGCTTTCCATCCTAATGGGCTATCTCTGGTGAAACAACGATGTTTGTCCATAAATAAAATATTAATGTTTTATATTATTAAAGAAAAAGACCATGGGAAACTAATGTAGTCACTTATCTACTGGAAAGCTGACCTGAAAGATCACACACTTCAGCATCCTTCTGACAGAGTAGCTACACTGATGTAACCAGACAGCTGGTGTCAGAAAAGGGAAAAGATCACCATCTACACATTAAATTTTTCATAACTTTGCTTAGGTCTCCCACAGGAATCAATAACTTGAGAGAAGTGGGGGAAGGAGGCTTGGGTTTGTTGTTTTTTTTTCCTAAATTACCCCGTTCAGTATTTTCTCCATTTTTTTTGATTTAGGCCATTTTTGAATAGAATGCAAATAAAGCAACATTCAAGTTTGAATCATAGTAGTGCTTTTCAATACACAGTAGCTGAGGTGGTTTTAAACTAGACAAAAATCAGCAAGAATAGAAAGTGCTAAATGCATTTCTGTCAAGTGACTTTCCATGGCACAATTACTTCAGTCTTTTTAAAAAATCTGAAATATGGGAGTTTTTGCTAGCTGCCTAATGCTATACATCTTCAGAAAGTTTAATTCCTTCCAAAATACACATACCATTTCCCAGCTTCAAGTGTCTCTGAATTGCTACGAGAAGACATAGTTTCAAAAGGTGACAGAAAGTCTTTGCTAACAGAACTATAGCTCTCTTTCCTTTGTGGTATTATTCGGTTCTCTCAATGGTTTGCAGTTGCAGAGAGCTAAAGAGAACCCCATGACCCCATCTGCAGGTTTGGACCAGGACACGCTGCTGCTATTAGAGCTCATTGTGTGGGAGGTGAAATTTTCTGCATGCAAGTAAAATGCATGGTTCTTTCCGGCTTTCCTTTCTGAAGCTTGCATTGAAGCTACATTTTCCCACTTTTAGCTCAATTGCCATTCAGCAAAGGCAGCCTTACTAGTTTTGCAGCACGTGGGAGTCAGGATGTGTACCTTATCTTGTCTTCCCATCGCATACAAGGAGAATATTTTTAGCCTTCAGCACCTAATTAACAAAGGTGAAGCTGACATCTTCTTCCACGCCTGTGCTAGCTGACACGGAGCATTGCAAATGACTCTCTGCTGGGCAGAGGGAAGGTGAGCTTTGTCTGGCTTTGTGCTCCAATTACAGTCCCATGCAGGCAGGCAATTTATTCCCCTTGCCAAAGCTCTTGTTTTCCCACATCCAGTCCCCTGGTTACAGAGACCATAAGCTCTGCTGGTCATTGGCTACGAGCAACATGAAGGAGAATGTTGTCTTTGCTAGAATGAAAGAGGAATTAATGGTTAGACCTCAGAGGGATGGAAGGGGACTTTAATTACTGCCCCGATCCCCATGGAATTTAAGAGATGGTTTGAACTCTCACGCTGCTGCTAAGCCACCTCAAAATTTTGGGATTAACCAACATTGCTTTTGTTAAGAAGCATTGGTTTACATTAATTTCCACTCCCAATTGCACTTTTTTTTTGCTTGATAATTTCTATAAACTGTACTATGCAGCTATGTTTGCCCTTATACTTAATTGTCTTTATTATTATTATTATTATTATTATTATTATCTTGTTTTGTCTCACACTTTCTTAATAGACTCAAAGATTTTAAATAATGAAATAACAGATAAATAATAATTTATTAGTGTATTTTGGAAATTATTTGAAATATTATAGATCTAAATTTAGGAATAGAAAATTGTACTACAATGACTTTAAAAATGGGATTAGATTTGCTTTGTTAACAGCAACATAAGAATAACATACTAAAAATGTACATTTTATTATCCTGGTATATTGTAATTTCAAAGTGCTTTCTGCAGAACTGCTTTAAAGGAGTTGCTCATCAGCACCATGTTGCTACACAACCTGAAGTATATAATTTGCTTGCTTTAGAAAAAGTGCCCTTGTTCTGCTGGGTCAAGGAGGTATAATACCAATTAAAGTACTAAGAGAAGGCATCACAGTCTATTAGACAGCTGCATTTATCTTTAAAAAGCAAGAATAAAATAATACATTAAAAGAACCACGGAATCAAGTGGTAAAAAAGAAAAAAAAACCCTAAGCAAGAGAAGAAAGATATTCTAACTGGTTTCTTGGTTTTTTGTTTTTTTTTGTTTTTTTGTTTTTTTTTTTTTTTTTTCTGTGGTGGTGTTGTTGTTGTTTTTTGGGGGTTTTTTTGGTTTTTTTTCCCACATTTATTTTTAAGACCTTTTAATATTACTGAGAATTATATTCAAGTGCATTAAAAAAAAAAAAGACAAAATACTGTGGCCATTTTTAAAACAGATGTAGGCAAACAGGAATAGAAAAGGCAAGTTGTGCTGAGAAAAGACAGCTGCACAAATAAGAGAGTCAAGTAACTAACAACTAAATGTTAAAAAAGTAGCTGGAGTGGCGTTAAAACAGTAATGCTACTTGGGGACCATAGCTAAAAGAACAATTCGATTTCTGCTGTTAACAATATCATTATAGGTAAGCGTGAATGACAGTGTACAGGGAAGGATGGGGTTCTTCAAACAGTTGCCTTACTGGGAGCTCAAATGTAGGAGAGAAGCCTGGTTCCTAAGAGCACCTCCATTAATAAAGATGAAATGCCCTTAACCCCTACATGACAGTATTTTACCCTACAAGTCAGATTCATCAAATTCTGAAGGAAAAAAAGAGATTGATCTTAAATTCAGCTCTCCTAGAGAGCTTTTAATCCTGACCTCTGGACTCCCTCTGAAGCCAAAAAGGACAATATGTTGCTGCCTAGAGGACTAGGGTGGTGTACTTGTTAAAGGTCAGATGAGTGAATCCAGAGTATTTTCAGAGAAGACACAAGGCAGTGACTCTCGTTTCATATGATCCTGAAATATGTTTGCTGAATCACCTTAGAGGAATCAAGGACCTAGATTAGAACATCAACAAAATAAAGCCAAACAGAAAATCTAAAAAGGGTTGCTTTTCATACTAGCAAAAAAAATGGTACAATGCAAAGAGCAGCAACAGAGCAGGAGAGATGAACAAAGAAACTAATGCTTTTACTGGCATCAGAAGTTCAGTGATCACTTCTTCCATTGCATAATATTTTTCTCATAAAACCTGCTGGAAACTCGTATTGAAAATTAGTCTCTCAAATTAACAAACAAGTCCTTTAGCTACCCTGAATATAAAGAAATTATTTTTTTCCTAAAATAAGATCCCACTGAATTTGTTTTTCTGATTATTTTAAATTTTTGCTTATTATTTTTGGCAGAAGTATTTAAGTTGATGCTAGATAAATTGTGTCAAGCTAACACTAAAAGAAGATTCAAGTAGATGTCATATCAACCAATAGCCCAATCTGGCCACCAGTAGCCAGGATGTTTCCAAAAATTAACTTATTAAATTTATTTTTGTACATATCCAGGGCTTTTGCTCAGGACATGCACTAAGCACTGAATTGGTAGTTGCAGAGCTGGTGTCTGCTTGAGGCTCACAAGGTGCCAATGACACAGAAGGACTCTTCAACACTTTCCAAGCTGAGAAAGGAGCACTTTGCTTCTCAGAAGGAAAGGGAGTTGGGAAGAGTGCAGTGACCACAGGAGCTTCCAAGCCAGCTGTTTGGTGGGCATCTATCCCCAGACTCTCTACTTTCCCCTTTTCACTGTCAGTAGAAACGTGCAACAGAATGTCAAGGAGTATTACAGCCCAAACTCAATACAAATAATAAAATTGCTCCTCCTCAGTCAACCATTTGTGAGAATTCAGACACAGGCATCCCGGGTGCTAATCTCATTCATGAGATGCAATGGGCAAGAAACAAAGCAAAAAACCTGCCCTCCTTCCCTAAAGAAAAACAAAGCAAAACAAAAAACCCAAACCAAACCAGCCCAAAACACTTAAAGTTACTGTAGCACTCCATTCTGCCATTATTAGGGCAAAAAGGAAAGTAACACTGCTTAGTTCATTGGAAGCAAAAAAATCAAACCGTAAGTTTTTTCCAAACATTCCTTTTAAATAAGTATCAAGAAGGAGAGGAATTTATATATTTTAAGTGTGGTGTACATGGTTATCACTGAAAGGATTTTGAAAGTAACTTGCAGCTTCCATTAGTTCAGGTTTGTTTGATCTGAAAGCATCTATAGGAACTACATTTAAGTTGAATTTTCAGTGCACTACTGGAACCCTAAGTAGTCAGAACACCAACAAGAATGGAATTGCTTCATTCAGTTTTTCAAGATCCATTTTTCTTTTCAATTTTTGAATTTTTGTTTACAAACTGACACTGGAAATTGTTCCTAAATGGCTTTCTATACTATGGAATGGGAGAACTATATAGGTAGTCCCCTTTATTTTTATTTGTGACTACACTTCAAAACATTAATCTGCCTTCAATTTATGGTCCCAGAGATCATCTCCCATTCAGTCTTGAATATTTGCATTTAGGGCCTATTAAGGTACAAAAAAATAATGTAACTCCTCTTTATGATATAAACTATGATGCAGCTTGAAGCATAATAGAGATAATGGTGAATATAGATTTTTTAAAAAACAAGTTTAGGATTTTTCAGGATATACCTGTTTTTTTTCTGCTTATGTGATTCTAGACTATTTTCTATATTCACATTTTAAATTAGACAGGTCATAATCACAATCCTGTTCAGAAAATAAGAGACGTGTAGAAATAGGAGTTTTGTTCAGAGATTTATCTTTCACTAGAAGTGCCTGCTTCACTGTTATCTGGAGAACAATGATATGCATTCTACTTCTATTGCAGTTCATCTGCTCATTTAAATATTTATTTATGGGAACTGTACTTCTTTCACAATAATCAGATATAAGACATATTAGATATCATGAATATTCATAGGTTTTCAACCCCACTATAAATAGCAATACAGCAACCTGCCTTCATGAAGGAAAGGAGATCTTAAATATAGATTATTAAGAATATATGCATGTCTCATCACTTAGTTGGACTTACATCTACATCCATTTACCACAACCTATATAAATAATAACTTGAAAATCAGGAACCATTTAAAAAAAAAAAAAAAAAAGAACCTGTAAACCTGAGCTCTTAACCAGTGTAACAGGTCACATTATAAAAGGAAAAATATCTGCAGAACAGGGATCTTGTATCACATCCTAATCAAGGCCTAGCACAACATGTTCAGCATAAAAAATTATTTATATATCCTTTTTAAATACATTACTATGATGGCTAGTGCAAAATTTTTTTTGCACTGTTGAAAAATTTAATCCTTTACTTAAATGCGTCAATTCTCTTTATGATTTCTTTAACACTACTAAAACTACAGAACAACATCACAAATTCTTCTCAGAAACTATTACAAATACAACACAGAGAGCTGGAGAAGGGGCAGGTTTTATTCCAATGACTTTCACCCTTCTCACCCATGTGCAGTCTCACCACTATGTCTGCCTTAAGACTGATTTCTCTACCACTTTGCCCTCTTTGTTCTCAGATTTTGTCATAAACAGGCAAAACAAATTAGGCATTAGCTCTGAAATATTCCAGTTATGAGGAAGTTATTGCCTATTTCCTCACTATATTTGTTTTCATGAAACAATGGCTAAGAAGTTGAAACAGCTTTGTTACTTAGATACCATGAATTTGGTGATTTGTTTTCCTTCCTTGTATTTATTATGTATTTGAGCAGCATATGAGGCTAGGGTCAGGGAAAAATTTTAATCTCATACAGGAGAGTTATCTCAAATTATAGCAGTCCTGGCAAGATATTTTTCATTATTTGCTGTAATAATGCTCTGCAAAACACCTGTTTTGCTTGTCATCTGCTAAAACACACCATTGGTCTTAAAAATCAGGCAGAAAACACACTGAAAGTTATTAAAACCAGAAATACCTCAGAAATATTTTAACTTTCATTTTTTTTTAACCATTTTTAGTAAAGCATGCAGAACACTCTGATGTTAGTTCAAAGCTTTGTCTCCTCCCAAAAATTCTTCTGTTGATGAGATGAAACCTCAGCAAGTTCTTTATAACATTCCGCTTATGTAGTGCAACATACAGATGTACATACTTCATTAACTCTAAGCCTGCAGGTCCTGCTTTACATTTAGAGGCTTATCTCCAAGTAATGAAGGTGTTTGCTCTTTATAATTGCCATTAATATTAGTGAAAATAATCACATATTTTATGCAAACCTCAAAGCAACAGGTACACAACTTCTATGTTCCTATGGAAATGGTAACAGAAATTTTCTAGAACAGTATCTGAGAATTCAGTGATTTTCTTAAGAGTATGCTGCAAATAATTAATATTACTTTTTATTTCTAGAAAACTGGAACAACGTTTTTGAAAATGTATACCCAATTCAACACTATACACTGTTCTTATTTGTATAAAGTACCTTTTATAAACGTGCTCTGGTTACTTGTGCAAAAGGACTTATTGTCAGCCCCTGAAGTGCCATAGCAACAATGATGCAAAGGGCGTTTTGGGACATGGCAGTCTTGAGGAGCATGCTTCAGAACCTATTCAAAATTTCAGTTAGATGAAGGATAAATTCAGGATCCCATCACAAGAAAAACTGGGAACATGAATCTAAATTATGTTTGACTATGTCTTTTAAAAGATGTAAATTGAAGAAAAATTGATGCAACATGTCTTTTTAATGGATTTGTTGTGGTAGATTCAGCTAAACTATTTCAGATTTTTCCATCCCACAATCTACAATGAAGTAGTTCTGAGGTTGCTACTAAACTGATTTCCAAAAGTGTAACTACAACAAAAACCTAAGAATTCACTTTCAATGAAAAGTGAATCTGGAACAGGTTTGTGTAGATAGCATGTTTAGTGTAGAAGACCATAAAATTTTTTTGCTCAACTAAAAGAAAGTTTTTTGATTATGATAGGAAGCAAAACAAGAGGCTTTTTTAAAATTTATTTTTCTTGTTAGTATCTTCCTTTAATATGCAGTAATTATAGGGTGAATCTTAACCAGCTTTTAAGTAAAATGTCTGTTACTGAACAATCTTCACCACTGATAATTTCAGCAGGTATCAGTAATTCAGCTGTCTCAGACAGAGCCGAACCTCAAATGCTCTTCCATGCAAGTGACCATAAGCAATGGGCACAGCTGCAAGACTTGTCCCCACTTCACTCACACTGTCACTAATGAGATTGTGGAGGGTGATAATTGAATGGGAGTAAAATTTCTGTGGCCATGCACAGTCTTGAATGGGATTAGGGCACTTGACACAGGGAAAAGATAAAAATTGGAAGGACTGTGGGCAGTCAGAATAACTAATGGAAAAAAACTCACTGCTTTTGCTTTGGGCATTTGTACCTGCCCTCCTGTTATTACAGGATCTGTAGTGATGGGACCAGTCTTATTCAATAAAGAAAAATATTTGGGAAAGATGGAAAAAAGGGAAATGTTCTTGCTAATAAGCTACAAAAATGTAGAGGAGAAAAAGGAAAAAAAAAACCAAACAAGAGAAAAAAGCAGGGGGGGAAGATGGTGGCACAAAGGTATATATCCAATGATATTACAATTTAGAGTTTCAGTGGTTTATATACATATGTAAAAAGAGACGGTGTATTCAGTGAGAAAATAATGCAGACTAATTTCAAGATATCATTTATTTTTGATGTCAGATTGGCATTTGTATAAAGAAGTAAAGTTTAGATATGAAGATAAAAACACAAGAGTGAGACCTCCCATGAAATTAAAACCATGGTGTAAGCATTTCCTGAACAGCAAAAATGCCTTCTCTTTTATAAAAACTCCGGTAATATGTTGATATGTAGATAGTCCTTGAGATGCCAAACATCCAGAACAGATGGACATCAAAATCCAGACTGATTTAGCTTCAACTTTCCTGGGTGAAAGCATCAACAAAATTTCTGACACATGAAATGCCTTAATCTTCCATTCATTGATTGGTTTGTCCAGAATGAAGGAGAACTAACCCAAAGTGAACATACGTGCTCACAATAAATTCTCTCTGTAAATGTTCTAGTGAACAGAAATGCTAAATAACTTCAGTCTCATGCTTGACTACTATCAATAATGTTCTTTATAGCACTGAATAATCATTAACTAATTAATCCAGACAATACCTTTGACACTGCAATTAAGCATTTCCCCAGCAAGGGAAAAAAAAAAAAAAGATATAGAAGTCTAATTGTCCAATGTCTTTATTTATAATAATGGAAGTGTGGACAACTAGGTACACTTAACATCACCCATAAGTTAGTGGCTCACATTCTTTTATTATTTATTCTGATTTTGTACCTATCAAGCTACTTGCAAGTCTCTTGTGTAGTGATTTCATTGGTCCTAAGATGCCATCCAGAGATGTCAGAGTTATATCTGAGTTATACTAAGGCAAAAAAGGTGATCTTTCTCCTAGTCCTGCTCCAGTGCAGTACCAGAAAGACTGTCTGGAGAAACATATCCAAAAAATACTACTACATGAACAGGAGCTCCAGAATAACTGCACAAGTGCAGGGTTTTTTTTAATAATAATAGATACTAGTAATTTTGATAAGGCAAAAAATGAAATAAATGTTTAAGACTCAAAAGGTCTTTTATACATTGAACATCTTCAGAAGTTCAAATATTTTTAAAATCTAGAGAAGTTTAAATTTAAAGAAAAACTATCAATATTTTGGCAAAGATATATGACATTTTTTAGTCTCTGAACCACACTTCTGAATGACAGTAGAAACATATGCAGGAAAAAGGGTTTGTGTGCCAGAAATCTTGTCTGACTCCCTTCTCCGACTATATCAGCTGCTCTAATAAAATATAGATTCCTTACAGGCATTTCCCTACTTACATCAGTAAACAATCACAGCTATACAGTCATTATTCACTCCATAAAAAAATTAACACATACACAATCCACATTTCATTAAAATGTTTGTCAGATGTTTAATTATTGTTTTCATAATGAACAATAACATTTCCTAGAAGGAAAATATCTACTTTTGGACTTCTGAAGATAAAAGTATAAAAATAAAATATCCCCCAAACACTTTTTTTTTTTAAATGAAGCATAATATCTTGGTGTGAATTCTCTGGTTTAACCAGCTTCCTCCATTTAAAAACTGGTTCTTCATTCCTTTTTGGGTTTGGCTTTGACAAAATGATGGCTTTATATTTTTTTAGCAGTTTCAGTATTTATGATTTGTCATACTGGTAGATGCATATCCATAATTTACTAACAGTGCAACTTAAGGATTATGAAACTTCAGGAAGCATCTAGGTTGGCTGCAAAAATATGCAATAAAAACACAACACACAATTACACATGGTTGCCTCAAAGCAAAATACAGATTAATTCTTTCATCAGGCTATGTTCTGCTGTGTTATCCTTGGTACAGAGATAGGAGTGGGAGCCTTGACTGTGCAAGGAAAGGGGTACTGTGCACACATTAAGGAAACACCCTTCTGTGTTTCCAGCAAATGGGAAATTAAATGATTGCATCTCTATCAATCAAGCAGTGTCACAGAAATGGAATCATGGTAATGGGACTGTTATCACTGGATCAGTGCTGCCTGTTTTGAAATTTCTTCTGATTCACCTTGTGGCCTCAGCCTTTATGAGGCAGCAAAAAGCCATTATCTGTTCTATTTTGGTGACATTTACTCTTTCTCCTCATCTGTTCAGATGTCCATTCTTTGATGGCTCTAGTATATCATGCTTTTTGTACTCCAGCAGTTTTTTACACCAACATTTTCCACTCCTTGAATGCTTTGGGTGAAGAGGCTTTTTTTCCTTTTTCCTCTAAACTTCATCACAGCTGAAATTCTGTTGGTCTAATTAGGTGAATGCATTTTCTTTATCCACTTGGAGGCTCCATGAAATTACAGCAGTGCAGTACCATCTCTGGATCAGGTAGAAAAGCTCTCTCATCACTAAAACTCTCTCATCACTGAAAAAACTGAACCATAATTTAAATAACTGATAAAAGTACTACTCTAGCTGTAAAAGTACTTGCTGAAAAGTACGAATGAACTCACTCCAGTTACAAATGAGCAATTTCCAGTTGCTCACAGATTTCACTGCATCTCTGTTACTCCACTAGGATCATGGGTTTATGAAAAAAAACAAAACCAAAGTACAACTCTACAGAGAAATCAGGGAGTGTTTCTGTATTATTTATGAAGGATGTAGGATATCTGGGAAAAATGTGTAGGCCAGTTGAAAATTAGCCTTTTACTGTAATCTTCAAGGATAATGCAAGGATTAGATATAGGTATAGGTTCCTTGATTATTTTTGTTCCTGGTTGAAACAGGAGTAGCACAGGTTTTTCATCGAAACTTGAAAGTACAGTGATGCCTTCTTCCACCCTAATCTCTCAAACTGCAGAGAAGCTAGCTGTGAATCCATAGTAATTATTATAGGTACTACTCTTTAAGTATGGCATTAATATCCCCCAAAGAGTTAACCTGAAAGACAACATGACTCTCAGATACTCAAAATAGTAATTTAACTATAGAAAAATTACTGTTTTACTAGTATAACTACCAGTAGTAATGCTCATTTTAATTTATAGAATTACAGGTGACTTATAGGGAATACAGACATTTTGTAGAGTTTACAATTTTTTCTGACACTGGCAAATTGGTTCTATGACTTTTATTATTCAAATTCAAAAGGCTAAGCCTTTGGAGGAAAAAAAAAATAATGACATAGCAAAAAAAGGTTGCAATTTACTCAGTGGAAGTCTAAAACACCAGGTGCAGAAGAGAGACAAACAGCTTTCAGACTTCTAGTGCGTTTTCTTTGGGAAAACCGGTCTTCAGTCAGCACAAAAAACCTGCCCCCTCATTGAGGATGACAGCAGCAGCAAAGCTGTTGCTCCAGGGAGGGAACTGAGCAAGGCAGGCTGTCAGGGGCTGTTACAGCCACTTCAACCACCAGAGACACCTCAAAGGTAACCCTGTCACCTGAAAATGAAAACTCCCTTCCATGGTACAATGTTTATAACTTCAAATTAGGTTCACTGATTATACTAATCAGACAGTTGCCATACCAAGGAAACATGAGCGAGACTAAGATGTGCAGCACAGAATATACCTGCTGGAACCGGAGTTACCAGCACAGAGACTGGGTTTGCCTGCTGCCTGCAGACTCTGCTATACAGCCACTGCTGGTGCAATCCCAACATGGTGCACGAGAATGCCACATCAGCACAACTGAGGGGACAGACCATGGAGTGATCCCACACCTCATCTGCAGCTTGTGCAGATCAGGAGAAGAAGCACCATACTGGAGGCACACAGTTTGTGGTGATAGGGAATGGGGCTGCAGCCAAGCCTCACCCCTAATCACCACAAACTGGGTGCCCACACCATATTTATCTAATTTTTAAAAAAACATATAAACTTTCTTTTCCAGTTGTGGATGTCCCATCCCTGGAAGTATTCAAGACCAACTGGCTTAGAGCAAACTGGTCCAGTGGGAGATTGGAACTAGATGATCTTTAAGGTCCCTTTTTAACCCAAACCATTCCACGACCCTGTGATTATGAATTATATCTAGAAGAAACCAGCATGAAAACCTGAGATTCCCTGAAGAACAAATCAGTTATAGGTTAACTACAACTATTCAAATAATGATTACAATAAGATTTACACACTTGCAAAGCATACAAAGGTAAACAAATTCAAGTGCAGATGGAAAGAAAATAGACAAATTAGGTGGCATAAAAAAATGGTCATAAAACAGGAAATAAGACTAAAACTGCTGACTTTTTCCAGAAACTCTGCACCAAATAGTACACTGTAATGATTGTGATGGTCTCTATTTGAAGAAGATATGCATGACATAGAAAAATGGAACAAGACCACACCACCACTGTAAAACAGCATGTTCTCAGAACATAGCAGGCTAAGGAAGCTATCAAAGGAATTTGAACACCGCCAAGAACAGTAATGAATTATAAAGACAGCCAGGTAAGAAATAATAGCACATTCACCACATCTAGATAAAATTTGGTGCAATATAAATTTGTTTCATATCCAGTGCAAAATGTACAAGTGCTTGATTAGCTATATATTGTTTAAAACAATGCAACAAGGCAGTGCAACCATCTTTTCACCCTGTTCCCATCTCTCTTTGCTAGGCTGACACACCTAGTGGAAGAAAGAAATATGTCTTTTCTGAAGGAAATTGAGCATGTCAGACAGAGAAACTTCTGGAGAGCCAATGGGGCTGTTGATAAAAAGGGAAAAAGGGGCAGACAATGTGCTGTGTTGTCACACTTGGGACACTGCTCTGAGAAGTAAAATATTTCCTGCAGCAGTGAGATGGCCCTGAGAATGGACAGAAAGCAAGGCAGCCCAGATCAACTGGAAAATGAGCAGGAGGCAAAAAGGATCTGCAAGGCTTTGTTTTCAATAGGTCTCAATCAGCAGACAGCAGTACAACAAATGAATTATGATCTAGCTACAAGTTTATTTCTCTTTTAGAGAACAGTATTGTTATCTTATGGAACAGTACTGAAGACTTGGGAGCTTTCAGATCTTTCAGCTTGTTCTCTGAAACCAAAATAGGTGCTTCCATTTCCAGCCTGTGGCCAACTCAGGAATAGTTTGCAAAATGCAAAAGAATTCTTTATACCTAGGCAAAGTTGTCTTGAAATGAGACATGATAATGTTGTCTAGAAACAACTTTCTCTTTCTAAACACTCAGAATACTTAGAAAAACATCTAACAGGTTTGAATGGATTGATGCCCTTTCATTTTATATTTAACAAGTATGAAAATTTATGTCTGATTGTCATAAAAACCTTTGATAAACTTCCCACACTGCTGGTCATTATCCACTTATTGAAAGGTCACACATTTTTCCTTCACTGAAAGGATTTACAGAACTGCAAAAAAATACACATGCAATAGAGATTGGTTAGGAAAGCTGTCCTTTATCTAGGCCAATGGAACCATGCTTTACACCCATACTTCTCAATTTTCTCCCATCTTCAAGGATGCATCTGAAGATGAATGTTTAATCTCTGTCCACATCAGAAAGTACTCCCAAGCTGCTTAGTAAAAGCATTTCTGTGGATCTTAAAAACTTGCTATTTTTGCAATAGTTTAGAAACAAACAAACAAAAAACCTTTTAAAAATTTGAGCAAAAGTATCAATAGTGGGACATTCTTCTTAAATCAGTGGTGGAATTGTGAATGGCAAAGAAAACGTACACATAAGTTCACAGAATAAGAAACAGTATCTTCTACAGTAAAACATACAACTGGCTTGGATTATCTTATTCTAGGAAAATTAGCACAAAGTAATTTTCCATTAAAAAAATAGCTGTGAATGTAGGCTAGCATAAGCTGTTTGCCTAGTCATCAGGACTCTTTTTTTTTTTTTTTAATTGAATAAACAGCCAGGTGGGGCTACAGAATTGCTTACCATTTTCTGCATCCTAATTTGTTTAAGTCCAGACAACAACCTGAGCAACTTTGCAAAGAGTCACAGAGCTTGCAAAGAGAAAATTACAACCCATCATGAGAATGCAAGGCAGAGTACAGTAGGAGGTAGGAGGAACGCTGCAGCTCTAGTGTATCACTTTCATTTCCTCTGTCAATCAGTTTAACAAACAGATAGAGCAATGACTTATTCATACAAACATCTTTCTTTACTTCATTAGCTAAATGTTTACTTGTTTCATGGTGGTTTTGTTTTGGTTTTTGTCATTGTCAAGATGGCCAAAACACTCAGAACGCTTCAGTAAAACTTCAGAGGGCTTCAAGCATCAGCACTGCATTATCCAAGAAGTCTTTCATACCTTTTTCTACGTAGCTTCCATAGGCAGCTCCACACAGCTCTGGCTCCTCCTCTCCTTCTTCTCTCTTCCTTCCGCAGTCCCGGCTCGCTGCTTCCTGTCCCTGGCACGACCACCTAACCCTGTCTGTCCCTCATACAGTGGCCGACCTTGCCCAACCTCCTGTCCCTTCCTCCTCACAGCACGGCCAGCAGACTCCAATTAACTCTCTAGCAACCAGCTCACTCTTTTATCAACCTTTAGCTGTGGGGGCAAGGCTGTTTCCACTCTTCAGTGATTAGCTGCGAGGGCAAGGCTGTTCCCACTCTTCAGTGATTAACACAGCTGCAATGTATCAGCCGCAAGATTGTCTTTAGCACTATCTCTAGCCACAGGTTTTCATTTGGTTTTGAATTTTTAGGGGCTGAGAGTGGCGCAGGTGATGGTGTTCCTTTTTCTTTTGTGCTTTCTAAACTAAGCTTTTCCAGCTCCTACAAATGATCTTGTGTGGTTCACAAACTACCCGTGACAGTGATATGATCAAAGGACAAATAGAGATTTGAGAAATGCTCGTGCATGGGTATGGATGTGCAGCAGCTCACACAAAGAGGAACACTCACATTACCACACACACGCTGCACTCCAGCAACTGCCGTCTCCAATGGCACAGCAGCCATTATCACAGAACATCTAACAGCACCCCTGGGAACTCCCCAGTCTGATGTTTAACACAAAGCAGCTTGCTGAAAAATCTGATCACTTCCTACTCTTTTTCCAAAACGAAGAGAATAAAAGTGGAGTTCTTAACAGCTGTTTCCTGTACACTGACAGAATAAATGCTTCTCATACTACTCTTACAGAAGAACAAATATTCTGTAAAATATGTAAATATTCTTAAACAAGTGAGTGCAAATTCACAAGAAGCAGCAAAACAAGATAGTAGATGCTTGAGGATATGGGTGCATTTAGAACAATTAACCACATCTGCACAATTTTTGTCTCCTACCTGCCTGATAAAATCAACTGCTTATTCATTCACTCATTCCCATGAGAGATGTTTTAACATATCAAATCACTAAACAGCTTCATAGCACCTTCTGCATGCAAAAAAGTTTCTACATGTTAAACATTTTCTTTTAAAGCCCACGCATTATTTCTCTGAGGAATAGATTTTTTTAATATTACTAAAAATGAAATAACCCACAAAACAACAACAGCAAAAACCCAATCAAGAAACAAAATAAAAAAATAACCTTCAAAACAACCACAGAACACCCAAACACAATTTTAATATTACAGAAAAAAACCCAAATGAAACCAAAACCTAAACACAATTCATGTGGTGTGATCTTATACTCTTGTAGAAGAAGTAGATTATGTTTAATGAAGTATAAAACCCCAAAGGAACCAAACTTTCTAGCTTGTAATCAAGGTAGAAATTATTTAAAAAAAAAAAAAAAAGGAAAAAAAGCTATGTAGAAGCACAGGAACCTGGACTTTAAAGCATGTTTTGCATTTCTTTGCTAGACAGTGATCAATCTTTTTATATATTGGATAATGATATGGATATTTTCATATTACTGAAATTCATATGATATTCATATTACATATTCATATGATTCATGTTACTCAGACCAGGAACAACTAAGGAACATGTCTTTTCAGTCATTAAGATATGAAATACAGCTCAGACCAAAAACAACTAAGGCATATGTCTTTTCAGCCATTAAGATACGAAATACAGCTCAAACTGGAATTAAAGCAGTAACCCTTAAAATAAACAAAGGTAAACCCTAAAACCTCTGAAGCTATGAAAAGACTTTTAGATATAAAAAACCCCTAGCAAAAACAAACAAAAACCCAAACCCAATGCAAATTGAGGATTAAGAATATTTTCAAGTTCAAATATGACAAACTGATTGTTTTGGTCTGTTCATTATTTTATTTTTATTGGGAACATTTACCCTGGAAACCATAAGAAAACCAGTAGTAAGACAATCTTAGTCATCCTTTATTCTTAATGACACTCAATCCTAAACCGTCTGAAACTATATCCCTTTCAAGAACCTTCATATGTTTATACTGGTGTATCTTTCCATGCTTAGAGATGATTCATTAGAAGAATCTAGGAAACATGCAGCTTTTTTCAGAGAAGGAGTGGCTAATAGTAATTTCATTGGTTTTATATATTTAAAAAAAAAAGAATTCA
>VZSR01003807.1:21573148-21649931 GCA_013398615.1 Brachypodius melanocephalos
CTGCCTCACCGTGGGCTGCACCAGGGGCTGCAGGGGAATCTCAGGTCTTGTACCTGGTACACTCCCTTCTCATTCTTTTTCACTCACTGAAGGATGTGAGAGGTTGCTCCTCTCACATATTGTCAGTCCTCTCTCCAGCTGCCCATGCTGGCACACAATAACTTTTTCCCCTGTAATGTGTTTTCCCTGAGGCACAACCACCACTGATGCTGGGGTTAGCACTGGCAGGTCCAGCTTGGAACCAGCTCTGTCAGATTCTCCTAGGAGATTCTAACAGAAGCCACCCTTGTAGCCCCCTGGCTACCAAAGCCCGTCTATACAAACCAAATATACTATAAAAGTTGCAGATAAAGCAATTCTTCTACACACTAGGATGCCGTAACATTCATCCTTGCATAAGTGAAAACACAGGTTAGCAGGTTATTATGGCTGTAAAAGGTGAATAATTCTGGGGTTAGGAGTGACATTTGTCAATGCAACTTACACGCGGAAATTTCAGGCTTCCTAAATCAAGCTGTTAATACTTTTTAGCTGCAGTTCATGCTCTGACAAATAGTCAGACATTCTTTGTTTATCTTTCCAAAGGCAGCAAAAATGAAGCACAGAAGCTAAACCACAGTAGAGAAACACTGTAAAAATTACTAGTATTAGTAGTACCAAGTGAGCAGCTGCATTTCCTCTTGTTTGCACTGCAGCAGGCTCTTTAGATGTAACATAAAATGATTCAATAGAGGTGTGAATTTAGGGAACACAAATATATTAGGAAGACCAGCCTTTCCAAAGAGCCACTCCTAACTTCTGTGTCATTAAGGCAGCTTTGAATATCTAACCATCTAACCTCCTTTCATGTGTACAGTGTACCATAGAAATGGTCACACCGTCCTTGTTTCTTAATAAAAGATGACCATCCTTTATGAAGATTATGTGCTCTAATAACAATTCTCAATAAAATCAACAGGAAACGACCATTTTATCAATCATTTGAGATCTTGCCTATCTATAATTTACTTCTTATTCAATAGCCAATCACATACTACTTCCTGTAAGTTAAATTTTTCACTCTGCCTAATAATTTCCTTTGCAAGGCACTCAACATGATTCAGATTCTGAGGCATTGGCATTCCCCTTTAGAAAGTTCTTTCGAGGTCCTCTTTCCACAGTGACAGCGGGCCTGGTCTTTTTTCTCCATCCCTGAACATGTTTCATCAGCATCTCCCCAAAAAGTCGAGTTTCCAGATTACTGCTCACATGTTTGGATAACTAATTTGAATATGTTGATTTCTGCCTTTCTGGCCTAGTTTCTTCAAATTTAGCCATTATTTAATTTATCTCCATTCATACAAGAAATCACACTTTGAGACACTTTTCCCCTTGAGAAAAACTCCTGCTGCTTCAGTTACTGATGTGACTTTAACACATAGTGGTTTAAAGGACACTGTCTTCCTGCCTCCACTTTGTTCTAATAATCCTCCACTTTGTTGATAATAATCTTATATTATTATTCTGCTTTGTATCTTTCAAATGTGTTAACACTAAGTTTCTAAAATTATGTTTCATCTGTGAATTAATACTATATTTTTGCAATTCCAATAGCACTAAAGAAAACATAGTTTAGAGAAAGAGAGGGAGCACAAACAAGGTATGAATGTACCTCTGAAACAAACTGCACTTATTATTCCCACTCAAGACTTTTAATTAATAAATCCTGAGAGGGTTCTTTTACTGCTTGTTCTGTTCTTGATAGCTGTAAATTTCATTATCAGGAAAATAGACAAATGAGGCTTCAAGATATGCATCACTTTTCACAGATGGAGCTCAGGTTTCCCTTCCAAGTTACTCCCAAGACTCAATTATAGACAAAATGCTGTGACTGAAGTTTCCATGATCTCTTCCTCAATGTCCCTTTTTCAAATTGCACGTTTGATTCAGCAAGTTGAACTTTTACTGTGTGCTCTGTCTTCCTGATGGGTAATGCCAAACTGTGCACCAGTTTGTTTATTTATTTCCATAAATGAATCCTGGTTTCCACAGAGAAAATAACATGCTTCTAGAGAGGCTGGGCTACCTCCTTTGTTTTAGAATCTGCTTTAAAAGCATGTTTAAATATTTTAAGTTTACCATTTCTAAGGAGCTGTAACCTATTATGAATATTCCCCCTGTCTAGTACTGTTTGCACTGGTGAAAACACACACAACTTGGTCTTTTAATGCCAGAAATGTAAGCAATTCATAATTTTTCAACTATATTTTAAATGTCTTGCTTGTATATTTAATCGAATCCAACTTTTCTAGCTGCAATCTTTTCCTAAAACACCCAAACTCACTGTTTTGAGCACTTATCACTTAGTCTGAATGAAAATCCTCCAGTTTTCACATGAGATACCTTTAATCTGGTAACTGCTTGTGTAACAGCCTTTCCTGGCTTGAGCAGAATAGAGTAGTTGGTAGAGAGGGGTAAGACCCTCAAAATGCATTCTTTCCTTTGATTAATATCCAATGATTTAAAAACCAAAGTCAAAAAGAAATGAAAACACTACACAGAGCTTGTCTTGTCTCAGCACTGACTTTCTTTCTTACAAGGGTGCCGCAAGCTGTCACCCTTTAATCTCTAGGGAGAATCCTTAAAGAATTAAAACTCAAAAAGTCAAAATGATCCTTGTACACAATGATTCAAGAACATGGGGTGGGTGGAAGAAAAGTGGTACCAGGCCTCATAAGTTGGGATGCCTGCCTCACACAAAGCGGGAAGGCATTTTATGAGCTGCTGGAGTCATTTAAATTCTACCATGAATGATCTCTCACTTCCTGCTCATCGGTCATATTCCCTCCCATATGATCTTTACACCCTTGCCTCCATCGGAAACAATGGCTCTGGGCTTCCACTTCCTTCAAGACAGCTAGAGGGTCCTAAAATGTCAGTGAGCTTGCATACAGTGCCACAGACCAGCCTTTGCCCCAGTGAGAAGGCTCTGCGTGAAGCCACAAGTCCCATCCTTTCATGGAACATGAACTGTTGCCTTCACAGAGAGAAGACAACAGCAATCAAATAATCAATATCACAACAAACAATGGCTCCTATCTCCTGCGGTGCACTGCCTCCTGTGAAGTCAGTTAACAGGAACCAGGAGGCATTGATCCCACAGGAGCAGAACTTCAACCTCTGCCTGGAACACTCCTGCCACAACATGTCACTCCTTAGAGAACAGAAAAAAACAGGGGCATAGCATCTTCCCTAATCTAGAAACTGGGTAGATATCACCCAGCACTAAATTACCAGTATTACACACAGGGCAGTCCCAGCAGTTTCTTGCTGAAATGCTGAACTCTGCTAAAGCCCAGGAAATACTTGTGTTCTGGAAGAATGGCAGATGAATATTGACAGAATTTAGAAGAATATATTCAAAAGTGCCAGACCAGCCTTACAAACACAAAAAAAAACCACTTAAGAACAACATTTTGCCCCATATTGGACAAAGCCACTATGTACTTTTAGTCTTAGCACTCTTTGCATAGACAACCAAGGCTACAGCAATGCAATCTGAAGAAAACTGCAATACAGAGGAGAAAGGCACAAAGAGGTTAACTTTAGAAGTGAATATATAAAGAATACAAATCTCCCTCCTCAGGAAAGCTGTGATAATTATCTTAAGAACACATCCAGCCTTGAAACTCAACAATATCAAGTCTCTGGTATTTCAGCCAGAGAAACAGAAATTCTATTTTTTTATTATTTTTAGAAAATTATAAGAGTTCAGTTCATACAATCAAAGTTTTACCTTGTTCCTTTCATCTTACAATTCATATTGGTCTATTTAGGTCTTCATAAAAATAACAGAAAACTTGAGGCTGTGTCAATGTGGCAAAAGTATCTAGTCTTTTTCCTCAAGGACAAAAGGTGAGAATATGAAGAATTCAACCGATTATTGATGCTAAATGAATGTGCAGCAGAGTAAAATCTAAAGGAAGTGGGTACTGCATTCCCAGCCCAGTGAATGGTGGAAATGCAATGCTTTGCTTATTATCAGCACAAGATGTGCCCCAAAACTTCCAGCCTCTCCTTAAAATGGCAGACATGCCAGTGCACAACCTGATCACAGCTGTGAACGTGGATAAATGGGGATGACAACTTTTTTTCTTAAGCAAAGTAGCGACAGGGCACACAGAAAATTCCAACTCCACTAAAATATTAATGACAACCTCAGTTAAAAATGCCATTGGACCCATTAAAATTGAAGGAAGTTTTCAGTGGAAAAAAAGGAACTGACAGGGTCTAGCATTTTATTGTATGTATAAAGACATAACTGGAACAGGAAAAAAGGAGTTTCTGCTTTCTTTCAAGGTTTTCATTTAAAAATAAATAAAAATCCTTAGAAAGCTCAGAAGATAATGTCCCACTGGTAAAGCTAATATAGTCTCCAGGAATTCAGTAGCAATTCTTTCTAGACCTCACAGAAATAAAGGTATACAAGGTGCAATAGAAATGGGACTTTGTAAGACCTCAAAGGTTAAACACATAAGAGAAAAGCTTCTCCTGAAGTGATTCAGGTGCACTATATACAATTATAGGAAGAATACTTTAGCTGATAGTGCTAAAAATAAGTGTGTTTTTAAAGCAACAGACATTCCCAGATAGATCTCTATAGAAATAATTCCCTGTGCTTGTCTTTGAGGTGGGATAGCAGCCCTTGGTCCATAACATACAGAAACCTAAAGAGCACCACAGAGATCATATTTGCTATTGTATGCATGTGTCAACATCAGGAGGATGCTGACTGCCCCTTTCAGCACACGCACAGTGTTCATTGATACCCTCTCCATAACAGCTGGGATTGATTTCTCCCATAGCACTGAAAATCATTCACTTACACGTCCACAGAAAATCCACACTGAGAATCAACACATTTGTGTGGTTGTTTTTGTTTTTTTTTCCTAAAATCTCTCTATACTTCATGTGATGTAAAAATAACTAAATTTACACCCATTTAAAGTGCAGACAGAACAGTGTGTCTGAGGACTTGCATGCATGCACATTTCTTACTGGCAATCTGAATGTTTGAAAAAGGTAGCATTATTACTTTTAGCACTGTTGTTACTCTGCCACAATACACAGGTCTCATTGTTTCAGGACACCGCTTTGCTTATTTAATCTTTGTACTTCAAGCTTCTTAATTTACACATTTGTAAAATTATTTTAAGGTTGCTAAGATATTCCTATTTAGAAGGCTTTTTTTTTTCCCCCCAAGACATGCGTTTGTTCTCATAAAAACTCTAAAAAACTAATTCCACAGCAATGCACAGCCTCACAAATGAAAGAAAGCTTCCTAAGAAGTGACTCATGGACAGAAAATGTATAGATTTTTCAATTCAGAGCCAGCATAAAAAAATCCCCACGGTAATGCGATTGCAAATGCTAATTGCATTCCAGTAAATTGCTTTACATTCATCAAACAACAATCAATGAGAGACACTGCTATCTTCTTTTATTGTAGTGATGCTGTTCTCAGCTATACAGATAAGGTAGTGTCAGATAGCTATAATCTTTCCCCTTACTATTTTTGGGGGCTTAAAATTTCTGAATAAAAATTCATGCTGAAATTTAACAACTCAGCCCAAGAGTCTTTCTTTTTAATTGAAAAATTGTTAGGATATATCTTGGAGAGATAAAGGAAGACTAAGACAAATATTCCAATTCAAATACCTAAATTAAACTAATTCAAATGTATCATTAGAAAAGCATAAGTTATTCCAGTCTCTAAATTTCAGAGGTACTGCTCAACCAAAGCTCCTTTGAAAACACTAGCCTTCTATTCTAAACATGCTTTTCTTTGTTTTACTTGAAGAGAAAGGTCAGAAACTAAGCCCATGTGATTTGGTGGTTATATTCAGAGCTGCTGACAATGTCAAGTCATTAAGGTTTGTTACAAATTATCAGCCCTGTGTCTACATGTACAGTGTTGATGTCTATAACTTTTAAAAAGCTGTGCAGATGTGTAAACACACGTGTACATGCACACAGAGATGTATGTATATTCATGTAAAATAAAATTGCCAACTCTTTTTATTTCTGAATGTCACCTCAATTGCAAGGGTCTCTGCTGGCAGTATTTCATTCCCCAAATTTCAAAATATCTTGTGCTCCACAGTCTCCCAAGATAGAACAATGGACATGATTCACCAGAATAGTTACACTTTCAAGTAAGAAAAATACCAACAGTGGGACTGCACAATCCATATAAATCTTGAGTATGTGAATGAGCTTAAAGCAGTAGATGATTATAATATTTAAAAAAAAAAAAAAAAGGAAAAAGAGAGAGTTGAGTAAAATGGAAAATGAACACACAAATATTCCCAGCTGTTTCTTCATACTTTTACTAAAATAAGTACCCATAGCTAGTGAGATATTCAGATAAGATAATAACCAAAGGGAATGTATTTTTCCTACTTGAAGTGCAAGTCCTACATAGAGAGAGCATTTTACAGACAGGGCACGTGAGGCATGAATAAGAAGACTGGAGAGTGAGTACCTGCAAACACTGAAAAAATATTACTATGAATGCACCAGAGTGGTAAACATAGAGGAAATATTTAATTTGCAGGATTTTCTTTCTTTTCGCTGTTTCTTGGATCTCTTTGCCTCCTGCTATAGTGAGCACCCTACTTTGTAAAATGCTGCTTTGGATATGCAAGAGCATGGACATTCTCTTCAAAGTTGAGCTAATGGTTCTGTATCGTGGAAACCTGCCTTGCCTGGTTTTCACCTGTCCACTCCACTCCTTATACCCTTATACCTCAACGAATTTTGTTGTTTACTGACACTTGCTTTTATCTATTATTTTTTAATAAAGTGCTGGAATTCTACATATCCATCTACCCTCAAAATTTGCCACATTTCCTCGGGTGAATTTCTAATGCTTTTCTTCTGGGACCTGCACAGCCCACTGGGTAGGAAAGCTCTGACAGGAGTGAGAAGGGAAATTCCTTTCTTCTGTTGGCAGCCAGTCATTCAGTCAGCTGAGCAATGTGTGAGCTAGTGCCAGGTCAATGTCTCATGAAACCCTTCCATGAAAGGGGTATTACATGGAGCTTATGTTCCTCAGGAAGCGGTCTCAAAACGCAGAGATACTCTTCCAAATGCTCTTTATGCTCATCAGATTAAAACAAAGCAGCTCAAGGGACAGAACAGCCACAGCAGGTCAAGGAAGCCTACAGAAGGAATACAGGTTGGTGCCTCAAATTCAGAGATGCTTCAGAAGACGAAGAAGTTGTACAGAAGTATTTACAGTTAGCACCTATACAAAATTAATAAAGAAAGGGTAGAAGGATAAAGGGAGAGGGAACAAGTTATGGTAACCCCCTAATATATAGCTCCTTAGAATTCAGAATTTCATAGGATCACAGGATGGTTTGTGCGAAAATATAACTTTAAAGTTCATCTAGTAATAATAATGAACAGAAAAACTGAGCAAAGTTAGTGAGCTGAATTGCACCCAGTAAAGCCAATGATAAGTTCCAGAGCAAGCAAGGGGAACCACCACAAATTGTAAGATTGAGGCAGTGGGAGAGAGAAGATTTGCCTGCCTCTTAAGCATTTTTAAATTGTTATATTAAATCAGTTTTAATGGTTAACATCCACTCTGGAAAAGATTTGTTGGTTTTGCCCACAGAAGCAAAATATTAAGTTAAAAAGTCCTGATTTAACAAAACCTTTAGAGAACATGATTGAAATACCACTTTTAAAAATGCAGTTTCATTCTAATAATTTCTTTTAAAACTCAGACACTTTTGGATGGTGAAAATTTACTATTTGCACTTATCTATGGCAAGTTTGTGGAAACTGAATGTAGAACTGATAAAAAAGTGGCATTAATGGGAAACTCTTATAAGACACATTCTCTGTATTAGTTCCTGTAACAATTTTGTTTCCATATATATTAATCTTTCTTCAGCAATTTTTCTTCATTTTTAGAACAGAAGTGTTTTAGAAATGAAGATTCTGCTGTTGGCTGTCAATTAGATTTCTGCTTTGAATTTCATAACATTTAAAAATTTTATCATTTGCTTTCTATCAGCACAGACAATTAGTGATTTCTGTCAATTCACTTCAGTATAATTCATGTTTCCAGTAAAATTAGTTATAAAACACAATATATGCACAATTGTCATCTTATCAGGTTTTCAAATTTTATATAAAACCATAGGAAGTATTTCCTTCTACAACGGAAAAGAATGTTCCAGCTTTTGGTCCTGAGGTTCCTGCCAGGAAGTATCATTGCATACTTATAACATCAGTTGTGTGTTGGCATAATTAACTTCCAGGTCTAGGTGAACCAGCTAAAATGACAACTAATATAGTAACTTTTAAAACCCATTGAGTACATGATAATAGTATCTTGCCCCACATTCACAGTCTCTGATAGAGATTATGGCTGATATTTTGTTCTATTTAGATTGCTATCTAAATAAAAAAAAGAAAATAGTAATAATAATACTTCTACACCAATTCTCTAACAACATTTATAAGATGACCAGCATTAACAATTTAATTATAAAATAAGATGCTGCAAAACTACAGTCTAATACACACTTTAATGCACATTTTTCTAGAGAAACTCTAATCTTGTCAGCTGAGAATTAGCTGTTTTTGAACTAAATGTTTGCACCATAAAACATCACTTTAATTAAGAAAATACTCTGACTTCCTCCATCAATTTACTCACTTATTTCTAAGTAAGTCCTTTTGTACCCCAGCACTCACATTATTAAAACAAATCCACAATTCCAAAATATAGGCTGAAAACTACTTGCCATTCATGTGCTCAGAGAAATAGTCTGGAACTCAAAATACTCAAACCAAACAAAAGGATTTATATAATATCAGTACTGATCCAAGATTTGAAATTACTACATGCTGAGCATACTACCCTTTTTCTCTTGCAAGATATTTAAGAATATTCTGTACCTAAAATGGGCAAATGTTCTCACAAAGGTCAACAGCATTCTAAAAATACCTCTAGTTACAGGTTGCAGTACTCAAACCTCATGGAAAACCCCTGCTGTCCACTGCAGGTCATTCTTTTCCTATTATGGCACTACAGAGACCCATCTAGAAAAGCGTGGTGCACTGTTTGAGCTGCAAAGCTCTCTTCCTGCACTAGATATCTTGGCTTAAAACTCCCACAGAATCCGCTGCTCCATTTTCCAGAGCATTATTTACATATTTTGTTCTTGTTGATGGGAAGAAAAGAGAATAGTTATTAAAACACAGCTGCAAAGTAGGCTTCTATAATGAATATACCACAGAAATTCATTTTCATAGAACTGATTCAGTGAGAGTAGTACCAGTTAAGTCTCAGCATTGACTGGATCCCCATTTTATACTGCTTTTCCAAAGGCTTCTGCACACCTTCTAGGTGTACAAAAAGGACCAGTTTCAGAACCACATGACACAAATGTGTAGCATCCCTCAGTTACACAGCAAGAATTCCCTGCTTACCAAGAGCCACATCTGAGTGGGACACCACAAGGGCATGTGGACTAAAGAGGGAGAAGGTGCTCTTGCATGTTTGTCTAATTTCTAGAGGTCCTTTGTGCAGCTCACAACTCTGCAGGGAGAAATCTCACCAGCACGCCTCATCTACTCTATCAGCAGACACAAATGAACCAGATCAGCTAATTTTAAACCGTAGAGCTCCAAGGGTGGTAAAAGTTAGGCACTCAACATCAACCAGCAGTTGGGGAGTATTGTCTGCAGTGAACACAGCTGAATTTGGAAGACTGAACCTGTCCCTGTATTGATTTCTAAGCTTCTTTAGAGATGAAATGTTGCAAATCCAAGTAATTTAAAAATTTGCTTTAACTGTTACGGATCATGACCCTGGCCATCCCTCAGCATCATCCACATGAAAGGCTGGGACAGGAAAAAGTCATTTAAGATAAGGCTTAGAAAACTGGATAAGCATTGGTAGCCTGGATTCTGGCATACTGCCATTGAAGAGACTACCCCAAAGCAAATACAATAATTAAAACTCATTTTGGCATAGACCTAAAGGTGGGAAGAAGGAACCAGATTGTCACAGTGATCACCAGCATGAGTAACACCAGAGCTGTTGTCATGCATTTTCACGTTTCAAGGCTGCAATTTGACTACACGACATGTGCTCACACAGGGGTGCAGGGCTGGCAGACACCTCCCTGCCTCCATCACCCAGCTGCTGCCAGAACCAAGATCCAGTCTAAGAAAGCTGCCGAAAGGGCACGTATTCCTGGAATTTTCTCTAAAAGTGAGTCTTTGGTCTTTTGCACGAGCCCACACAACTACCTAGATATAAGCATACTGCATATGCCAAGGCTGATGATTATTTCTGCTGCGTCTTTCTTAATGTCTTCTGGGGTTTGTGGGAAACCCAGGTGGAAAACAGCTGTTCATTCAATCCACCTATGCTCCTTACACATGCAGGTTATATATTTGTAATTTTATTCCATATGTTACAGGACTGTGGTGAGTTAACCCCACCTGGATGCCAGGTGAACGCCAAAGTTGCTTATCACTGCCCTCCTCAACAGGACAAGGGAAAGTATAAAGAAAGGTTCACAGGACAAGATAAGAACAGGGAAAGACCACTCAGCAGTTACCATCACGAGCAAAACAGACTCAGCTTGGGGAAATTAAGTTATTACCAATCAAACATGAGTAGGAAAACGAGAAATAAAAACTAAATCATGAAACACCTCGCCTCTACCTTTTCCTTCTTCCTAGGCTCTACCTCATTGCCTCCTCCCCAGGAGCCATGCAGGGGGATGGGAATGGGGGTTGCAGTCAGTTTATCACATGTTGTCTCTGGCTCTCCTTCCTGCTCAGTGGGAGGAACTCCTCACATGCTTCTCTCAGCACAGGGTTCTTAATAGATGAGATAGTCCTCCACCAACTTGTTCGGTGTGATTCATTTCCACGGGCTGCAGTTTTTCACAGCTTGCTCCAGCGTAGGTTCCTCATGGGGTCACAAAACCTTCTCCTGTTTGGAGTCCTCTCTTCATAGGCCCACAAATCCTGACTCACAGACTTCTCCTGGCTCACAGCCTCCTTTGGGCACCACCTGCCCTGACAGGGGGTCCTGCAAGGGCTGTGGGTGGATCTCTGCTCCCCCATGGACCTCCCTGGGCTGCAGGGGCACAGCTGCCTCACCGTGGGCTGCACCAGGGGCTGCAGGGGAACCTCTGCTCCGGTGCTTGGAGCACTTCCTCTGCCTCCTTCTTCCCTGACCCTGGAGATTTCTAGCTGTTGCTGACAGGCTCAGCCTTGGCCAGCAGTGGTATCGAGCTTATTTGTATTGTCTCTGTCAATCACTGGAGAACCTTCTGGCAGCTTCTCACAGAATCAAACCCTGCAGCCCTCCCACTACTAAAACCTTGCTATAAACCAAATACAAGGAAATTTGCCTGCTTGTAATTTTGAGGTATTTCTTCCACCTTAACAAATATTTTCAGTACCCATTCCTACCACTGTGCTCCTTGGTCCATACCTTAACCATGGCCATGTTCTCCCTTCCACATGTGTCTATTACACATTGCTTACCTCAGAAAATTACTCAGCTGGTCTTCTATAATTTGATGGCATACAGTCTAAGAACATGTGCTAATTTCTTCCCCCCACCTCCCAGTTCCACTGAGCAACTCCACAGGCAGTCTTAATACCCTATAAAAGATATTCCAATGTCTGTGTCCTGGCCACCACTCCCCGGACTACCCCTCCAAAAGCAACACTGAGGGGACTCTTTGATCTTGGCAAAACACACTGACAGTCACAACCCAGTCCCCTAGAAAGAAAAGCCTCAATGTAAGAACTAGAAGAGGTATTGGCTTTTCCAGCAGCAAAGCCACAAACTGTGTAGGGTCAGGGAAGGGCAGACCTCATCTTTCAGACGTTCCCTGCAGAACAAGGCTGCTGTGAGAGATTGGAATAGCTGACACTATTTCTGACTAAACAGGTCTGTTGTTTTCTGGCCATGCTGAGTGGATGGAGGCCACAGCTCTTCATACTCAACCTTTAATGAATAGTAAATTTAAAATGATTTATAAATTAATGTGCTTCCTCCCTCCAACTCTCACTCTGTAAATAATTGCAGCTTTCAATTTATCTGTGTGAGAGAAGAATTAAGGCTGGAAAGAGTTTGATGCTAGAGGAAAATAAGCTAAGGGGATGATGATAAAAGCAAAAAAGGGGAGAATATAACATCAGCTCTGTTGATTAGCATAAGAAAGGCAAGCCTCTAAAGAATAATTCTTCATACAGTGAAAGGTTGTCATCTGGGGAGAGGTGGGTGCTGAGGTGTACAAACACAGCAGTGATGTGCCTGTGCTCTGCTCCTCCACCTCCCAGACATGGCTCCCCAGCACCACTGACACCCCCTCACTCTGGTGCTGATGGCTCCCAGATACAGGGCAGCCGGGAAGCCCAGGAGGAGAAGGGGCATGATGAGGAACCGGATGCTGTAAAGGAGCTCAGAAACCCCACAACCATAAAGTGCCTAGTGCCTCATCTGCTGCACTCACTCAAGACACCACTGGAACAAAGAGCCAGCATTTAATGATATAAATTACTTTTGTAGGAAGGAGTACATAGGTTATGCTTCTCTTTTTTCAGGCTCACTAATTGTCCAACTCAATATGAAAATGAAGCGACGTGAACCATATTGTATGTATGTGTGTATGCATAAATAAATGCCAAGAAGTATATAATTACTCTCTTGCTAAAAATTCTAATTTTTGCAAATATAATTACAATAACCAAGTCAAACAGAATCCCTTAAAGTAACCCCAAGATCTTTGATCAATGAGATTAACCTGTATATTGTCACCTCTAAAGTAAAATTTTACAAATTTTACAAATAGCTTGTCAATGTTTTAATAATAACAAAATTGTTATAACATAGCACTCTTTTTAGAGAAGCAGTACTAAAATAATCACAGAATGGGTCAGGTTTGAAGGAACCACAGTGGGTCACCTGGTCCAACCTCCCTGCTTGGGCATGGTCATCCTAGAGCACACTGCACAGGGTTATGTCCAGGCAGTTCCCGAATATCTCCAGTTGTGGAGGCTGACACTCCACAACCTCTCTGGGAAACCTGTTCAAGGGCTGAGTAGAGGGTCAGGATCACCTCCCTCGACCTGCTGGGAATGCTCTTTTAGCGCACCCAGGATACCTTCTTGGCTACACGGGCACACAGCTGGCTCACGGACAGTTTATTGTCACAGGACCCCCAGGTCCTTCTCTGTAGAGTTGCTTTCCAGCAGATCAGCCCCCAGCCTGTACTGGTGCCCAGGATTATTCATCCTACGGTGCAGGACCCTACATTTGCCTTTCCTGAATTTCAAACCCTAATTCTCTGCTCATGTCTCTGACCTGTTGTGGTGCTTCTGAAGGGCTGCACAGCCCTCTAGGGGATTGGTCATTCCCCCCAGCTCTGTGATAATACCAATTAAAACACAAACAAACCTCACAAATTGAAACCTAATATGCCGTGGTGTTTCCATCTTTGTGATAAAATTACATGAAGGACAGGGGCAGGCCAGTACATAAGATGTCAACTGGAGATATAAAAACAGATTTAAACATGTAGAAAGTTTGCATCAATCAGGAGAATTAACTGCTCTCTCAATCCACTGCAGACCAGTAGCAAAGGGGCCTTTAAATCCTGGGAGGGAGTGTTAAGTTGCCTGGATGTATGACCATACTGATTTATAGATAGATACATGTGTGTATGTCCTGCTGACAAACACACTAAAGCACCGTAACAGATTGCAGGGAACTGTCACATAGTCTCCAACATCAGAGGCTTTCAAGATCTTGCAAGTAAGATGGATAAACATAAGATGCTTTCCAAGGACAGAATGACTGACTTGATGAACGTCAATCATGCCTTTTTCTATGACTTAACACGTCCAAATAAGTTTTTTCTTTTCCATTTCAACGGTAGATCTTTTCTGTTTGCAGTGATGCAACAAATGACAAAGGAAACAACGAAGAATAAAGACCTAGTACAAAGCACAAAGGGATGCAGATACCCCAACACATTTGCAATTCTCTACTTGTTGCATCTATCAATGAGCAGAAACAGTTAAAGGCATAAAACTTCAGCTTCCATGACAAGGGAAGCCCTAGCTTTCTTCCTGGAGCAGCAAAACTGTGTTAGGAGGCAGCCTCTCAGATAACCTCTGTGCATAAAGATGGCTTGGGAAAAGGGAGAGAAGGAGTAGGGGAGAACCAACACAACAGTCATTCATAAAACTATTGTGAGCAAATGGAGAAGTTAATATGGAAATTACTTAATGTCACTTGGATAATACATGACCAAGTGAGAGGCTGCTGATTCCAAGCAAGCCCATGAATGATTAAAGCCGTAGAAGCACAGCCACACAAAAGCTCTTTTATACAATTAACAAGAAGAAAAAGTACATGGAGAAAAATTCTGTGTAAAATCCTTAATTCCCACCTCCAGACTGATAGCGCTACTTTAAATGGGAATATAGGTTTTGGTAGTTTAAGTAGCACATAAACAGGAAAGAAAACAGCACAGAAAAATCTACCATGTAGACTAAACTACCAGGCCTTTATCACTTGGGTGTGACTAGTCATTAATAGAAAAGGTTTCCCCGTAGATTAGCACTAAAAGCTGAAACATCTCAGGCAATGCCAAGAGCTTGTCCACGACTTTTTGCTTTTTTTGTAAGACTGCTACATTTCTCAATTTCCTACTAAAACCAGTTTCTTCAGTGTACTGTCAGCAGAGACCCTTCACCATGAAAAAAAAAAGCCAGAAGATTTTCTTTTAGTAGGGTTTCAAACTGATATTAAAAAATAACAAAACAAATCCAAACAAAAAAACCAACCAAACAAAAAACCCCAAACAATAAAAAACCACATTTTTATATGAGTGAAAACACACTATCCTGGAGAATTGGAAGGCAATAAAATTTAGCTCCTCTTGCAATTACCACTGCAAACTATACACATAAAAACTTTCTATTCCATGAAACAAAATACCAAAATGAACCTTGAAACATTATTTTTAAATAGAAGCTTAATAAGAATTTTGTCCAATGACTTTTTTTTGGTGCAAACAGAATCACTACAGCTTTTACCATACATTACAGATTTAGACTTCTCTGTATTAGTAAAGAGACCCATAGTTTATAATTGTGATTTTCTAACAGACTAAAGCCTATTAATCAAAATGCTGCTTTGATGGGCTGTGCAAATAAACAGCAGTAAAGTTATGCTTAGTGTGGCTATGGTGCATGAAAACCTGCTCCCAGAACAGCTGGAATGAAGAATTGTTCATTTACAGTTTCTAATCACATTCAGCATCTAGAATAAAAATCTGATGTTTGTTAATTGCTTTGAGTATATTATTTCATTTTTCAAAACCCTATAACACAACAGTGACATTACTGGCACCATTTTACATCTATAGCATTCATTCTTTCAAAATAAAAATTTTATTACCCCTTGCTTTGTACAGGAAAAATCTGCCTTAGAAAAAGGACACAAGGATGACTTTAAAATATGCTCAGTAACAAGTTTTGATCTTTCCTGAAAATTAAAAAACCAAACCCTATGGGTAAAATTCACCCTATTTCTCATGCACAAAACCTAACAGGCAAGAAAAGCAGTGTGATTCCTCTATGCAGGAATGGAGTCTCTCAGGGCTCCTGCAGATCAACAGAATTAAATATGATTTGGTGGTAAACTCAGGTCTGGATCACCAGATCTCAACAGGGATGTTGCAAAGATAAATTCATCTCAGATGAGGTTTCACTTGTAAATATGAGAAGATAATTACTTTAAGAGGTGACCAGCAGGAGCCCAAGCCCTGGTGGGAATAGCATGGGCATTCACTTTTGTGAACCAAGCAGCCAAGTCTAACACCTCCAAAGGAAAAAATCGATTTCTATGCTTTTTCAAGAATACAAATATTATGCAGATAAACTAGGCTCTGTTTATTTTAACATCTGTGGACAACAGCTGTGGAAACTAGACCTGATCACCCTCACAGGAAGTTATGCACTTGTGTTTTCAACTTTAAGTGTAGAATTATTTTGCTTCAGCTCTCCTTGACAGAAATTACTGCAGCAAGTATTGGTCATACTCCTATCGTATTTTTTAGTGTACCTTGGACAAATATACCTAAATTAATCTGAACAGGATAATTTTTATACAACATAGTTCCATTACTCAAGAATTTTACTCTCCTCTTATTTAAATCATGTTTTGGCTTTTTTTCCCCCTAACATCTTCAGAAATACAGAAATAAACTTCAAAATAACCTGATTCCTAGGTTAAGTGTTAATGTCTAAAAATTTTTTAAAAAATACATGTGCAACATGTACCACCTTCTAACCATTTAAATAAGGCAGAAAACTGTCATTAGGGGCTGATTTTTACAGGACTTTATTTTCTTCATTCCTTGTGAACAATTTCTTTTGGTATACTGGTGAATCATCACCAGTAAGGTACAGCCTTGGCTACTCCAAAATATAATGATGAAGTACAAAAAGTAAGGACACTGCAAAGCTGTTAGCCAGCCCTTCTCCTTGCCCTCCTTTTTCTAATGTCCTTAACAAAATACTGTTCTTTTGTCTGTGCGTTTATGACCTCTTACCTTCCACTTGTCTGCTAAGCATTGTCATTTCTCCTGTGACTTTTTCTTAGAATGAGCTAACCCTTCTGTATCAGCTTGGACTGATTTGAAAACCTCTATTGCTTAAAAGGTGGTGAAATTACAGCTACAAAACTTGTCCCACCATGTAATTTTAAAGTCTACTACAAAGTTAGCCAGGGCTTGTCTACCTGACAAAGTTGTATCTGCAAAATGTGAATTTCAGGTTCTACACTCATATGTTCACATATCCTTCTGTGAGCACTTGCACTTTATGATTTTTTAATAAGGTTTGAAAAGCGATTTAATATCTAAATCCAAAACAGCTCCTAATGCCATTACTGACATGGTTTATTAAGTCATATACATAGTATCAGGGTTAGTATTAGGTTTAAAGTACTATTTCTTTCCTTTACAAATACTTTCTACTCTCTAATTTGGATTTGTGTCCCAGATGTATTAGTATCAACCTACGTGGAAACACAAAGCACTACAAAAGACTACAAAGACGTGGCTCCTTGCAGATTTTCTTCCACCTTGCAATGCCAATCTTGTTACCACCTCATCTGATGCCTGAACCTTTTCCCATCTCCTGAAAGTCATACTTTCTATATATTTACATATTTTTACAAAATGTGAAAAGATTTTCTTCACTAAAACAAACCTTTTGTCGAACTATTGTGTTTTCAACTAGATACCCTCAGTTTCCTGCCAATATGCTGTGGACCATGGCTCTCCAGTGTCTCTTGACAGTCCACACTTGGGTAAAGCATTTTAAAATTATCATCACTAGAAAGGAGATAATAATCAGATTCCATGTTCATAGAAGAATCTATTCTTTATATGAAAGCATTTCTGCAACAGATTAATATTTTCCATTTCCAAGAAATGAACTTGAAAAGAAAGAAACAGTCACTAAAGATGGTTGCACTTCTATTTTTTCTTAATATACCATATTATCTGAAACAGATCAGAATATTATTTATAACAAAATTATGCTCTTTTTTGCATTTTTGATTTTAAAATACTCTTTCTCTTGGCAATTCACAGTTCATCACACATTGAATACCACTTCTACTCTTCTAGTTTAGAAATGTATTAATCATGCAACACTGGATAGATATTTCTTAATGATCATTCATGACACATTTTTAAGGTGTCCTTTGGAATAACTAATTAAAACTATAAAAGGATAAAATTAAAATAAAAACCAGCAGGTACATCCATACATCCATTTTTTAAATGGCTGATCTATTTTTCCTACAGAAATTCTTGCTGTAGCATCCACAGAAGATTTCTACTTCATTCTGAAGACAAATGATCAATATGTGGTCACATCCCCCTCCCAAAGTGGAGAACCCTCTCCCTAAAGAAAGCACATTTTTGAGCTTGGTTTCTAAAACTCATCCAAATCTAGCAAACAACTTAATAAAGTTAATCATCCAAGTAGTCCTCCGGATGCAAGTGATTTCATACCTAAAACACGAGGTGAGGGAACCGCTAGGTGCATGAAGCAGCATCTGTACGTGGACTGTGTCCAGGCAGCTTACCTCCTGCACAGTTTGAAAAGTCTGCATTCTTTTTGAAAACCTTCCTTTTACACATTCACTTGCTGAAGTTTGTCAGCCGTATTATTCAATTACAAAATATGTGAAGCATGTGGTGGAAAAAAGCAAACAAACGAAACCCCACAGCATAATATTACAGTACCTGGACACACCCAGCTATTCCAGCTGATCACAGTTTGCCTTCTTTTACAAAGTCTGTGGCACATATTAAAATTCTCTGCAAAGCCTTTACCATAATAATCTTGCAGAAACAAGCATCGATTCCTCAAATTAATGCCTTTCTCCCCTTGGAGAACCCTTACACAAATACTGTGCTTTTACACACTGTCTCTAGGCAGTAGTGAAGCACTTCTGCCCTATTAAGCACTATTTCTTTAAATTTTCTTGAATTACAAAGATATCCCAGACAAATCAAACTAAATATTATTTTCTTTGTGGCAGCATATATGTAGTGCTCGTAATTTTACATTTCAATAGTAGATGCATGTAAGTTTAGTCAGACTCTTGAGGAGTGGATATAAAACATCATGAGTAAAATTTCATCAATTGCCATAAACCCTTTAATATCTTGGTAACCAAAGTCAGTTCAGGGTAACTCCAGAAAAAATTCTTGTCATAACTTGATGGCTCATGGTCTGAAGTGAACTATAAATAGTAAGAGAATTGAATTGTTAACCACTGTAGCTTTGAAGAGGCTGACCATATGAAACAGATTGATCTTATAGAAATATCTTTTAGCCAAATTCTTATCTCACCAGGTCATATTCTAAGCCTTTACAAAAGGTAACCCATACTTCAGGAAAGGATAAATTCATGTATCCTCTGTAGGTTTCAGTAAAGTTCTTTCAGTTATTTCAGCTAAGGAAATTAAAATAATAAGGATAAAACATGACTAATTTGGTCTTAAAATCCATTTCCTTTGAACAAGATTTTCAATAAGATTTACCTAATTCAGCTGTACTCTTTTATATGAGCAATGCAGTCCCATCAAAATTTACTTTCTAGCTTTCATTTTATGAGAACTCACACATTATATAAAATTTATACAAGCAAGTTCAGTAAATTACAACCCCCCACGTGACACTGAAATGCTAGGACCCACGTACTTGGATGCTCCAAACATACTGCTTGAAAACACACCTTTCTATGGCAGTCTTAGTGAGCTTAGTGAGTCTTAGTGAGCCTTTTGTCAGTCTACTTATGCACTTTGTGTTACTAGCAACTTCTACCTAGGGAGATATTACAAAAACAATAGGAATGAATGTTAAAATCCTCTGTGGCACATTACATACATTGCAATGTATGTATGGGAGATGGGGCAGTGAAGTGGTATGTACATATCAACAACACCAAACAATTCCAGCCCTATTGAAATAAGTGTGATCCTACTTGAAAGGATTTTGTATGGACAGGCTTTAAAGGAATTCTGCTGAAATTCAGACTGAATGAACTATACTGGGGTACATGACTGTTTTAACAGCATTATATATATAAACTTGCTCAGAGAAAAAGGCAGAATGACAGTAGTGACCAATGCATTAGTAAATGATAGAAGTTAAAACCTCAACCAGATTGGAGGAAAAAAAAAGCCAAAAATGCAGAGAAGTGCAACAGAACTTTTCATAAATCAGATGTTCAATAACATATTCTTGACAAATACATGTTCTGTGATGTAGAGAGTTGTTTTGGTTTCTTTTTTTTCCCTTTTTCTTTTTTTTTTTCTTGGTTGTAGTTCTTTTTAAATGTAGATCATAAAGAAAGCATTAAATTGAACAGATCTGTGCCAATTTATACTACCAGAGTATATGTGGCTGCCCAATACCAAGACAGAAAGGACAGAAGAGCACCAGATCAGACATTCCTTCCTTAAAGATGAACCAATTCCAATAGCTAAGGCCAGGACCAGTTAGACACATGGTCTCTTAGTGAACCTAGCTTTATTTCTGAATTATGATGGTGATGATGGCTTGTGCCACAAAGAACAATCCTGAACAGCATAGACAATGCTGAACACATCTGTTTTTAAGGAAGATGAATCTACAAGTTTTCCCAGGTTATACATCTGCTTTTCTAATTCGCACTTATTCAAAAACTACAGACTTTTCTCCCTACAACATATTTGTGGGTGAGCTCAGAGCAGCTTGACAAAAAGCACTAGTTAAGATGCTCACTGTGTGTCAGATATTGTACATACAACTATAATTGGGAACACATCGATTCATCTGCATAAAATGTCATCTACCAATTGTTTAACTTAGGGCAGCTAGAAATTGATTTGATTTAGACAGAAATACATAGAAAGACATTTTCTTCTTGGTTTTCTTTCTTTCTCATCTTATTTTTCTTTTGTTGCATGAGTTCTGAAGCCTGTTAACCCTTTCCTACACAACAGATTTCTCTCTTTTTCAAAAAGCAAGCAAGTTCCCTAGAGGAATTTTACTGTATTTGAGAATGGCTAATGGCAATGATACAGTGCTTAAGCCATCCATACAAAACTATGTATAGTCAGCCAGCCAGGTGCCCAAGATCTGAAGCATGAGTCCTTTTCTAGCTTTTCTAACACTAAGAATTTCCTCAGACATAGACTCAGAAGGATGACTGTACTGTTTTGAGTCATCTTCGTTGTCTGAGGATTTTAGGAGCGAAAAAATTGGCACCTTGGAGCTGATTTCCTCAGTTGTTTTTTGTGTGTGTGTACACTTGTGTGGTGGTAGACAAACCAGTGTTTCTGTCTCGTTGGCTTCTAAGGTTTTTTTGGTGTGCCATCTGTGTCCTGATAAGCTGAACTCACATGTTTTACACATGGAAATAGCACACAAACCTGTTCAAGGAAATGAATAAAATCCAGAATCAAGCATCTCTCCATGACACAAATGGGAACCCTGTAGACACAAAAGCAAAGCCCCATAACACAGCAATGTTCTGAAAAAACCTCAAAACCAAAAAGCACACAAACAAAACCAACACAATTACCACATCCATGGCCAAAAGGAGTATACAGCTTGGTCATCATGTGGTACAGCCAATCCTACAGCCCTTGAAAATCCCTCTGCAAAAACAGTGGAAAGCCATCTAAGAGAGGGAAATACAGCTAGGAAAAAGTAAATTACCACTATGTGGTGAGAAGCCACTCCGACTTCAAGTACCAGAGCCATGCATTTTTGAAAAATCTCTACATTTAATGTAAACATACTATATCGTGAAATGCCTCGTTACTGCATATTTTGACTGAAATGCATTTTTTTTTTCCATGAAAAGGTTTTTTATGAACTACAAGTTATGAACATAACAGAGGATACAGCCTTTAGATTGTATGGTATGATTTTATAGCACACTATGTTGTTACATTCTGGCACTTCAAAAGGATTGATTTTTTTTTTCCAAGTCTCCTGTTTAGCTGGAGGGCATGCAGATATATTTTGCTAGCAAAAGGGTTAATAGATTCAACTCCTTGAGAAATGTAGTCTTTACGTTCATATAACACGATGGATAGTTAACTGCGTGCACATTGGTAAACAGAGGTGAAAAACAAATTAATTGGAAGATATAGAGTTTATTGTTTGTTCTCTGTTTGATAGATGGATCTCATTATTTTCATTGGACAGAAAAAGCCATAACAGTTTCCAGAGAAAGGAGAAGTGGCAGCTCCAGGAAACTGCTTACAGATGGACACCCAGCAGGCTAAAAATATTACTTCTGTCCACCTCATCAATAAACTGCCTCCATGCAGAATGGCAATTATTCTTTTCCTGCTCGTGTTGCCCTTTGTGAGGCATAAGGACTATTATTGATAACAGGGTATGGAGTGCAAAATATATACAGTAACTCAAACTCATTTACTGTGGTAAATCCATACTGGGTAGTAATGATGCCTTTTATGCCATTATTTAAAGTGGCAGTGTGCACTCATCAATGTCCAAAAGGATTAAGTTGATCCTGTGTTTTGCTACTGGCCTATTAATGATTAATGATACAGTTATTATTTGCCTGTGTTAGACATAGCGCATTCTGAGCTGAAAGGAAAAGAAAACTCTGTATTACGTCTTCAACGGATTAAAATTTTGGAAGCAGCAGGATTTTCTGATCTTTCTTTCACATAGGGACAGATCCTAACTGTACATAACCTGGAGAAGACAAGTTCCCTCAGATAAAGGAAAAAGGAGCACAAATGTGGTTTTCTGGGGTGTCAGCGGTGCTGTCACCCAGTCCTGACCGTGGGGTTGAACAAGCCTCACACAATGTGAGAAGCCATGAGACCCTGAGAGCAAAAGCTGTTTGGGAAAATGACCACAAATGTTTTCTGTATGAATTGCTGACATGCACAAATGGCTTATTATACATTTACAGTCCTCTGCCTTTTCACCCAAATACACTTTCTGAATGCACAACAAACTAAGCTTATTCTATATGAAGAAGTACGATCAGTGTCCCTTGTAGGGATCCATATGGATCTGCTGACTACCCAGCAGGACATCATGTGGGAGAGGCACTGCAAGGTTTTCAATACATTAATGTCCATTTCTATGCGGAACATGAATTTTAAGCTGAGAAATACTAAAGTCATGTTGCTTTAATATACCATTCATGTTGCTTTAATATACCATACCCATACAAAGGGAAACAAGGTCTGGAAATATTGTAAGAGCTGCAATGCGCCTGAGGATAGGAGATTTCTCCCCATAAAGTAGGTTAGATGGACACTTGATCTTATTCATCATAGAAGATCTTTTCCTTTTTCAGCAAGCAAGCTATGTGACAGGAAATGTTAATTTGCTCCATAACAAAACCATTACTTCATGAGGTCCAAGGTGAACTGCCCTTCTGAAATGAAGAAAGTTAAGATAATTAGAAAAAATGGAAATTAATTCAATGCAGAGATTAAGGCAGATATAGAAGGCTGTATCCAGAAACCACTAAAGTCAGTGGAAATACTGCCACTGAACGAAGTAAAGTCACGTATTAGCTTGCTGTTTCACAGAGAATTCCCCTACAGACACAGACTTACACATATGTCACTGGTGTTGCTATAACTATTGATATGTATCCCTTACAAAGATCCTTTCACCTGTGCAGTTTACATAAATTTGTAAGCGGGATGAAATATTCTGTATTTCAGATTTTTAAAAAATGTATGAAATTAGCTGTCTCTATTTCTGATCTCAGCAGCCCTGTTGCTTCAGCCCAATCAGGGGTTCTACACTTTCACTAGATGAGTCATATTTAACTTTGCTTATTGGTGTTAGTACCTGAGATGATCCCCTCACCAGCTGTTTTGTATATGCACACAAACTTCCTTTACCACACTCATTGTGTAGAATAAAAAAAAATTTGGTTGTTCATTGTCAGTTGAATATTACAAATGTTCAGAGTCCAAAGCTTGATGGCAGCTGTGTTTGTGGAACAGTCAAGGTGACATCACTCAAGAGTGATCTGCTTGAAAAATGAGGACAGAACAGCACAGACTTGTTTAATACATTTAGTATTCTCCACTTAATGACCTGGAAGTCATTGCTGTATCTCCATTTCATCCAGTAGATTCAATGTATAAGTAGAAAGTAAAACCTGAAGTTTCACTACATATACATGCCAAAATAAAATCTTTAAGCTTTAGAACTTCCATGAAACTAAGTAGCATCATGCCTTCTGAACACAATTCAAATATGACCAAAAAACCCCAACCTTTAACACCTTTGACAGAAAACACTTTTTTTTTGTGTTGTTCTCTTGATGACTGATATTTAAAATTCCTTCTTAAAAATAATCTCACATACTCAGAAGAGGTATCTCTCAAAAAGAGAGAGTGTACACTCTCTTTTCCTAGACCCAAGCAGAAAATACAATTACACAAATGTGTTAATCACCGCCATTGTCTCAAATTTCCAAGAATCAGCAAATTCACAAATGTATAGCCAGAACAATGGAATCATTAAAAATATATTACAAGGCTCAACCCCTAACAAAAATGTTGAAGCATCCATGTTCCCCAGCTATTTGCCAGAACTTGTTTTGGACTCAGAGCTCTGCAGGACCTGGATGGTAAGACTACTGGTTCACTTATTAAAATTTTACAGTAGGTCTTAATTCAAAAGTATTTTTCCTGCCCAGAATGACATTCAATTTACAGTGAAGTGATATATCTAATTCATATTGGAGAATGAATTGAAGATACTAATTTCTAGTAAAAAACCCTCAAAACTGTAATTTTTAGAGGGTTGTAGATTTGTTTGTGGTTTTGGTGTGGTGTTTTTATTTGTCTTTGTTTTATTTTTAAGGATACAAAGGCTGGCTGATAGGCATCCTCTATTTTCCTTTACTGTTGTCTGGGCTATCATCAAAATGATAAGCAAAACGTGGATAATATCAGTAAAATCTAAAGTTACTGGAAAAATTACTAGCTTTGTGTAATATCTAGAAGAAAAAAAAAAAGAGTCTCTCTTTCAGAACTACTGTTACATCACTGGGTCTTTCCTGTAGTAGTTCACATTACCATGGTTCAGTGTTGGATTATTTTACCAAAACATTGTTTCACCAAGATTTCACAGCCTTGCTCTAGTAGGAGAAAAAAGCAAGTTGATTTTTAAGGTTTTGTTCCCTCCATAAATGAAATATCTCACACTGCTTTAAACTCAATATTTTTCATGTCTATGCACTTAATGCTCTGCTAGTTTTTATGACACCACTTGTCTCACAAGTAAAACCAAGCTACTGGTCTTAGCATTCTTACTATTCTCCACATATGGTTATCTCCTTTATGACCTAGATGCATTACTTTTGCTCCCTATCTTCAACGTGTTAATGAACATCTTTGTTTAGTTTTATTCACAGTCACAGCAGCTTCTATTATTTATTCAAGCCTAGAAAGGCAAGTTATTTACCTATAAGAAGAGACTTTTCCTAGCCCATTTATAAGCAGACGTATAAATTAGAGTTATTATTTTGACCATGCAATAAAGTTTCCTTAGAGTTCTCTAATCACTTTTAGAATTATACTGTAATGAAAATCTATTAATCTTATGGTGCTTTACACACTACAAAAGTAGCATTTCTAATGTAACTAACATATCAGCGCAGGAAGCTATGGAGAATTAACCTTTCATCATTTCTAAATAAGACAGATAATGAATGAGCATCCAAAATGTCTTGAAAAAAGTTATTTTCTTGTCTTTATGAGGTGATTCTTTGGTTTATCAGTGTGCTGGTTCTGGCCAGGACTGGGTTGGTTTTTTCAGCAGCCAGGGTGCATGGCTTGGATGTTTTTCTATCCCACCTCATGTTAGGTGTGGAGAGAAGGGGTTCTTTCTGGCTGAGTGAGTGTGGTGGACAGAGGCATCGAGTGTTGTCTGTTGTTGGGGGATTTTGGTGTAAATTGTTCCTTTCTTGTACCCTTCATCATCAATACTGTTGCTATTACTGTTCCATAAAACGGTTCTTATCTCAGTCCATGACCTTTATCTTTTGTGCCTTCAATTCTCCTCTCCAACCCCCTGCAAAGGGAGGGGAAAGTGGGGCAGCGAGCAAGTGGCACGCTCTGGTGATTTGGAGAATCTCAGTGGAGCCACTGAACTGGGGAGTAGCATCCCTCAATCATGACAATCTCTTGGGAAGTACAGCACGATCTCTACTCGTATGCCATCACTCACAAATAAAACAGGCATGAGCACCAAAGCACATCGTTGAGTTGCTATACTTTAACAGCTTAGTCCTTCTATTCAGTACTATTAATTAATTTCTAGATGATATTAATTTAATCATGTAAATAAGAAAAAAATCCCATTTAATTTAAAATTTAATTAAGAAAATCTGATGTCTAACAAGCAATGGGCAAAGGGGGAAAAATCCCAAACTCAAGTATTCCAAAGGGTTTTTCATTTCTTATTTCCCTTCGCATCTCTCCAAAAGTGCTTCCAACATGACACAACAGAATAGTTAGGTGTAGGTGACTGTTGGAAGATTTTAAGCTTTTCCTAGAAATGGCTGATTTCTAAGTAAAGTAAGTTAAGGTGCCTTTTTTCCTAAATGAAAAGTTTTGCCTTACTGTACAACACCATACTTGGCAGAACATTTTTAATAGACAAGACACAGCCAGAAATTGTAGTTCAAAGTCTTGTACAGAAAATTTTCTTAGCAATAAAAGCTGGATACTTCTTCCAAAATGTAATGCTGATGAAAGACTGTGTAGCTATTGAAATCCATTAAAAACATGCTGTTGTCTTGAATGAGATTTTTTAATGACTCCAACTCTTGCAAAAGGTGAAAAAAGAAAAAAAAATCCATTAATTACTTATACAAGTGAGAGAATTAAATATCTGAGGAATTAGCAACAATATCATTCCATATTCCTTGTGTGTACCTAGATACCTATAGAAAGGAGAGCAATGAGTGTCTAAATATTGTCTCCTATTGCATTCGCAATGAGATAAACAGAACATAGGCACACATTGGATTTTCATGACAATGCTAACATGTCTTATATACTATTTACATATTAGGTGAGGAGAAACAGGCAAAAAAGGAAAGGAATTTGTGTAGCAACACTGACCTTTGTTTAGTTCTTTTGAAAATTGCATTTTATCAATACTGATTCCTTAAAAATGAGTTAAATGCAATTTTAAAAGAATAAGCTGAAGCACTATAATCACTACCACCATAAAAGAACCACTTAGCCTCATTTTTAAGCCTCTGAATAAGACAAAAGTTACTAGGTTACCATCCCTGTTTTCTATCAGTATAGAATTAGGTTCTTGTGCCTGAGGTTTGCAGCACTTGTTCAGACAAGAACAAACATGTATGATAACAAAAAGTAGAAACTGATTCATTTTGTCCAAACAGATACAACCCAAAGAATAAATTTCATTGCCAATATTATTTAATCTTTCTGACAAGATTGTAATAAACAAGTAGCACTGTAGTATATTTCCATGAGTCCATACCTCACTGCTACCAACCACCACCATGCACCAAGCCTGGCTTTCTGTTGAACAGAGAAAGCTCACAGGCCAGTATTTAGGTATCTAGTATGAAGTATCTAAGCACTGCCTTGCCATTTAATGTGTGTCCATGGAATATGGCCCTAGGTCCTAGAAGAGTATTTTCATTTTGTATGGCATGGCAGAACAAGTAAGTTAGTTTTTTTCACTCCACTTTATCATAATTTAGTTAATTACAGATATAATAAGCTTCCTGAAGGGTCATCTATAGAGGAAAGGGGAGATTAGGATGTAGAAGGTATCTTACAGAGGTGTTCTTAGACATCCTGAGGCTGCTCCTCTCAGATGCTAAAGAGCTTGGCTGTATGCAGTAGAGCCAAACTGAAGGACAAATGAAGCTTTTCTAAAGAGAGCAGAATATAACTATGAACATTACCCCCTAGGGGAAAAAGCAAACAAATAAACAAACAAAAACCCCCTTAACTATTTGAATTTAAAAGCAAGTACAACTGCCCTGTAAGATACATCCTCAGAGTCTGAGGGTTGCTAAGCTCTCTTAGAATTTCAAAAAGAAAATTTAAAAGGAAAAAAAAAAAAAGACACACACACAGCACCAGGAAATGCCTCTTTAGCCAAAAGTAAAAATCCTTTTTCTCCTTGGCAGTCAAAAAGTTTTCCCAAAATCTTTAAGAAACACACAATAGTATCTTCTACATAAGAAAGTGACAAAAAAGAGGGAAAAGAAAGAGCAAATTTTGTTACAGGCCACAGTGGAAAAACTTATTACTACTGGCCTAGATGGGTATTGCAGTTAAGGAACTCCAGGAGATAAAGAAAAACTTCCAAAGTTTGACAGAAGCAAGGAACATGTCACTTTCATAGGGGTCTGAATTGAAAACTACCAGAGCTCGATTTTATTCACTTATTTATCCTTTAATATAGTAGAACAAATTACGGCAAAGATCCTGATCCCTTTAGCCCTCCAAATTAGTTCCAGGAAGAGAAGCAGTCATCCAGTGAGTGCCAAGGATCAAAGAGTATAAGGACTGTAAAATGAGATGTCTCCTCACTACCCAAAAGTAGCTGTAGGAGTAGCAGTGTAACATGTGATTAATATGATGTAATATGTAATTTGGAAGGAATATAAAATGAAGAAACAGCCTCCTCAACTACCCATATTAATGATAAATGAGCATTTTGCCATTATGCTACTTCCCTGCATAAAAGTGACATAAGTGAATATTGTCACTTTGCTGATTAGTCGTAAGAAAAAGATATTAAACCTGCCAATCTTGAATATCTTACTATGCTAGGCAGACAAAAATTAATTACTGATGACGATATAAATACACAATTATTGAGTTTAATCTATAAATATGGAAATTATAACTCATAAAACTAGTAAAACTCCTATTTCTCTATTTTGCCTAAGAAGTATGATATAGAAATAAAAGTATTTTTAGCAGTTTTGTAAGTACAAAAAAAAAAAAGGCTCTTGGGAGCCTCTTTGGAGTAAGCACACATGGATCAAGGCACCAGTGGTCCCTCTAATCCAAATATTTGCCAGACACCACTGCTTTCCTTGAAATCTTTTAGCTGCTGGTGACACAGCTTTTGAGCTATGAACTAATAGCACCATTCTCTTTTTCAGTGTTACAAAAGTAATACTGCCTGTTCCTAAAAAGTTTGCTGGATTGTGAGCACTCATAACTATTAAATACTGGTACAGAAAAAATTCCTTTCTCATGTTATCTCTTCATCTGTGCAACTTCCTGCTCTTTGCCACACAAAATTCAGACATAGCATTTGATCTTTGTGCCTTATGCAAAGCATTCTTGTGCTAATTACACATCATGATTTTCAGGCAGACCTTGAAAAACCTACAATCAGTTTGTACTCCACAGTATTTTTTTCCTTCTTTTGCAGCAAATGTCTAAGCAGAAACAAATGAGAAAATTCTCCCCTAAGCATCATCCACCAAGGTCTAGTAATGAATATGATCTGACTCCCTAAATTCCTGATCAAAGATTTCCTTTATTTAATGATTTTTTTTCTGTTGCCATGTTTTTTTTAATCACTCGAGTTACTATTGCGTAGTTGGTATCGGTTGACAAAACAAAAACTTCTTTGCAAAGGGATATAAGCCACCACTGATGAGTAATAAGCCCCTCTAACTTCCTTTGACAAAAAAAAAAAATGGTTTTGGGTATCACACATCCCAACCAACCAAAACCACCAAGAGGCTCAGAGACACACATTCAGAGACACTAGCAATAAGCACAAGAGCACTCATTGTTGACTGCATATGAGCAAGTATATTAATGGTATTAAGTTGCCTGAAGACCTCTGCAGTTCCTGATCCTTAGTAGGTGTTTATCTGCTTTGAAAATCACTAATTCTAATTAGATGCTGAGTTCTTCTCTTTTCAATGAGGTGCTGTTCTTCAATAACAGATATTGAGTACTAGAAACAAAATATGAAGGGCACTGAAGTCATGCAAGTCGTTACTTTACATAGGACAAAAACATTTCACCATTTACATCCTGCTAGAGGCAAGCTGAAGTATGATATTTTGTGTGTGTATTAAAATAACTCTGTTATTGTTACCCAGGTACACTAGGTTACCCCCTGAGTCACACTAGGTGCTGAGGAATACCTCTGCAGAGCACAGAAAACTTGAGGGAGTAGACAATCATGAAGATTTCAGGAAAACATCAGAATTTATGTGATTGTTTTTTTCTCTGAAAACAACAGTTGATGACCCAGTTGTTCTCACAATAGAGGTCTAGCTTCTCTTTAATCCACAATTTTTTTGTGAAGGTTACCAGAGTTATGGGCTGGTATATAGCACTTCTCTGAAAAAATAAAAGAAATCAAAGTTCATCTGATAATCTGATCTTCATTTACCAAAAGAGGTGCCATTAAAATCCACTAATAAATATGCTTGCATTCTTCTTTGAGTCCCCATTGTCTGCAAGGCTTTTGTAGCTTCCTCTAACTGTATACGATATTAAAGCAGTTCTTCAGCTGTGAAAGCTCCAGTGCCCCCAGTTTAAGTGATCACTATGAAGAATAAAAAATTGAAGCTTTTGACTAGATAGCAAGAGGGAAAACAATCAACCTACAGGGAAATAATACTTTAATACATGGCAGGAAGGGAAAAAAGATAATCACCTACAAGAAGAAACAGTAATTTCATCTGCAGTTTTGTAGCTCAGTATTTTCAAGCTATCCATGAAATGCAATCAGATCAGTATTCTTACTTCAATATCATATTTTAGGGCAAGAATAAAACTTTGATAATTTGAATGCACTGTGATAGTGCATCAAATTAATTTAGACCTGAAGAGCAAAATGGTTGTGTTTCTGAACCATAAACTGACGGCAGAGAATATGAGCAGAAAAAAATGAAAGCTTTATTTTCCCCTTCAGAAGCCAATCTTTATAATGCTTTCATTAGCAGTTAAAACCCACTACTTTGAAATAGAAAAAAAATGGATTTGAAGATCTTGAATACTACAGGGTATAGTTTTGCTTCCCCATTTTACTAACAGGCAACATAGAGAGTTTATTTTATTGGTGTTACATTTGGAAAAGGCTTGGTTGTAAAAAAAAAAAAAAAAAAAAGAAACAAAAATATAACCAACAGGAGCTGTGGATTTTTTTTTGTTTTTTTTTTTTTCTTTTTGTCTTCTAATAAATGTAAAAGGGAAGTTGTTCCTACATTTAAGAAAGAAAAATGAGGAAGTACACTTTTTTCTAGAAGAAGAGGATTCTTCTTCTAGGCAAGAAAGTGAAATTTTCTCTAGTGACCATGGGTGGAATAAGTTTGTTTAGAACTTAAACAAGCAAACAAAACCCCAAAATATAAATAAAAAAGAAGCCCAGCTAAAGGAGGATCCAATAATGTACATGTCACAATACACACCAATGGAAATTTTATGTGAAATTGTAGATTGCTACCTGGAATATTAATTTTATTCAAGCTTTCTAACCCACAAGAAAATTCTTTAGGATCTCAAAAAGTCTGATTGAGCAATGTTTTATTTTCCAATCCAAATAAAAGCTATAACTTTACCTACATTTTGTCATTTTGCTGCATTTAATCTGCCCAGATGTAGATTTAAACACTTCAGTTATCTGAGCTGATAAAAGGAAATGTGCATTTTCATGAAGTCAGCAGACTTGCTCCAAAAGCAGGTATCTACATTGTGGGAACAAACTCCTTCCTTGTGCTTGTTTCCCTGCAGGAAATATAGAGGGGCTCTAGACAACCAGTTGAGTGAAATAAGTCAACTTGCACACCATTGTTAGGGCAACACTAGGATAGAAATACAGCAGAGTTATTCCTACTTAACACAAAAGGCTTCAAGAGATTTGTTGCTAAATAACAGATCCTTTAATATTTGGTGAATACTGATTTACAGTCACTGATGGTCATACACTGTCTTACACTCTACACGTCCAGTCACAGGTCAAATGAGTGACACTACAGCAAACCAGGTATCCTTATTTCTACGATCCAGTGAGTGAAAAAGCCTTGCTTCATTTTCCTAACCAGTGCTAGCATATACACCAGGAACCAGGAAACAAACAGATGAAGAGTGACCAGTTATCCTAGCAGATAAAGTTTCGAAATACAAATATTCTTTTGTAACAGTTGTTTTAGCCCTCTTCCTTTAGCCCAAAGGATGGTTTCCAGACAGGAAAATACTCAGGAGAACAGGTGAGTTTTATGGACTGGCATTCATTCTAATGAGCATGTCACAGAACTGTGAGAGTTCAGAGCCATAGAATCCATTCCACAGCTGTCTACAGCCTAAGTTCTAATGTAGGCAGGAAATTCACCCTGTCAATCACAACCCCATCTCTCCAAATCCTAGACTGAATCTTACTCCCAGTCAAACATAGCTTTTTGTTTTTTCCTGCCTATGGTTCTCAACTTGCCTTTCCAGGTGGTTGCTTTACGACCCAGAACAAAAGGAAACTGCCTCAGCCATTGGAAGTATCTATTACTGGTCCTGAAGGGCATATGGCTAGCAAAGGAGCCAGACTAAATAACTTCTAAGCAGAAATGATGACACCTGAACCACCTTGAATTTTGGCTCACCATACTTGGAAGCTAAAGCGAGCTTCAGAACACTATTGTTTGCAAATTTCCAAGATATCAAAAGAACATTTTAATGAACGGTTAGAACAGGAAAAATATGAGGAAGGGGGAGAATGACGAAAATCCAAGGAGTTTCTCATGAATCAAACCAGAACTTAAAGATCAAGATTCTAAATTAAAACTTAAATTGTCTAAGGCTGCAAAGAGAGGTTGTGGAGATAATAAAAACTTGCCTGGAGGTGATCCTGTGCAACCTGCTCTAGGTGAACCTGCTTGAGCAGGGATTTGGACTAGATGGTCTCCAGAGGTTACTTCCAACCCCAACCCCAACCCCAACCATCCTGTGATTCTTCAAGTTGCCTGTACTGAATGGAAGACATCACTGTGTTTTCCATTTGCAAATGCAACTCAGCTATTAGACACTAAAACAATGTTGAAAGATTTCATCTTCCAACCTAGGCAGCTGGTTAAGTTATTCCTGTTTCCCTGACAACCTGTCATCATTCATGACCCAGTGAAATTCCCAACTGAGCTGCTGATCAGGCAGTTAATAATTTAGAAGTTTCTTTCTTCTGTGGATTTGTGTTTGTCATTAATGATAGCAACTAGCAAACAGTTCTTCATTTAGTCTATAAATGGAACAAGTGTGAGGTAACACTGGTCACTAAATTAGCCAAATCTTTTCAGATGTCTTTGCCTGGAACCATAGTGAAAACAAATGACAAGAGCACTCCTCTCATCAAGAACATCCCATGAACATACCTAGAGTTATCATTAGTAGCTTCATCCTTTTTAAAGGTTCTTTTGTCTCAAACTAGGATGTGAAAATACTCTGAACAGAGATATCAGCTAATTGCCATTGTTACTGGGCTTTGTCCAACACACAAATGCCACTTCACTGAAAAAACACCTTACTCCAAGGAGCATAAGGCTTCAGTTTCTTTTTGTGTGTGTAATCTCTCCATTGAGCAGAACAGATGAAACAACATATAAGGGTCAATAGCACTCTTAAACAAAAACTTGAGCATAGAAGTCACTGTGTGTCCAACCTTTGCTACTTATTTTCTTTGTTCTCTTGAGGTACACCAGGTTCTTCTCTCTTTTTAACCATGTTTGGCACGAGATATTTGCCACAGTGTTGCCTATTCCTGCACATCCAACCCCAAATACCAGTGCAGCTGTGTGTGGGAGTCAAGGCTACAAAATAGTTGAAATAATGATGTCTTTGGCTCACGAAAAAAAAAAAAATCCAATAGGACCAAATGTGTTTCACTGCAATATGAATAAGTGGCAATTTCCTGGGTGCTTTGAGTCTTGCAGTTTCTTCATAATTGAGTCCTTCATTAGCATTTTTTAAGCAGCTCTTCTCATTTTCATTGCTTCACTGAAAGAAAATTATGCTTCAGCCTTACTTTATTTCCAACATTAATACAAGTCAATATTCATTCCCCCACCACTCTCCCTTCAAGATTGGGATCTTCTTTTACAAAAAAAGGACATCTTCTGAAAGCCTAGATTCTACAAAAAAATACTTTCACAATTTCAAGAAAGTGAAACCTGAAATTTCAAAGTGCCTATATTTTGGTACTATCAGGAAATTAAAATAGTCTAGCAGTACAAAGACCAGAAAATTAAATTCTCTAAGAATAGTACAGTGCTATTTAACTCCTCTGGCTGAAGGGAGTTTAAAGAGAAGTAAGGCTTAAAATGCATGAGTGTGTATATTTTAATAATGTTTCCTTACCTCCCTCTGGTGCAGGACCACAGCATAATCAGAAAGAATGTCTGCATTAAAAGTTTTTCTTCCATCTTAACTAGAACCAATAGCCTCTTTTCTGACATTCTGTGCCTTCAATTCTTTCACCATACCTCAAATATTTCTTGTGATTTTTCAGAAGACGTAACCATACACAGACACATTTTGTCAAGTTTACACATTGCAATTAGAATAGGCATTGCAACTATGACCATTAAAATAACTGAATTAAAAAAAAAAAAAAAAAAAAAAAAAAAAAAAAAAAAAAAAAAAAAAAAAAAAAAGAGGTGTGTTTTGGACTGAGTGGTTTTAGTTTCATTTAACTGCAATAACACTTTCTTTCAGAGCAGTAATTATGCAGAGTCATTTGAGAGCCTAAAAACATGTATCTAGTGCTTTAAAGTATCCTGAGTGTTCTCCAGCTGGTTGTCCTGAAGTGTCTCTCATTAATCACACAGCCTAGCTACCCAGCCTCATTTGATGTCTTAGATTACATGTTGTATATTCCTCTGATGCCCCTCCTTAGGCACCTGGGTTGCTCCTTTTCAGTTTAGTTTGCCTGTATAAAAATAAGACAAGCGGGAATGTCTGCTGCTCCATAAAGCCAAAAAGAGGTTTCAAGAGTCACTGATCAGCCTAAGAAATGTGAAGAGGCGGCCAAACTTGGCTTCAGTAATTTGGTACATTAGGAAAGTAGGGGACTTGTTCAGAAAGGCATAATACTGTGCTAGTGATGAATGGGAATCAACCTGCATCACTGAACCAGGATACACAGCCCAAGCAGAAATGAAGTGTTGAAGCACCCCAGGTGGTGTGGTACCGTTAGGAGAGGAGTTAATGAGAAAAACCGTGATAGAGAGAAACATCAGGAAAAATTAAGTTGAAAAAATTGTAAGAAATGAGGTCTGGCTGCAGTCTATAGGAAGCTGACTTTGAGCCTAAGGAAATGCACTTTATCTCCCAGGCAGGTGGCTGCAACTGGGCTCTAGAAGAAAAACTCTTAAGTGCAGACAGACTATTTTAAGAGTATATGAAAAGACAGAATAACCCCAGGAATAGCTTATAATTTTCTGTATTGACAGTGAACTATGAGATGCAGTTTAATGAATCAGGATGGAACCATAAAAACCTACTTTTCTTTTAACATTCAATGCAGTAATAAAATTAGGTTCATTAAAGAAGAAGTAGCAAACTATAGAATAAAAATAGGACAGGGCAGCAATTTTTGGAGAGATTTTTTTCTAAGTTCTTTATCCACAGGTACATATGCTAATACCTGTTTAATACTAAAGTTAAAAAAAAAAAAAAAAAAAAAAAGAAGAAAGCAAAACAACTGAAGCTCAAACGAAAAAAAAATTAAAAGCTTTTTTTAAAGCTTTTTTTCTTTTTAAAAAGAAAAATTATATGTTTGACTGCTTTTATAGATCTTTTTCCAAGTTTATTTACTGTGAGCCTAATCCAGCATACACTGAAGCAACAGGGAATTTCAGAAGACAATTGTAGTCCATGAAAAGGTGTTATGACAAGATGTTTCATCCTCTAGCACAAAAGCCACATATTTCAATACAGCATTTTAAAGATAAACATGAACAAAAAAAATCTCTAATTCTACTTAGACTTTTGAAACAGGTAGTGCTATTTCTGGGTACTTCAAAAATGTATTTTCATATCTAATCTGAAAAAACCGAGTTCATTATATGCAACAGTAGAAAGAAACAAAAAACCAGTCCAATAATGTCTAAGAAAAGGTGCACTACTCATATTTTTTAACTATTTAATCATTGTAACCATGCATGTGTGCTAATTACTTAAAGAATCTCTATGCTGTTTCATCTTTTCTATGCAATAAAAGTTATGGCAGTTTGCTACTTTATTTTTCTGCTGTGATGTTCTGGTTGGATGCTGGCTTCCTTCTGGCTTATTTTTCAGATCTCACAAGAGCACACCGACCTTGCAACTACCCCAAGAACCCAGCTGCAATCCCTGCCAGGCTGGGTCTTATACATTTTAAAGAGGTTTTTTTAATCTTAAAAACATTACAGGCTCTAAATGGACACTTCTGTATCCAGCCTTAACTTGCTCAGTAAAGCTTTGCTTCACAGAATCTGTCCATAACACTGTAAACATCAGTGTTATGATGTTGTCAGGGGGAAAAAAACAAAAAGACCTCAAACAAACAAACAAAAAGAAGGCTGAAGTTACCCTGCTGCCAATACAATTCATTCTCCTATAGAACTCTATATGTTTCAGTCTTGTACCTACTTTTACATTAAAAATTTAGGAAATGTGCTGCAACTCCTACCTTAAGTCAATTTTTAATTCCAGCAGAAATTGTTTCATTGTTTGTCACTGTGTTTTACCCTGAAAAATTTGATACACTACTCACAGATTAATCTGTTGTAAAGCATATTGCCCAATAGTTCTCTAATCTTTATAGTGGGCTGCATTTCAAAATCTACTATCTATAGATAGCAGAGCGGCTGTGTCAATCTCACTATTTTGTCCCTGTGGAAGTTTGTGGAGCAGAAATTATTAAGCAAACCAATGTTAAGGAAGCAAAAGCAAGAAGATGAAGGAGGTTTTTTGGCTCTTAATCATTATTCCTGCCCACACAGGTACAGATAACTTGGTCCTAAAACACACCCAGCCCCTACTGCATAAAATGTCCCTGGCACCTGGCAGCTTAGCAGGCTACCTTATTTCTATGGCAGTCACATTCACAGTGGAAGGGCTGGTGCCTCTGAAAATGAATGACCCACTAAAATGTACCCAGTGTCATGATAGCTTGTGTTTCTAGTAAAGATGTTTCAATGCTCTCTCAAAAACAAAACAACTGAAAGAAAAAGGAGGGAAATATTGGAAAACAATACTTTGTGATTGTCTGCTTCTTTCCTCTGTTCCTTTTAAACCTCAAAACGAATATCCTCATTTTTATCTGTTAAGTGGATTTTTATTTGGTTAGCAGGTCAGGGTTTTTTGGCTGTTTTGTTGTTTTTTGTTTGGTTTCGGGGGGTGTTTGTTTTTTTAGGTTTTATGTTTGACTGTTTGTTTGTTTTCCTTTTTGGCATTGTGAGGGTGGCTGTTGGGGTAGGAAGGCAGAGGAATTACCATCACATTTTCTGCCATTATAGCCTAACCTGCTAGCAATGTTTTCCTCAGTTCATGTATACCTAATTCCACCCAGCTTTGTCCGTTTAGTGTAAAAGGAAGAAGTTCAGAAAGGAGGTTAGCCCTAGGACATAACAAACCGATTCCCTAAGAATGTGTAAAAAACTCAAACCTTGCTGAACTCAGAGTCACACTATAGCTTGTGGGCCTTGCACAACCTCCAGGGATGGTCAATGGCTTGTTCTTGACAACAGGCACAGAGATCCCTCATATTTGCAGAAGAAATTTTCAAAACCTTAAAGTGAAATAGCATTTACTACAGGCGTGGTTCATTGTAACCATTCTTCTGGTTAATCTTTCACAAGTGCTAGATGGAGAAGTAAAATTATTAAAAACAAGGGAAAAAAATCTCTGCTATTTAATTCTATAATTTTATACCAGCAACACTTGTTTTTATGATCTCTGGAAGCCATTTTAGGAGGTGTTTTTCCAAGGGAGACAACAAGGAATAAAACCAAATCCCCCTTCTCCTTACAGAAAAACACAGCTAAAAGGCCTGCTTTAGACTGTTACTTGTGCTTTCAGGTTTTTGAAAGGGCACCGAATGCCTTTAATTAACATCATGAAGTCAACATTTTGCTTATACCATTTGAGTTTAGCCCTAAACCCTTCCAGGAAAAAGAAGAAAATTATATTTACCTCATAAGCCTCACACTACTTGGATAAAAATGCATTTTGAAGGTGTTAGCCAAAGAAGTGATTATAAAAAATGAAAAGACTAAATATAGGTTTAACACTAAATTACTTCATTGGTTATTTATTATCACAACCTATTTGAAATGAAATCTTACTGTATCTCCAAAAATTAAACAGCAATTGCAGCCTTTGATACAGTGTTCAATACAGTAGGGAATTCTAAGGTATCTCTATTTTGAGCTATGAATACTAGCAACACATTTTGAAATGTGTGGTAAATTACTGTTAATCAAGGTAAATCAAGCTTTGCTTAATCACAGAATCACTAGGTTGGAAGAGATCCCCAAGATCATCGAGTCCAACCCAGCTCTAACACCTCAACTAAAAGAGTAAGAATCCCTTTTGGAAGTAAGTAAATAATTCAGTTTTATTTTCCATCTACATTTTGAGGACATACATTCTGTCTTCTGTTTGGAGACAGAACATCTAAACTTTTCATAAGGAGATTAATTAAATCCATTCCTTTTGCTTTTTAGGGAATAATTTAAAAAAAAAAAAAGTTAAATAACAAGCAAAGGAAAAAGCAGTTCAATTCAAGGAACGTGGACACAAGATGAATGAGACGTTACTAATAATGGTGCTGTCACAGTTAACAATTTTACTGCTTACTGGAGGCATGGCCAGTTAGGCTAGAATTACTTAGTAGCACAGTCTCTGCAACCCAGTGGTATTTTTATTTGCCACTCAGCTGTTGGAGGAAAATGCAAGTCTTTTAATGAACTATGAAATCAACCAGTAAAACGCTTCAGCTTATGAGACGGGCTGACTAGCATCCAGGTGATATATCACACATGCAGGGTGCTGTTCAGTCTGCTATGCTACAGTGAACTCAGCCTGCAAAACTACAGTATCCACCAGCAGGCACTTACCAATAAAAGCTTTCCAAGGCAAATGAGGGTGTCTGAGGACAGCTTTAAAATATTTTATTGCTCTTAACTTCGCAGAAAGCACAGCAGGAGTTGGAGAAAGGGAAGGGGTTTTCATTTCTCTTCTTTAGTGACTACACACAAAATTTGGTTCCCAACATAAATCAGATCCTGCTTCTAACTACCAGCCATTCCTGTGTAAGGAAATTCCGGCTGGGCTCTTTCTAGCAGAAGCATCCATACTATTTAAAAAATAAAAAGAACATTCCTATTACTTGAAAAGAAAAAGCATTCCTGAACACATCCTTTATGTTTGGATCAGGCATTTCTATCATAGTCTCAGATAATTCAGTGTTTACAATATACAAGAATTCTGGGTTAAAAATACCATAATTGTTTTTTGAATAAGTACAGGCAGGTTAATTGTACATTAATATAGCCAGCACAAAATTATCCTCCAATACCAGAGTACAAGGAAGAGACAGTAAACAGATTGGTTCACCTAACTTTTTCCTTATACATGAATTCTACCAGATAAAATATAAAGCAAGAAAAGTAAGTTAAAGCCCTCAGTCTCTATAAATTCATAAACCATGTAAGGATATTCAGGGAAGTCTTACCTTCCTGGCCTAGTCATAGTAATGATAGGAGTCACAACGGGTTATGAGGCAAAGGACAGATGATCTAATAAACAGTACAAAGTTGACAAATTTCAGAAACACCTTCTTGAAAGGAAACATCTCTTTACACAACACACGCATTTAAAGATAAGCATGCTAAGGAGTAGATAAGCATATGAAAACTTAGAAATTTATATCAACAGGTACTTCAGAAGGGCTTTAGCTTCCTGCTGAAGCTGTTACATTTTTTCCTAAGCCAAAGAAAGGGTAACCAACACTCTGGAGGGCATGTTTGGGTCAATGAATGAAAAGAACAGAAAAAACCCAACCAGGTTCCAGCCTTTTTATCAAAGGGTGTTGACAATAGCTTGACTACCCAATAGGTAACAACACTGTCAAATCATGCAACATTGCCAGGCAAAAATCAGTGCCACATTCCTCTGTATTTTTCCCTGCTGATCAGCCAGCTTAACTTTTTTCCATATCTCAGTTTTCCTTCTTTAAACGAAGGGAACACAATAGAATCTCTAATCTAAGAGAAACATTCGTGAGACTTGCACATGTTAGATTTGCTTGGTTGGGTTCTGGACTGGGTGGTAATGTGTGAGCAGAGGTGTAAAATAATACAGAACAGAAACTTCTTCAAAGAGATGTGTTTCAGTTTTAAATAGAGATATTTCGAAAATTAACACCCCCAAAATAAAGCTAAGTCTAGCACCTACACAAGGAATGTGCATCTATACACACATCATAGCCAAATAGCCCATGATAGATGCTGAGTAGAGTCAATGCATCTACAAGCCAGCCTTTAATTTAAATTCTGTTTCTGATGTAACATATTAAAACAAGTTACTCCACACTTACAGTTTTGCTTTGACTTTTCCCTGTTTTACAGATTCCTTCCAAAAGTTTCTCTATAGATGTGATGAGAGACTGTTTTGCTTGAAAAGGCCAAAAAAAAAATTGCTTGAGTGGACTCAGGTCAGCTGTTGCTTAACTTCTACAAGCAAAAAGGAAATTCATGCAGGGGAGAGGAAATTACAGGAAATACAAAATATTCTCCAAAAGTCACACACTGAGAAGATAAATACTCCAAATAGTCAGAGCAGTTGGATTTTGCACCATCCAGTGTTTGGATAATATAGAAAGTGTCTAAGGTTCATTAGTGCAAGCCCCAAGATCCCAGTAAAAAGCCTCACTACTAGAACTGTTAACTCTCAGTCCCAGCCTGGACATCCACTTCCTTTTAAATATCTTGCTGTGCATGCTATCGAAGGAAGACCACCAAAATAGAGCACCCTTTTCCTAGAAGGAGAGAAGGTTTTCTAAAGCTAAGCAAACATTTTTATAGAGAAAATATGTATCATCGTGACATGTTAGCTACTGTAATGTAAATATATGGATTCATCATTTGAGTGCCAACTAAGTTCTTTGCAAACCGCACAATAGAATTCTTTGATGCCCCACTGCAATTAATTATTGCAATAGCAGAAAAAAAAATCTCAAAGTTCCAGTCCTCCTTGTCAAACTGTTACTATTTTTGTACAATGGAACAAGATTCTTAGGTCCTTGATTTAAAAAAACCCAACAAAACAAACAAACAAAAAAACAAAAACAAAAAAAAAAAAAACCAAAAACAAACCAACAAAAAACCCAACTTTAAACGTGGCATTATAGAATCTATCTCATTCAGTGGCTAACATTTATTTTGAGCATTAGAAAAAAGGGATCAAAGAGATGAAGTGTACTTGTGCTTTGAAATGTGGCCACAAAAGTGATATCATTATGGTCTATGCTTATTGTATCTCAATGACCAAATGTGCTTGATTTACTTTTTTTTTTTTTTTTTTTTTTTTGGGTCTAGCTCCCAAAATAAACTCAACCAGGGAGGCTATTATGCAAATGTGCACTAATCTCAGCAGTGGCACAATGGCATTAGAACAGTCACACTGGAAGATGGCTATGTAAAACAAAATGTTAATTTGGGGAAATAATCACAAGAAACACGCTCTCCAGCTAATATGACCTTTTGTACAGACTGGTAGAATATTTTGCAATAACAGTATGTTTTTGTTTTCAGTGTTTTGAGACAAGAAAACTGAAGACCAATTCTTGCTTTAGTATGAGAGAGCTGAAATAGTGCCTCAAAACATTTCATCAACTACAATGACTGCAGTAGCCTTAAAAAATTCACAGTGCTGGCATCTGTTATGAACGAGACAGGCAGAGAGACAGGCATCAGAACAGAGACTGATAAACACCCAGAAAGAATGGAGATCTGACTTCTTGGAGAAAAAATAATGCCTGGAAGCTTGAGAAAGAATAAGAGAATTGCTCAGAATGCAGTGTGAGGTGAAAGAACACAGATACTTATTGCTAGGTTTTGTTTGGTATTATTTTTGTAATGTTTCATGTTAGTTTGTTTCTAATAATGTTAATAATTGGATTCATACAGTGATGTGAGATTTTATGACCCAGAGAACTGCAAATTTTGCAGTTTGCTTTGGACAAACAAAATGAAACACATGAACACGAAAGAATTTATACCAAATTAAATAGTTCATTTAGTTATTTTATAATGGAAACCCATAGCAGCACAGAAGCTATAAAAATGATCATGTTAAGGGGTGAATAGCTCTCACGGCATCAGTTAATCAGAATGTATGTTCTTAGAAGGAGAAATTTTTACAGATTTAACACATGCCTGTTTTTACTTTATGCCTAAGTGGTTACATCAGCGTTGCAGAAAGCCCACAAGATTCAGAGTTTATCAGGCAGTGTCTATCTAGGAATATAGCAGCTCACCTGCTACCTGAAAGTCCTCCACGTGCTGAAGGACCTTGGCTGGCCACCAGATTGGCACAAACTGATCCTTTCTCTGTTCCATTGCAAACTATCTGCAATATCAGATTGCATATTGTGTTCGTTTTCTCTCTTAAGTGTAAAAAGACAAATCCTAGAGAGTGCAAGCAGTCATGCATGGATGTAGGAAACCCATCATACCATGTAGAAAACAAATTGTGCAAATGCTGAAGATCTCTGCACTCCATGCAAAGGCAGTAATTGCATTGCCTTGCATCCTTATGCTCCCTCTAAAAATAGTTCATGGTTAGATAGAGTCCAACACCGGAGACCAATGTGCTGCTGACACAAGCTGAAGACTCTCAGCTCTCCGCTGGTTTATCACTGCCATCTGTCTCCTGATGCAACATCAAATTACTTGGAGAATCAACAGCATCGTGCTCTGATTTTGTTTAGCAGCAAAACACACATACATCACCATTTCTCATGTTTGGTGAAGGGACTGTTTCAGTTGCATCCTAACAAGCTAAAAATGGCCGCCTGAAGTCAAAACTTCCCACATTTGAGATATGCATTAGAAGAACAGACTTTATACTCAGTCAGTAAAATATGTACTTAAAGGAGGTTGAAGAAATGCTCTTCTGGTTCAGGTGGTAATCAGGGGAGATTATACAGGATTATTATTTAATACACAAAGAGTAACATGCCTTATTTTGATACGCTTCTGTTCCACCTAGGACAAGGGTACGCTGTTCAATATTCTTTTGATAGCAACTCCACAGATACTCTAAATGGAGACCCGGCATCCAAGTCATCCCAGTCATCCCCGACCAGACAAAGTTTACTAATTCAGGCTGGGCAGCACATAGGACTGACTTTACTGCTGGCATCACAAAAATGCTGCATTGACCAGTGTGTTCAGGTGAGTACCACCCCAAGGTACTTCAAAGTGTTCTGCTGACAAAAACAAAAGTGTAGGTCTTGCCATTCCACCTCCCTTAGACCACAAAAAAGAACAGCACCTGGCTTCTTCGGGATTACAATGGGATTGCTGCATCTGAGCATAAGAAAGGAAGAGTGAAGAAAAGGGCCCAAGAGCTGTATACATTTCCAGTCACACCGAGCACATTTCTCTGGGAACAGGATCTGTTTTCTGAGAATGGAAAGTTTTTTAATCTACTCTTTCACTCTTTGTAGGGAGAAAAAATAAATGCACCACAACAACATATGGATTTCTTTTTCTTCTACAGCTGTCAGAAGGCTCCAAATAAAACTCCTGTCATTTTCTCTTTATTACCAACATTAGAGCTCTCACTGTAGCTGCATATATGTAGGACTTTTCTGGAAGCTCAGAATAAAATGGATGCATTTCAAAGCTAACTACAGTCTATTTATAATCCAACTGAATGCACCTTCTCATCTGCAGTGGGTTTGTGAATTCATATTCAGTATAAAACTGCAGGGGCTGTCAACCCTTTCCAACAGATATCCTTAGTGTTATTCCTCTGTTCTCTCACAACAATTGTGCTTCTTGCAAAAAACAAAACCCTAAGTAATAACAAAAGTTTCAACACTATATGTCCAACTTATCACACTCAAGTTTTATACTGTGGAAGTTTCCACAATTACTCAGCTATTTGGAACAGAAACTTAAAGCAAAGATTCTTTATTAGTTTAAGTATGATGCTGCTTTGTGACGACAATATAAAATTACATGCATGTTCACAGTTAGTCTGAGAGCACCAAAGGCTAGAGAGAAATCGACTTTCTACCAAAAATCCTGTTAACAGAACCTGAATAAAATATATATAAAAGATATTTTTAGACCTCTCATGATGTTGAAACTCATGATTCATTAATATTTTAACTTTCCAGCTTGGAATATTTTATGCTCCCCTTTTCATTTAGTACCTGAGTAACCACTTAAGTAATTTGAGTGAATATAGAGGTATCCATACAAGTTTAGGTTTCACTGATTCAACATTCAATAACATGCAATTTCCTGGAAAAGAAAGCTGTTATTGGAATAGATCAAAAGCAATTTTATATTTTGTCTTTCAGATAAGTTTGTTTTCTCCTTATCTTAACACATTCCAGGAAATAAAAGCTTCAAAAACCAAAACAAAATTAAAAAAAAAAACAAACCAAGCACTCTCTGCCAATTTTCAACAACCCAAGATGAACACAGAAAGAGAAACATCCTACAAAAGCAAAACCAGAAAAACACCCTACAGAAAGCAAATATCCTACAAAACTTTAGAGATTCCCTTTCACTTCATTATGATGGGATTTCATGTCTCTCACCTTTATGAAAATAAGAATGTTATTAAACTAAATGCTAGATATAGAAAATCCTGTCACTTGTGAAGAATTTTTGTATGTTCTTGAGATTAAATTCAAGTAGAAAAAGAATACTTTTAAGTAAAACCTTTTAATTAAGCTGTAGATATATTTTTGCTTCTTACTGATTGTTTCATTTCATTAGTTTCCAAAGGTCATTCCTTTCACTTGGTAGTTTTCTCACCTGAACAACTCACAAGACAGTTTGCAACTCAAACCTGGGCCAAGATTCTCAGAGATGTTCAGCTTCATTTCAACACCAAATATTAACATGATTATCACACTGGGTTCTGATCCCTTTTGAAAATCAGACCTGACAGCATAAGTGAAATCCTTGGCAACACTGGTCAGCTTCTATAAAAGAGCTCATCACATATCATCTGTACTAGAGAACTCCTCTTTCCTAGATATAACTGGACAAAGACTTTTGAGGCAGCAAGCAATTGCTAACAGGGAAAGCACTGTGTGAACAAACTGTAAGTACTGATAATTAAATTTGAATCCTGATACTACTGTAATCTTCACATATTTCTATTTACTTCACCAGGGTTGAGATTCTGTCACACCACTACAAATATATTGGGACATTGATGTTTTGTCATTTCTAATGATGTACAGAGATGGTAAAAAATGGGTTGCACTTACGCCCCTGCCCAGCCCCACCACTGCAAAGTCTTATAAAATAACATTATGTCAATGACAAAGTCATTCAGCAAAAAATCCCAGAATGTTTACACCTGCATACACACAAACATCTGCAAACAGCATCATGAAAGACATTATTTTCAAGGTAAGGTTCACACAGAGGTATCTGCACACTTTTTGAAGATGTCAGTTTGGACTCCTTCCATTATCTGCAACATGTTAAAAAGGTCTGAACAACATTCCCATTCTATTCAGTGGCTTCTCTGCAAAACAGTGTTCTTAAACAAAATACCGTAATAGCTTTACAAAGTGTTTTCAAGGAGTCACAAACACTGGTCAGGATGTGAAAGATCCAAATGAGGTACATTAAAAATGCATGCAGCTGTCCTTTCAGCTAATGGCTTGCTAGAGCTCAGATGTACTAGCTGGCTCTCAAAAGCTGTTGCAGACACTGTGTTCAGAGGATGTTTATGTTCCCACCTCAGTTAGGCCTTTTTTGTGGGTCTGTCCTTAATGCCTTGTAGAAACTGTCTGCTCTGTTATTTTCCCCCAATTCATACTTTTTGATTTCTCAGGAAGTGTATTATTGAATATCTTTGCAGAGGATAACAAACGCCAGCATCGATTCTGTTGTTATTTCCTAGGAAGTCTTGGTTGTTGATTTTGGCTTTTTTAGCACATTGAATTACACTTCAATTCTTGCCAAAACATGGATAAGAGGACAAAAACCAAACCAGGAAGCTGCTACCTTCTAAACAAGTATGAAGGAAATGCAGATGTAGTAGTATTTCCCTAATGAATTCCATCCACTACCATCAGGAAGACATTGTTTTGGTTTGCAGGCTTTCCACTTTGCACCTACAGGCTTTTTCACATACTTCAAACGGAATTTCTACATGAGGAGATTCTCAATCTGGTTAGCTGTTAATGGCTCAGACTACCAGCTAGCAACTTCTGTGAACAGTCCAGCCCCAAGTTACCTCAGCATTGGTTTTCCACTTCTTTGAAGCTTTGCTTTATTTGCTATTTTAAAAGGAAAGATCAAAGACCACTCATCTTCACCTCTGTTCTTTGCTTTATGTTAACACATCGTCCTGCACTAATTCTGATGACTGGAAAATTTAGTTTAACATATCAAAATAAATGCTCAAACCCCATATCCTCTTCTTGAGGGAACAAAACAAGATATCCCTGGTAATGCAGAATTAGATGACAGACAAAGATAATTTTTTATCAAAGAATTGTAAAAAACCTTATCTAATGTAGAGCCTCATTATTAAGTATCTGCAGTTTTGATGGCATGGCTGTTAAACCTATTTAAATGTAGCAGGTGTGAAAACACTTACATTATTTACATCTCACAAACTGAAATGCTTTCAAGTCTTAAAAGTGACTAAACTCTCAATCCCAGCAGTAAAACACAAACAAGAAACATGTCTTACTATGCCGATTTTAAGATGTGATGTAAATATATAGCCATAAATTAAATCTATTTTTCCCTGTAAAGAAAAAAAAATATTAAAAGCCATTCTGTCAAGCATCCTAAGAACAGCTTGTGGAGACCACTTACGAAAACAAAATTCTCTCTACTTCTCTACTTCATTGTGCTCAGAACACACACTGTGACTAAAGCTATAAAAATCAAAAGAAACCTGTTCACAGAAATTTTTAAAATTATTTCAAACATGTAAAGTGATCAGGTGCCATGCCATATAAATTGACGCAGAAATAACACTCTAAGTTTTACCTAAAGGGTCAAGAGAACTCCCCCACACAGCTGACCACATGCTGTACCTAATTTCACAGTCTGCTTGAAATACTTTAAACAAGTATTTTACCTCTCAGAAAATTCTCCATCTATCAATGTATGCATTCGTTAATATTCATTGTAACAAAGTGTTATTTATGCATCTGAATTCTGTACACTGACTACTGGATACAACACAAGAAGGACCTTCCACCAAATCACACTCCCCAGTAGGTATTACAATGACAGTCTTGAGAGCGTTTTTTGTTTGGTTGGTTTGGTTTTTGGGGTGTTTATTTTTTGTTTTGTTGGGGGGTTTGTTTGTTTGGTTTGTTTTGGGGGGGGTTTTGGTAACTTAACGAGGCTTCTTGCCCATTGACTTTCAAAGCTGCTGCTTTGCAGTGGCGATGTATGATGGTAATGCCAGCAAGGTATGAAAGGTAGCTCCCGGGGCATCATGACGGAATAACTTGTTTCTACAGGACAGCCATTTGTTACCCATTGTCTGTCAGGGGCCCTGGCTGAAAATCCTCTAAGAGTTTTGATTTCCAAGCAGCAGCACTGGAAGCTGTCCATGTTAATGCAGCTTACCATTATCTCCTTTCTTGGTTTCTGTTGAAGACTTCCCATACAAGATGGAAGACAATCACAGAAGGCTGCCTTTTGCCTACTAATATAAATTGCAACAAATGGTCAGTCTGGAGAGATTCAGCTCACAAGGCTGAACTTACTCCTTCTGACCATCCCCCTGAGCATTTCCAGCACAACATTTCATGGTATTTGAATAATAACAGGTTACCTTCTTCTAGGTTGTATTTTATTTATAACCAGGATGACAGTCATATGCAACTGGTAAGGCTCAGTTTCACTGCATGTGATGCTTTCCCACATTTCTTCAAAGAAAATAGCAGAATTATTATCCCCTCGCAAGTGCAAACTCTAGTAGCTCTGTCCACTGCAGGATGAAATTATGAGCTTTGACAACTAAGTGCCATTTCACATTCCCCATAAATCATTACTTGATCCTAAGCAGTCTCTCCACTCTCATCCATGCTCTCCCTCCAAGGCTCTCCTTTGAGAGAGCACTATTAGTTTCTAGAATCGTGTGCATATTTTTATGGCTGGGATATCTATTCCAAGCAGACTCAGTCTATCTTCACCCTTCTCTTGTCATTCTGATTTGAGGTTCTGTTGCCAGTTGGAATTGATTTGCTATGAAAAATTGCAATGAAAAGATGCACATAACCTAGGATCACCATGATTCTATTCATATGTCTACTACTGATATTAAAGAGGTCAACTCATAAGCAGAAAAACAAATACAAGAGAATAGTATTTGCACTATATAAAAAACACACATTAATTATACATGGATACCAGTGAATCACATGTGAACTTCAAAGCTTCCAGAAAAGTGGGTTTATACAGGATCATTAATATTGGAAAAGAACTCCAAGACCATTGAATCCAAACTTTGAGTGAACACCACCATGTCAACGAGAAAAAGTACTAAGTTCAACATCCAGTTGTTTCTTGAACACATTTAAGGATGGTGACTTCATCACTTTGCTGGGCAGCCCGTTACAATGCTTGACAACCCTTTCAGTGAAGAAATTCTTCAAAATGTTGAACCTGCACCTTCCCTGGCACACCTCGAGACCATTTCTTTTTATCAAGTTGTCTAGTTGTCTGTGAGAAGAGACTGGTCCCCACCTAGTTACAATCTCCTTTCAGGCAGCTGTAGAGTGCAAGAAGGTCATCCCTGAGCTTCCTTTTCTCTCGGCTAAACCACCCCAGCTCCCTCAGCTGCTCCTTACTCTCTAGACTCTTCCCCAGCTCTGTTGCCCTTCTCTGGACTCACCCCAACACCTCAACGTCCTTCTTGTACTAAAGGGCCCAGAATGGGGCACAGTACTAAAGACAGCCTCACCAGTGCCAACTCCTGGAGGACAATCACTTCTCTAGTACTGATGGCTACACAATTTTTGATAAAGGCCAGGATGCCATATTCAACATTTCATGAAAACTACTTGCTTGAAGCTAGTAAACTGGGTTAGGAGCTCTGCTATACATTTTTTTACTGTTAGCAAATGCATGCTTTGTCATAAACTTGCCTAGGACACAGAAGTCTCTGTACTCGGAGTTTCAAAAACAAGAAGTAATTTTCCAATGATCTGACTGAGAATACTTCAACACAGTAATGAATATGCAGTTAAAGCTCATGCAGACATGCCAACTCTTATGCAGCCAAGCAGATGCTGCCAATGGTGCAAACACAGCAGTGAAAAGGGCTGCTTGGGCTGGTAATAAAACTTTGAAAGAGGCATCTCCCTTTAACTAAGCTGACAAAAGACTTTTTTTCCAGAGGAAAAATATTCCGCAGATGATGATAGGAGTGGTAAAAGAGACATTATGAAGAATTCTAGTTGGCTTTTCTGTTTCTACATACCAATCTCTGCACTCTTCTCAATATTAAGTCTTACTCAGCATTATGTCTCATGCAACAAAAGGCAAACTATCTGAAAATCAGCAACAAAAGGGACTAATATACTGCTGCAGCAAAACAGCTTCAATATATGCAATACCATAAAACATTTTTCCACACTTTTATTTCTGTTCTTTCCAGAAACTAATTTAACAGTGTAGCATGTAAATGAATTTTTAGCCATGAATCAAACATACAACAGACTTGGAAAACAAAACAAAACATGAAAATCCATTGAATTTCCACATTAGTTCCCCAGATTACAGAAGAAGGTGGGTTTGTGTTAACACTTGATCTCACTGGTAAATCACACAGAAAGAGAGGTGACATGAGGAAAACAACTAAAAAGAAAGTGTTAAGTACTGCTTTGCATGTGTATGCACTAGGAATAACCCAGCCTTTACACACGATAAAAATTAATTTCCCTTGCTAGAACAAGTTATCCAAAGGAGGTACTCCTGTATAGCCTCATGTTAACATAGAAGCTGACAAGTGACTAAATATTTCAAGGTTCAGGAGAACCAGTCTGTTGTTGATGTTTAACAAAGGCACAACAGTTCTTTGCTAGGTAAATGTAGACAGTCTGCTGTCACTTCCCATCCTGGTTATAAATATTCAAGGAATTATTGGCACAGAGGAACCTATCCAAAAAACTCCTGAGTGCCTGCAAACTGCTCATTGGGAATGTTCATCCAAGCACCTCACCTCCTGATCTCTGCATATATAGAAATACAAACACTTGAGAATTCTAGCTGTTATGGGCAAAAGCAGAACCAGGAAACGTGTAAACATTTTAATAAAATACATGTTCTCATTCCAAAGACCGAGAAATCATTTTGAATATAGACACAATCATAGCATTCATCCTAAAAAAACAACTTGAGTGGCTACAAGCAAGCTTGGTACAGCTTAGAGGTTTTGTACTTGCAGAGACAGAAGGGGCTGAAAAATGTCTTGAAATTGAGACATATTTGAGAAAAGGTCCTTAAGGGTACATACCACACGTGCACAGACCACAGTCTGTGCTGGTCTGAGAAACAACAATCTGCCCATAGTCAATTTTATAAGGAGAGAACTTTGGGGGGAAAAAAAATCTCTAACAATAGTTAGCAGTATCTGTAGCAGTGACAAATTGCATATAGTGCCAAACAGCAATGAATGGAAGGCATTATTCTGCAACCGAATTTCCTGCATAATCACAATCTGAATTGGCATTTTCATCATTTTTCTAGAATTCAGAGTGTAACCATCTCACCATAGACAGAAAGTTTTAATTGTGGGTGGCAGGAGATACTTATAGCTATCAAATGTATCAAAATACAATTTAGAGCAAAAGGATACTATGTCAAGGCAAATCAACAAATGTTTATCTCTTCTGTGACTCAGCTATGGAAATTTGCTGAGATGCAAGTGCAATTTCATTGTTTCTTTAAATTAAAAGACAGCTAATGAATTAGAATTGACATTATTCTACAGAAATCACAGAAGCGAAAATGTCAAAAAAATTGTATCAGTTATAAAACTAAAGTAACCCTCCAGTAGCACAAGAACAAGACAATCCTCATATCTCTATCAATTGCAATTTTCTGTCGCTAATGTGTCGAGCATCCCTGTAAAAAGCAACTTCATTTGGAAGAACAGCATTCCCCCTTATGTTTAAATCATATCTTGTACCTGACAGATACCAATTTCAAACGCAAGGCAGAAAGAAAATGCTCTGCCAACAAAACTGCTTGGGTTTGCCTCTTCATTGGTTGAATCCCTCAGGATTAGGGATGTCAGCCAGCAGTGTAACCCCTCAGCCACACCCAGCCCTTCCAATGCCACTAGAGGGAAAGCAAAGCACTGAGAGCTCCCAATGCTCAGACCTCCCGCAGCAACCTTGGCACCACATCTGCACCAAAGCTGATCTGGACATGTCAGAGGGATAAGAGCAACAAGATGAATGCAAATGTAGCTTAAGGCTGATTGGGTAGGAAATATTATTAAGGCTTTTGTTTACAAAATTATTGTTGTTATTATTATTACCATCACTTTTTTATTGTAATAAAGTACAACTTGTACAACACAGACATTTTTAGACATCAGAGGAAATTGAAAATGGTAACTAAGCTTTGAATCTAGTCGAACATAGTGGAACAGAATAAGCACCTATGTATTTTTAATAATAGCTGCACTAAAGACAAAGGAAATGAGAGTACAATTATATTTTAAATTATCATATTCCTTCTTCTGTTCTATAGGTACAAGATTGATACTTGTGCTAATACCCATTCAAGTTCAGAATTTTGATTTCTGGGACAAGTCTAATCTGACTTGTAGCACCTCAGGTGCCCTGAGGGATGTTCTTAGGCAAACTGTAAAATGCTGCTTTTGCTCCTATCTCTCTTGCCACCATAGAAGGCTATAGTGATTTAACAGTGACATTTTGGCATCTCTCTACTATTCCTTTTGGATAGTATGCCCTGATTTAACTACCATACCTCTATAAAAACAGTGCAAGTAAAGGAAAAGGGGAGAAAAAAGAAGAAAAGTTTTACTATTTTTAACCTTCAGTCTTCTCCTTCATTAAGCATTTAAGCGAGGCCACTCTTACATAAGATATCATGAGGAAGAAGTTTGTTTTTCTTCTGTTTCCTTCATGATCTAAAGCATTTATACTGGGAAACTTCAAGTTTTCACTCTGCCAGTATAATATAAAATTTCACCTTTCAAAAATTAATCTATAGGCATCCTTGCTGGTATGGGTCCTCTTCCTCAGCATCAAAAATCAATTAGGGAGAGAGAGAATTGGGTACTGTTAATGTAGGTATTTCTACTGTTAATGTAGGTATTTCTAGCTTTCCTTTGGAAAAGACATTCGTCACATCACAAACAGGAATGAGCTGGCAGATGCTAAAACCCTGCTGGCTTTTCAACATAATCAGAGTTGTCACATCCTATAGCTGTGCTTGTGTTGAGATAGTAGCACATCCAATTATGGTGTTACCTCTTGGCCATCCAAAAAGGAGTATTTGTTGCTTGCTTCTTTATCAGTTTTGGCTTGAAAAAATAGCATTGAGGTTCTTTTCTTACCACGAAGACTGTTTTAATCTTTCAGTAATTAGTGGCTGCACGGCTACTTCCTCATCCTTCTTGGGGAAGATGAAAAGAGATGAAAATTTGTGTAGAGAATACAGATCTTCATTAGAGCTGCAAACTGCTCAGATAAGAAGATAATTTTAAAAGCAGAATCATCATCTTCGTTGTGAATCCAAACATATTTGAGAATACCTTAAAATGGATGTGGACAAGAGTTCACAGCAGGAAAAGATCAGTGGCCTTCCCCTGGCATATCATAGTCCTTGATGGAAAAGATGCTGTACTTCTGGCCTGCCCAATTAATCTTGCTGGGACTGCCCTACCTCTGAAAAGTATTTTTGTTCTCCACAGCCTTCGTGCAGGCAGATGCTACAGCAAAAAAAGAGCTGACTGATGTAGGTTTTTTTTTTTAATTTAAAAAGGGATGTTGAATGAAAGTCCAGTGATTTCACTTTGGCACAATAGTTCCAACAGGCAAAGACTTTATAATTTTTATCTATCCTAATAAGCTCGTAGTGTGCATCCATACACTCCTCCTACACAGCTGCATTGACCCTGTTCTAAACTTGGATATATGGACATTCATCTAATTTTCTAAACCACCAAACTTTATTCTATAACCTGGGTTTCAAGAGTTCAGTCAAAAATAACCAACTTTCACTGCACCTAAAGAAAGGGCTTAGATGTGAGCAGAATAAACTTTAGAATATTTAAAAAAAAAAAAAAAAAAAAAAAGACATCTCCAGTTTTGACTGATGTGAACCAAAGAGGCAAAATATAGCCAATGTAAACATTAAGGGAAAAAATAAATAAAAAAATCAACACAGATTACAGGCTTTCCCAGAAATGAAAAGAAACAATACACCAAGATTGCCATGTAATTTCTGAGAGCAATCATTTCCCATGTTAGCCTTTATCAACCTTTCCTGTAGCAGGATCTTGTCCAATAAAAAGGCTTATAGCAGTAACAATGAGCTAAATATATTTCCACTTCATTTTTCTGTTCTTTTTTTCTTCCCTGTACCTATATAGAAATAACAGACACAAGATGACTATCCTTCCTTTCCACTTAAGCTGTGATAAAGGACTTTTTACACAGTCTAGGCTCACTGCAGGTCAAGAGAACTCAGACAGCAACATCACTGCTTCTGCTAGGACAGGGATTCCTGTGGAACCCAACAGATGTCTTCCTGCTCTGGCTAGAGGGGAGAGGAAGATAGTCTGCCTGCCCTGGTGAAATGCTCACCAGGATACAATTCACCAAATATTTTCAGGATCAATGAACATTTTCATTGATCAATGACCAATGAGTGAGTGAGGTTTCTCTCCCACTTGACAGTTTTTTCCATTCTGGGGGCAAAACCAGTTTTCTGAGCTCCTAATGAACAAACATATCCTTTTTTCTGCATGTATAGCATAAAATTACAGGCATAAAGAACTCCTCCCAAATACGACAGAAAATATTTTCTCAAATTACCCCACATGCAGCTTTCTGTTATTTGGGGGATCCTATTATGAAATACCATTCAAAACATGGGGTTTTTTCCTCATAATTTCCTTGATTTTCATAATTTCCTTAATATTTCTTGTAATTTTTTATGCAGTGACTAATACTGGCCAGTATTAGATTGCAGATCTACAAAAATTATGAATGCAATGGGGAAGGGGGAGGGGGAGAGGAGCAAAGCCTGTATTTAGAGTATCTTTGGAGCTCCCCTCCAAACAGGTGCCTAACCCCCTGGATCACCAAACAGGTACAAACTCTAGGACAGCCTGACCACCTGCAGAAAATTGTTATCTACAGATAATCGCCACATTAATTGAGTCTCAACCTATGTGAGCCACAACTCTTCCATTCTCTTTCCAGTATATCTAAGAAATATGACTCTATCACTTAAACCTTAGGGATGATGAAAGTGCTTCCAGAGTTCAAGTTCAAGACAGAACTAGCTGTGCTTCAATGACCCCTAAGGTATTTTCTGTGCTATAAATTTAACACTTGCATGACTCTAGGGGTTTTGGTGACACATATAAGCAGTACTTAACAGCAATGCCAATAAATCAAAAGCGAAATTTCAGCAGAGCTGAATGCAGAAGCGTCCACATGTCCAGACATGTGTCTTAACTATTAATAATGTTCACTGAAATCTTAATTTCTCCAGACTGAAGTAGAGTTGAACACAGGAAATAATAATGCTATCTGACATGCATGACCTTTCTGATTAAAGCAACTTGTCTTTCCTAGAGAAGGGAGCCACAACAGCTCATTAACAGCTTTGCACTCTATTCTTCAAAATACTCTATCAACCGATTCATATTCTTTATTTCTGGTGGCATTTGGAAACGTTTACATTTCCCCTAGAAGTTAATGAGAGACAAGGAGTATTCAGTTGTAGGTCAATAAAAATGGATGTTGCCACATGATACACCCATCTCTTTCTACAGAATGTTTTGGGCCTTTTCTACTTTCATTGCCTTGCCTCCTCCCATTCTTGAAAAATGAACAAACTTATTATTAAAAGATCTGGGTAATAGATAGAAAGGTATGTCACCATTTTATTTTTTACACTGAACACAGTTATCAGTGTGGTTTATAGAAATGTATTGCATTTTAAAAAGAAAAATCGTGTTACTGCCATAGGTGCTATCAGAAACCCCAGGACAGAATCAGAAGCCCAAAAAAGGGATGATAAATGATACTTCTTTCTCTAATTCAGCTTTCATAACTCAGTTTCAAAAACACATCATTGATCACAGACCAGGAATCTCAAACACAGAACATTAACCATGGTTGTACAAAACTCACTCTGAAACTCTAACTTTTTAGAATATACATTTTTAAGTACATAACAAATAAATCTTTTATCAATGTACTGCACAAAAAAACCCACACCAGCTCTCAGAACATCAGTTCTAATCTTCTAATCATCTTCTAATAGCACTATAGTCACTTCAACAACTGACTAACCTTTCCACTACAATTCCCATGACAACAAAGACCTAAAACTTTAAAAATATTGGCACAGGGATGGAATTCACATCAATCATACAAATTTCTACAACCTTGCTGCCATCAGCATCCTGGGGCGCATCAAGAGCAGCATGACCAGGTTGAGGGAGTGATTCCGCCCCTCCACGCTGCTCTCATGAGATTACACCAAGTGTGCTGTGTCTGGCTCTGGGCTCCTCAGTGCAGGAAGGATATGGATCTGTTGGAGATTTCAGAAGAGAGCCAACAAGTCAATCAGAGGGATGGAGCATCTGTCCTACATGGAAACAGCTGGGGCTGCTGTGTCTGGAAAAGGCTATGGGGTGACTTCATTGCTTCCAGTATCTGAAGGGAGGCTACAATAATGATGGAGAGAGCATATTTACAAGAGCATGTAGTGACAGGATAAGGAGGAATGGGTTCAAAGTAAGCGTAGGTTTAGATTAGGTGTTAGGAAGAAATTCTTTACTGTGAGGATGCTAAAACACTGGAACAGGTTGCCTAGACAAGCTGTAGATTGCTCATCCCTGAGTGTTTATGGGCAGGTTGGATGGAGCTCCAAGCAATCTGACACAGTGAAAGCAGGCCCTGCCCATAGCACGAAGGTGGCACTGCATGATCTCCAGGGTGCCCTCCAATCCAAGCCACGCTATGATTTAGAGATGCTGTGAAACCTGCAATATTTTTCTGGGGGAAAATCTAACGAAAAGTTGCATTTGAAGCTTACAAAAATTAAATAAAAATTGTTTTCTAGCAAAAGAAGAACTATGTACATATAGACTCACATGAAAATTAGATATGTTGTCATGGATATTAGCTTTCCCTCTTGCACAAAGTTTAGTTGCCTGATTACATCCAGAGTTAATGTGGAACAGCTATATATTGAAAATGTAATGATCTATTTGACACTGATAAAATAAGAGCTATGGAAACACTGTAAGCAGAAAGCTATTGCTTAGTATTTGTGTCTGTTATTTGGGATATAAAACTGACAGCTTTTCCATTGCAAAGTCCTTGGTTAATATCCACAGTTATTTGAGTATATTCTGCAATAAAAAACACATTAAAATGGTTATTTAAAATACACAAAAACCGCATGTGTGTATTTTTACAGTTTCCTCCTCATTTCCTCAAACTAAATCCAGTTTTCATCAGAAGAAATAGAAATGTGCCTTTCCACAGTAGGGGTTATTTCAGCTATCTCCCACCTCACTGACTAGAGGAACATTTAAGCACAAATCCAAAGAGTCACTGAAGAGGAAAGGCTTTTCCCCTAGCTTCATATACTAAAAATGGTATAACTGTTATTGTTGCTAAAAGTCCACAATAAAACGCCACCAGAACTGCATTCAGGCAAGAAAGATTACTGGAAAAAGTCAGGAAAAGGAGGAAAATATTACAGAAGTTTATGAGCAACAAAACAGAAGTTTGGAATGGAACCTTAGTTCACAGAAACTTACTTTCAACTAGTAAACCTAGAGGCTGTTTTAATTGCCGTAACATTTTATTAAGGTTTCACAAATACTTTTAGGAAGAATTATAAATCATGCAGTTGCTTTGTTTCCTATAACTTCTACTATGTAGAATGTATTGTACAGATCACAATTAGGCATTGGCCCTGACCCAAAGGCTGCAAGTGCCAAATAATTCGGCATTGCTGCTGCTGAGGATTTAACACTACATGTTGAAACAGTACTTCAGGTTCTTCAACTCAAATGCTAATTTCCTGCAACACTAACACAGTTGTACACAATATTCTGTGAAGGATAAGTGATTTGATAATCAATTTAAATTAGAATTTCCAGCATACAAACATCTGCTTGAGAAACATGTGCCCACAACATCAAGAGGCCAGCAAAAGCATTCCTGAATGTTTCTCAGAACGAAACAGGCTCAGAAAATGTGACAGTACGTTTATGGAGGCTCGGCTCAACTTGGAAAGAAGCTCTTAAGAAAAGTTTTGCTGACCAAACAAGTAAAACATCCACTAAATCCCAACATAAAATACCAGGCTGGGTGTGCATTGATAGGACTGCTACCTAACACAAGTAATTCAGGGCACAGATTTTGAATTCCACCCCTGCTGAACACCTTGAATGCCTGTCCTTGTGGCACCCAAAATGAAAGTTTATGTTCCTCAAAACAAACTTGGGAGCAATTATCTTTTACTTTGCATCAGTAGAGAACATAACTGACTTCAACCTCAGCAACACATCAGCTTAACATGCCTATTTTGTAGGTTATTATAGTTGACAACATTTCACATGCTCATCCTAGGTTTTGGTGGGTTTTTTTGGGTTTTTTGTTGTTGTTGTTGGTTGTTTGGGTTTTTTTTTGAGATCAGGTACTATCTGGCCTGTTCATTCAATCAAATTACAATCAAATACAGATATACAATAAAAAAAATTAAAAATACAATAATAAAATACTTCAAATTGCCTTCTAATTAATTAATTTATTTTCATTGTCTGAACATTTAATAAATCAACTGTTTCAGAAAAATCTCCACATTGTATATATCTAGAATTAATTGAGATTAATTCTATTTTAAGGCCTCTGGGCAGAGACTTGAGTACCCTCTATATGGGATCTAGAAATTTTACTGCCAAATCTGATTCAATGGATGATGTCACAGTGGTAAGTAATTTCACTGGTGAAGTTTCATTTGGATATCATCTTAAAAAAAAAAAAGAAAAACTCATTAATTTCTACATAGGCAATATCATTTCAGTTTTGGGCATGCTTTTCTTTTGCCGAGAAGAAAATGACATTTCATGTTGACTTAAGCAGGACAATTTCTCCTCCTGGGGAGCCTCTCCATAAAACACAAAGGGGGAAAAAGATGACTGAATTTCCCAGTCTCTGACCCTTTGGGGCTAATATCTGCCTGGTGTTTCAATAATCATGCCATACATAATTGGGCTGAAAAAAAGAAAATATCATGTTGTAGATACTTGTTTATTGTTACATAAAACTTTTTTGTTTTATTTTGACATATATATTTCCCCATGGACCTTGACTTTCTAGAGCTACAGAAACCAGATCACTGAGGGTCAGGGTTAATACTTCACTGCCAAGGCCACTGCTAAAGTCTTATCTCCAGAAGAATATTAAGTGGGAAATTACTGCAAGGGAGAGATAGAATATACAGTCAACTGAATCTTTAATTTTAAATTTATTTTTAATACCTTACTCCAGAAGAGGAATGCTTTAGTAAAATCAGTGGATTTGTTTGGGTGAGGTTTTTTTAATGCCACCTCATTGACATTTCAGGGTTTTCCTTCAAGAAACTCTGAATTTATCTACATGTCTTGTCCTAAGGGGAAAGAATGACTCCTTTTTGCTATTAGGTTTTCTCCTTTTTCAGCTCATTTCCTACCCTGCCCCCTGCTTTTCCAGCAGCAGCTCTGGAATTTTTATGACTATTTGACTAAAGTATCAAAGAAATCCTTTGGGAACAATCTGTCATGAGTTTCTCCTTTAAAGTCCTGTGGGTCAAGTGCCAATACCTCCGCCTACAACAAAGGAAGGAGCCTTTGAGGAGTGAAATGACCAAATGAGTTCTTAAGCCTCAGTGTGCTTCTTAATTTTTTCTTTTCTTTTTTTTTTCCTCTTTTCCTTCCCTTTCCCATGAATTAACTTCTTTTCTATTCCTAATTCTGAAGAGGAAAAGCTACCCTCTTGCATTAATCACTTTTTCAGGGTCACTGTGTGAAGTCTGAGCAAGATTCCACATGCCAGTGCTTTGTGCTCAGAAAATCTTAAGTGAAGCTATACTAGAAAGGAACCCTGTGTCTTGCAAGGTCACAGTGATGTGCCTTGACATTTTTTGGTGGAAAAAATTCAAAAGCTGTCTGTGTGTTTGCTAACTGCAAGGCATGTGATGAGTAAGAAAGCACAGCAAAGCTTCTTGTGTACAAGTCTTCCAATTTTCACATCCCCTACCCAGCTTGAAGAACTAGGGAGGATGTTCAAAATCTTGACCCACATTTTGTGCTCTTACACATCACGGTATTCAGTCTCGGTTCTGTACACTTTTTTTCCTATCAACCTTGTTTGCAGAGGGCACAAAGCTGATAACCTAGAGACAGATCCAGACTGTGCTCTACAGACTAAGGGCTCCCTTTGTGTCATTTTGGCCTCCTGTGTGCTGTCCATCTGCTCAACCGCAAATTTTGCAAAAGCTCAAAATTCTCCTGTCAACTCAAAGGGCTGGCAAACAACCCTGCTGTAGATGAGAGACAATATCCTCTTTTTCTCAGCCAGCAAGAGGCTTACAGGCAACAAATATGAGAAATTAAAATTGATGTCAGGGATGTTGAGGAAACTACAAAGTTTTTATCCACAGTTCTTTCAAACTGTTCTGTCTGATGTTGCTGATGCCCACAATGAGCCATAACTTCCTTCCAACTGCAACTGAAAATTGAGGCAACAGGCTGAGTACAGTGTGATAGCAGCAAAAGACAAAGGGATATTTGTGCTTTTAACTATCAAGTAGGAAACAGGGCTAAAATTTATGAGGGATCTCATTTAGGCATTGTTTTGCAAGAATCTCTCCAAGTAGAAACAGCAAGAGAATCCCAGATTTAATTGTTTGGTAAATAGAAATAGTCCAAGCAAATGCAAACACTATGGCTGAAATTAACTCTAGTTTCCCAAAACCTTAATCATACAAACAACTGGTGTTCCCATGTTTCATCTTGACTGCCTGTTCTTCTCACAACTGTCTCTGAAAAGGCAGCTAAAGTAGGAACTCTAGAAACAGTATGAAGCTCTAGATAATATGGGAAATAAAGCAGCACAGAAACGGTCAGAATTTTCTGTTTTGTTTTGCACTTCCAGTGGTTTGAATGAAACAATCCACCCTGCCTAAATTTTTCGTCACGAGAGTTAATTTGCTTTTGGGTGCCTCTTGCCCTCAAGCAATTAACTAGAGGAGGGAGTTGGAACAAGAAAATACATAGAATTCCAGCCTCAGCTGGAATTCAAGCATCAAGCATCAAGTTTCAGAGCCTGCAGTTTTGTGTTCTTGCTCTCTTTTCCTGCTGACTGCCACCTCCCTAATTCTACTTCCATCTGTTGATTGATGGCCTCTTCAATTCACCATGTTGTTATCAGAGAGGCTCCCATTCTGCCAATTTCCCCATCCATATCAAGAAGGATGCCTCCTCTTCCATCACAGTGTTTGGGAGAGAAGAACATGTCTCAAATCACAAAGCTGAGATTTTCACAAAGGGCTTAAGCACCTGTAATCATATTTACTGGGTTTTAGCTTCCTAAATACATTTGAGTATCAGTTCTCTGGTATTTCTGGTACCTCCAATCAGCCCAAAAAAGCACAAGGGTTTTATCTCTTCAGACATCAGAAAGCACATTCACCCAGCCTGTACTCAAGTGCTGACAATAGTAATTCAACTGGTCCTACATAGGAAGCAAAGAGTAAAAAACAAAATATTTAAAACCCCATAAGAATATGTTACCTGTTTGCCTCTTTATGTGTGCAATCACTTTATGGCTACAGCAAAGTACAAAAATTGGAGCAAAGAGCAGGACGAAGCAATCAGAAGGAAAACAGAAAGTCACAACACTCAGTGTTAGGGAAAGCACCCACACTGCCACATGGTCCAGTACATGCTAGCATGGTCCAGTACTGAAGGGTGATGCTTTTCCCCTCATTTGAATGGAGTAACAACTAAAGTGAATGGTTCTCAGTTGCTCAGTAACTCAGCTAATCTTCCATTATTGTCAGATTATAAACACTAATGTGTATGATTATGGGCTGAGTAACACTGCAAAGTGCATGTATCCTAAGGCTGATTAAAGACTGCACACACTCAAAGAAGGGTAGCTCTGTTAATCATCCTCATTTTACAAGAACTTTATTCTTCCTGTCTCTTGCAGTTCTTTAGCTACAGTATTAATCTGGAGAGTTAGGTAGCTCCCACTCTGGGAATTTAGCTATAAAAGTAGAGTTTTATCTCAGAAAATGTATTGCTATAAAGCCTCCTGAAGCTTTGGTCTCCAGAAGCACAAAAACCCCAAAGATTTTTCTTTTATATTGTAAACACTGTTACAGATTTAAATGGCACTACAATAATTTACTTGGGCAAAATAAAACCTTTTAATCCTAAATATTTCTTATGTGTAATACATCTTTTAAATTGAACACTGACTCCAGAGTCCTGCAAAAAGTTCTCCAGTACATTCTCAAAAATATTGCAATATACATAAAATAAAACCCAAAAAAAAAGCAGTCCTCTCCCAATCGGAAAAATTAATAGGATACTGATTTTCACTAGTTGATTTCAGTGGAGCCACATTAGAATGACTGATCAGCAGATGAGCCACCTCATATCAAAGGCTTTTAGCATTTTAATTTTGTGCTCCAGCATACATAAATAAGTTCTCAAAATGCAGCACTCTTCATTTTGCCATAGATGCTGCTGTAAATTCCTACTTTGCAGATCTATTTCACAAAGCTAAGCAAGATAGAAAGAACAAAGTTCTTAACCAAGACCTTCTTTCCAACCACAATTGATCCCATTTTCTTTGTTCCACAGCTATTCTTCAGTGTCTGATTGCTAATTTGTTCTAACACTAACTTGCATTTTGGAATGATCACCATGTTCCCTTCATCAATGAGCTAATTTAGGGAAAAAAAAAACCCCTTACTTTTCTTGATTGAGAGCATTAAGTCACGTACTAAGTGTACAGGATGAAAAATTTTAATTGATCTTTTCTACTGTCAAAGAAAAATTCCATTGTTTCTAAAACTCTAATCAGAAGCATTTCTTTATACTCCTGAACATGTAGAGATTTTTCATAAAGCTGGAAATTTCTACATTATTTAGCTTTCTACATGAAATTTTCTTTAGATCCCCTTCTAGACCACCAGCAATGGAGGTATTAGATCAATAGAACTCAATAATGCAAAGTCCAGTCCTCCTGTTTTTCTGCTTTATGTAAAAATGATCATAGCTTCAATAAATGTGTACACAACTGCTCACTTGCTAAATCCTCAGCAAGGATATTTTTACTAGCTTGGACCCAAGGAAGAAAGAGTGCTTTTGGTTCTGCAGGCCCTAAGTGTGATTAACTAGAGTTAGCTGTTCCAGGACACCAGCCAATTTCAGACAGTGATTCCTAACTAAAAGAAGAGCTTTTATTACACTAGCTTTTGAGCAATTTCTTGAAAATGAAAACTCTTATCATCTCACATCAAATAACTAACAACATGGTCACATCTTCAGAGATTAGAATTCCCTATCTGGAGTTCTATACTGATTTCTTCTTGATTTCACTATGAAATCTTATGAAACTATGTTTCCCCTCTTCCCTGCCACTTAAATCTACCCTGTGGTTCACTTGGACTTGCAGATATAACCAACCAGTAACAGAGAACAAGATTTCTTCTGATGCAAAGAAGGTCCTGTGCCTCTCTTCAGTACATTTGCAGAAAACAAAAATCATGTAAAACATACTCACAAATTCACATTGAAAGCAAGGATTTTTTTACAGTAGAATCATCAACAAAATACACCTTATTGTTAAAGTACACTCAAACTAACAATGTTAAAACAAGTGCTGGATTTGGCACCTGGGATGGGGCAACCTGGATGTTTACAGACTCTGGGTAACAAAAGAGCAGACAGCAGCCCCATGGAAAGGGGTCCTGGTCAGTAGAAAGCTGAGCATGAGCCAGCAGTGCTCTGGCAACCAGCAGAGCCAACCCTGTCCTGGGGTGCATCAGGCACAGCATCACCAGCCAGGCAAGGGAGGGGATTGTCCTGCTCTGCTCTGCACTGGGATGGCCTCACCTCAAGTGCTGGGGCGACTTTTGGGTGCCACAGTATGAAAAGTTATGTAAAGCTATTAGAGATCATCCAGAAGAGGGCTACAAAGATGGTGCAGAGTCTAGAGGGGAAACCATACAAGCAGCAGCTGAGGTCACTTTGCTTGTTCAAGTGGAGAAGAGCACACTGAGGGGACACCTCATAGTTGTCCATAACTTTCTCATGAGGGGAAGTGTAGAAATAAAAACTGATCTTTTTGTGACCTGAGGAAATGGCCTGAAGCTGTGTATGGGGAGGTTTAGGCTGGATATTAGAAAAAGGTTCTTCACACGGAGGATGGCTGGGCACAGGAACAGGCTCCCCATGGAAGTGGTCACAACATCAAGCCTGACAAAGTTCAAGAAACATTTGGACAGCACTCTCAGACACATGCTGTGACTCTCAGGGTCATCTTTAAAGAGCCAGGAGGTAGATTATGATGATCCCAGTTCTTCCCTTCCAACTCAGGATATTCTATGATTTCTTATATATTTTTCTATATGCAGAAATTGTTTGGGTCACCCAACAAATCTGGTCTATGTTTATCCAAAGCCTAGTCTGACTTCTCACAATACGTAAACTCTGACCATTAACAGTCAAGACGCTCGCAAAAACAAACTGACAACTTAATTCATTGATGTAGTATAATTTAATATATGTAAGAGACTATTTGAAAGCAAACCCCAAAATACATCACCTCCATATTAAAAATAACACAGAAACCTTCATGAAAAAGTGCTTAAGTATTTGAGTATTCACAGACCATGCAATATGACAAAGGTTTAATTCTATTAGGAAATTTCTTCCCTTGACATCTGGGCAGACAGTTTTTAAGACTATATAAGCAAACAAGCCAATCTTATGCTATATACATACACAGAGAGAGAGATACATAAAAAGACTGTATTTCAAGAGGAAAAGATCACTAATCTTGCACATTTGCATAGATTATTTATCATTTTCTTGAGGACATACTACTTCACTGATACTTCCTCTTGCCCCATATTCTTCTGTTTCCTACCACTCTACTGAGAAACAATTTTCTTGCAATTCAGACTCTAAGAACCATCATTCAGGATTTCCCACTACAATGTGGGCTATGAGCTGCTATATTTCCATGCCTCAAGAGGTCAGAGTACTAGGTCAACTCAGGGGATCAGAATACTAGACCAGCGTTTACCACTAAGAGGTAATACAAAAAAACCAGCAACTTCCGTAACAAGACAACATTACTACTCAGGATTTTCATTCACATCCTGGTTTTGTCACCCCAGGCTATTTAACACAGCCTCCCTGTGGCAAATCAGCCCTATAAGACTATAGGTGAGGTGGCACTGCACAGTAACATCTATTGAAGTCCTTAATACTCCATTTACTTTAAGATTCAACAGGTTTCTCTTTGCTCCCATGCATCGACTTTCTACCATAAAAAAAGTCACATAAAATAACCTCATCCAGTGGTAAACCTCCTACATACAGATTTAAAAAAAAAAAAAAATAAAGCAATTTTACTCCAGCCATCATCCCACACACTCTGAGTAACAGACCTGAGATGAGAAGAGAGACTTTCTAAAGAGGGATAGAAGAATAACTCACAATAGAATTTAATTTAATCCATCCACCCACACAAACCACTCACCCTTACTAGAGGTGAAGAACTACCTGAACTTTTTTAAACCTTTGGCCACTAAAACATCTTTATAAAGTTATGACACTATAACCATTGCAGTGCTAGCCTCCCATACATGCACAAGCTCACCCTTCTCACTTCCTCATAGAAACTCACTAACCTGAGTTTGGTGATGCTTTTAGTCATGTCCATCTGGAAGTATCACATAGCCTTTAGATTCTGTTTTGACTCAGATTGGTAACCAGTCTAGGTTCTCTGATGATGAAGAAATTAAATCACCAAAGGATTGAAAATGCTTGAATATCCCTCCACAACAGTTTTCTTTCCTCCAGATTCAGGAGAATGAACTAGATCTTCTTTAAGTCATCAAGTGACTCTCCTCAAAACACCTGAGCTAACAGCTGTACAAAATAACCCAAGCAACAACTCTCCACACAAGCAGTTAACCTATCTTCAACAACTCCCTTATAGCCTCTTCTGGCACTGAATAAAGGTCAGATTAAACCTTCACATTTGGCTAAAAACTGCTTAGGCTAATATGGGGTGAAGACACACCAAAACTAATCAAGGAAAATTAAACCTAAATCGAAGCAGGAGAAGAGCTTGTAATCACTTACTTACCTCATCTATGTAATCAGATGTTCTTCTCACAGAAGAGTCATCAGGTTAGTTAAGTTTGTATTTATGGACTTACTGACTCAAAGAATAATGTCTCTCTCCAGATACTACAGCAACCATTGCACAAATCCACAAGTTTGATTTTAGCAAGAAAGTGTTTAATGCATCATGAATAATAACAATACACAGCAGGAGAGCTTTATGTAAAGTTTTAATACTTATTTCCTTTTGTTGCTGAGAATGAGACTGAAGGCAAATCAGTGGATTTATGGCACTAAGTTTTTCCAGCTTTGTCTTTCTTCACTAGAATATCACATATGGATTTATAATTACCAACATGTATTTTCAATTGAGGAAAGGGATAGCTGCAATCAAAGACAACAGAACTGTAAAAGTGAAGATGTGTATAATATATCTGGCTCTACATTTCTTAAGACATCAGACTCATGCTTTTAACACAGCTTCATTACTTCAAATATTTTCAACAAGGTTACATCAATCTAGCCTTTCCCTCACCTCTTGTTTTTTGAAATATTTACCTCTCTTGAAAGTTGATAAATCTTTGTTCCAAATGATCTTGTCTTCAAATCCCTGCCAAAGTAGGTATTTTTTCCCACTTGTCTTGGATGGTCAGTTCCAAAATAACACCTGCTGAATGTGATACACAACTGCATAATCCTTCCCTACTAAGGAAAATCTTGGAATGAGCTGGAGTTCCTACGTCCACACTCAGAAGAGATTCTGTCTTCAATGACCTCTCTGGCTTACCTTACCTGGTATGACTATAAGTTCTGAAGTGGATCAGAGTAAGATAAGAAAATTATGAAATTAACCAGGAACACAATGATTTAGGGAGGCGTAACTTCTGATTTTGTAAAGTGTCTGGATGTTTTTCCAGTGTGATACTTAATCTATATAAAGTAAATCACCTAACAGGTAAAAACTGAGTAATAGGTTTTACTTTATTACATGGCATTATTTGCTGAAATCCAATACAACAGTTTAATTTTCCAAAAATTCTAGCTAGTGTACTACCATGTTAGAGCTCCTTATACCTTGACAACGGCTGTTATAATGACCAGACTCACCTTCTAAACACTTTGTGTTAAAAAACACTCACATATTGACCACTTCTTTAGAAAAATGTTTTATTAAATGTTTTTTTAATAATTTCAGATATTGGATGTATTGGATTTGATCGATGGGATCAAATACTCTCCTGCAATCTTACTTTTATGGTTTTGGTGGGCTATCTAAATCTGACCAGTTGATTATCTCTCTCATATAAATGACCCGCAAGCAGAAAGTTATCTTGTACACGCAGCATTTGCCTTGCCCATCATTGTCTGTTATCAGGGCTTTTCCCCCCATTAGCATAATTAGTTTTCTTGTACCCTCAGAGTGTCATTAGTATTGCTGCTGTTACTGTTTGTTTCCTTATCTCATTGCTGTTTCCAGTAAGTGGTGTGGGGGGCACTGAATTGGGGAGTGCCATTCCTAAACCAGGACATTCCTACTAGCAAAGGGGCAATACCCTCAGTTGTAGAGACAATTCACCTGACTGCTCTAAATTTAGCTGATCCTGGTGCTTTAAGGACAAGCAGTGTGACCTTCTCTGCCACACCGTGCAGATACTTGCTGCAGCTGGTCCACACATTGTCATTTTGATAGTTGCAAATCCTATAAATGATAGTGACAAAGCTGTTAAGCCAGATCTGTTTGGATCCAGAGAAATCAAATCCTGCTTTGATTGGAGGCTGAAGGCAGTGCCAGTGAACCCAGCCCAAAAGCACCAATGTCTTGCCATGAATTGCACTGGCGCAGAAGTTAGCTTGGAAAGTTACCTCCACAGATTCACAGACTTTAAGGAGACATTTAAATTTTGCTATTAATGATGGGAAAGCTAATCCTTCATACCCCAGACAGTCTTAAATCAGGACCTAGCTAGACAGAGCCACATATTTGCACAGGACTACTTTACAGGCCTTCTTCATACAGATGTTCTATACAGCCTATTTAGAAAGAAAAGCTGCAAGTATTTTCTACAAAAAATGTAGATGGTGCAGTGTCAGATTTTTCTTAATGTGGTAGCTGCTATTTTGCTCACCTAATTTTCAGTACCATATATTATGTTCAGAGGGCTAGAATTCTCAAGAAATGCATGTAGTAACCAATCAAAACTTGTTTTTCTTTGCAAGGTCTCTGGAAGTCACTGATTGATAAGCCATAAAATGTTCATTTCTTGCCTAGAGCTTCTGATGAGTACTGAAGATTATACCATTTAACTCTCCCAACCACTGCAGCAGAGCATTAAGCAAAATTAGAATACTTGGAATTATATTTCATCCAAATATGGTTTCTTTGGAGTAAAACAAGCAGTTAATTTACCTATCGTTGGTTTTGCTTACTCCTCTGTATGTGAAGCTTTAAGTGATTCCCAGGGCTGAGAAAACAATCACACTTTTCTCAAAGTCAAGCAGAATGTAAACACATTCAAAAGAATCACAAAAGTAGCTGAACTGATAAGCACTAAAGAAATGCCCAGAACTAAAAGCAAAATAGACTTTAGTGATTAATAGAAAAGCTGAATACAGCTTCTTGACATGTTTGTTCTTCATCCCAAGGATGAAATACTCCATGAAGTACTACCAGGATTCAAAGTGTCAGTAAGAGAACATGATGGAGTCCCTGGCAAAGGTTGCATCATGATCTCTGTGCCTGGAAGAGGAAAGTAAAGCTACATTCAGATCTTTCTCCATTGCAGAGCACAATCTTCATCTTGGTTTGTAGTATAGGGAAAGAAAAGCTAGCCACAATATGGTATGCATTATAAAAAAGTCAGACAACAAATGCACAAGAACTCGTGGTGCTGTACAAGCAAGTAGGTTGTCTTTCTCATTCAGAGTTTGTAATGCTTGCTTAATGACTTAAATGCAGAGACTTCAGCTAAACACTGTGGGGATTTGGAGCTACCCTAAAAATAGACTGCAAAATACTACTCTTACAGAATGAGTATGTATCGTGGAAGACTCCTCTAATTAAGAGTCTATAAAACTTTAAATAAATCTGCCAGTGAGTGAGATGCCTCTCAAAGAGGTAGGAAAAGCTCTAGTTCCAACTTGATGGAACTGTACCACCCTGAGGCTCTATCCCAGTTACATTAACTTTATATCTCCAAAAACTTTTTAGGTAATCTTTAGATAAACTTTTTAACAAAAGAATTAGTAGTCTGATGAAAATCTAGAAGTGTTTTTGGTTTTTTCTTGGTCATTAAAAGACAGAAACACTGAGATTAGGGTCTCCCTAAACAGACAATTAGTGAAATTATGCAAACAAATGAGATCTATAGGGATGCATTTTTTAGCAAGAACTCCTGGATAAGAAGAACAGGATGAATGATAAAAGTTCCAGCAATTCCAGAAAAGCCTCTACCAGTTCAAGAGATCCTTGTAGACATACTAACTCTAAAATTGCTATCTCTGGCTTATAACTGAGACCACAGAATATTCTCAGCTGGAGGAGTCTCACAAGGATCATCAAGTCCAACTCTTAAGTGAATGGCCCGTACAGGGATTGAATTCACAACCTTGGTGTTATTGGCACCGTGCTCTAAGCAACTGAGGCAGTCTCAGGGTCAGCTCCTGGGGGTGAGAATATTCTGGGGAAGTATCACCACGTGGTTGGCCTTTAACTGCACTGTTCCCATTGTTAAGGTGTTGGAAAGAGCATTACAAGCTACCTAGAGTCTAGGCCTGTCCTTCTATGGACATTACGTTCTTATATCAATAATATAAAAAGACAGTTTCATGAAGGCTTACATCTCCTAAACCACACAGGTCATCAAGGTCTTTGTAAAAAAAAAAAAATCTTCTTTGTCTTTACTTTGCCAGGACCTTTGCGTCAGAAGTAAGTAAGGAGAGACCTGCCAACTCTAAATTGTGTCCTTAAGATGTTTTCAGGTTATGTTGCTTATCTAGCATGGACACAGTTAGGAAGATTGCCATACACAAAAAAAAAAAAAAAAATTGATCTGTAGGCCTTCTCAAGTATTTACTATCATCATCTGAAAATACAACAAAGTGATGGAGATCTGAATTAGAATCTGAATGAAGGTAGGGAGGGCTCTCAAGCCCTCTTTTGTGTGGGAAAATCATGAAACAGTGTGAACAGAAACTCTTCCTTATTCATGAGTAACTTCCTGCCCTCATGAAGATCACAGAGAAGATCCACTTCCTTTAGAAACAAATTCTGGGAAAAATGGGTTCTAAGGGGAAGATAAAACAGTTGGGTACAGGTGTGAGGCAACCTACAATGTTCTCTGACCTATGTCTATGTTGTTGAGTAGATCAATACCAAGAATGAGAAAAGGTAGCTTGTAATGCAAGGAAAAGTGACTCAAATCCATAAGCATGGCAAAACGGTAACACAAAACAGAATTCTCAGGATTGTTACAAGATTAAATCAATAAGAAAGTACCTTGAGCAGGTACTAGGGTCTTCTGCCATCCCAAAGAGGAAGTTTCTCTATTTTTTTCCTATCCTGTACATGGACCAGCTCTCAGAAAATTCTGTTCCCTTTTTCTGCAATATACACATTGAAAGGAAAAAATTAGCAAATAAATCCTCCAAAGTGTGAAGGGCATTGCACTTTTTCATGCAGAACTAATTTGCATCATCTAAACAGTAGATCCCTCTCTGATGACGGCACTGCTCCTGGGATCTCAGAACTCCAGAGCCAAGAAGAGAGCAGCTCATTACCACACAGATTTCCATTGACTGTAACAGGGTAAGTGCAGCACCTAGAGCTGTTTATAAAGGTGCTCTTGCTGCTCACTGTCCCTCAGCAATTAGGGATTTAAATTCTTTTATATGCTCCTGTGGTGACCTCATCAACAAAATCTGTAAACTTATTATAATTAAGAAAATCATAACATGCCAGAAGGACCTAATAATTTGACATTCTAAACGGCAAGCTTGCCAATGAATAAATTTTATGACCAAGCAGATCTGATCATCTTGGCTCCCTCTCAGCAGGAGTTTGCATCAGTCTGTTCTGTCCCCACAAATAGCACACAGTATATGTATGTATTTTGTTGTTTCTTGCCTTTGAATCTGCAATGACAATTCAAGGTCCTTGCCAGATATTTTTACAGGTTCCAAAATGAGGCCTCACTAATGAAAGCTCTTTTCTCCAAAGCAGAGAAGTAAGCAGCATTTCATCTTTTGCTATCCATTTTCTAGAAGCACTTTGTCAGGAATCCTTTAAATGTAAGCAAATGTAACAATGAGGAATGAGGAATGGTTGACTAGGGGAAAATTGTTGAAGTTTAAAACTAGAAGACATTAATCCTACATTCCTTGTACTTGGGACACCTAGTGGAGAATTTTTTTACAGAAGAAGAAGAAGAAAATGGAAAAAAAAAAAAAAAAGGCAGCCAAAGTCCTCTGTGTAACCCGGTGCAGGTAAGTTTCCCAGGAAGCACATCTACTCACCTCTGCTGCACTCGTCACTCCTTTAAAAGGACTGTTAGTTCTGCTGCTACTACTGGAGTTAGGAAAAGAGTAAACAACTGGAAATAATATAATATTTACCAGTGTTATTACAATTTATTATTTGTATTACCATATGGCCTAGAAGCCCAAGTTATAGACTTAAAATCATTGTGATAAAAATTTGAAATTTGCGAGAAATTTTACGTTTGTTTTCCTGAAAAGGTCATAAGCTGCTCATCTGATGTGCTTCCCCCACCCCATATTCTACATTATTTACTAACCTTGAACTTTCATTAGCTTGAGAACTCTGAATCATGTTTCTTTTAAAAAGGTGCAAAGCATTATTCAATTTTCTCCAATAAAAAATTAGGCTGATCAGTTTGCATGTTAAAGTTCCACATTATAAAATTGACACAATGTTTTTCAGTTTTCACAGAATGTTTCTCAGTCTAGTGCATACATGTTAGAAGTGCTTTTATTGGTAAGATACAAGCAGAAATCATCATTTCCTCACAATAACAGCCATTGTCATAGTGACTCAGACCTATTCATGCAGCCCAATACTCTCTTTCTGACAGTGACCAGCATCAGAGAAAAGGACAAGAAACCATGAAATTGGCAATTATGGAATTATATTTCAATAGGCAAAGTTGCTTCTTGTATCTGAATTTAGAAGTGAAGTGCCCCAAAGCTTGAGCGTCCATAGAAATTATGCCAAACTTCTGACTCATATGGTTTCTTATGGCAGCAAGTTCTAGGCTGCTCAAATGTATTACTGTAGTATTCTTGTATAAGCCTAATTTCAAAAGTATTTCCTTCTGGTTTTAATTTTCTTGCAGTTTTGCACTGGAAATGCAAAAGCTAATAAGTTCTTGTGGCTGCAATTTAAGCAGCTCCTGTATTTGCCCTCAAAGCAAACACAAACCACATTTCTGCGCTCATGCAAGGAGAAGTGAAGAGAAGCACATAACATAAAAGCTTAAGAAAAACTACTCTACATCTAGCTACATCCCTTTTCTACTCTCTCACAATTATGGTATACATGCATTCATATACATGTGAATATTTATTTCTAATAACCAGCCAATATCACAAGCACATAAACTCACAAGGACATAAACGTTAAGCCCTCTCCACTGCTGAATTCAGTTTTAAACACAGAAAAGCAGTTTCATTAGCCCTTGAAGAGAATAGTGAAGGAGAAAATTGGAAAATAAAAAATTTAATGAACATTGCCCAAACAGCCTAGTGAATTTAGCCATGTATTTAGTCATTAAATGCAACTGAAGAAATGTAGACCCTACTACTTGAAAAATACCAGTTCCATTATCTGGACGCTCACTTAAAAAGGATCCAATGACTGCAGAGCAAAGCAAATAGAAAACTTCCAAGACAATAAAAAAATCATATACACAGTGCAAATGCCCAGAAAACAACACTGGAAATCAAAACCTACCCAAGTAGCAAAGGAAAACAACTAGAAACTCTGCAAAGGAATCATCCCTCTACATGGTACAGTACTGAATGGATCTTTTATGAAGGTTGATGCCTTGGGTAAAGTTGTTTAAAGAATTTGCTTATTGAGCTGTCCTTGCTGAACACACACTAAAACTACAAGTACTGAAGTCAGTGCACCTGATTTATAGGAAGACTGATATAAATTGTATAGATACATGGAACATGCTCATAAAACAGAGCAATGTGCAGTAACTATTGTATCTTACAAGGAAAGAAAAAAATAGCTGGAACAGCTGCTGATACCTAATAGCAATTTAGTAAGAGAAGCCTACTCAATTACTACATAAATCTGTAAGTTTATCCCCAAGAGTTCAGTTGCTCTTACCAGACACTTTCAAACAAAACAAAATGTTCCTGAGAGCCATATCAAATGCTGGCTGAAAATCCAGGAAAGACTCCCATTGACTTGAGTAGCTTTTGAATGGAGCACAGAAATTATTAGATCTGTTCTCTTTTAAGAGACTGCAAAACTTCGTATTTGTGGTTAGTCCTATGAAGAACCAGTATTTAAGAAATCAGTCCTCCTTAATGACAAATCACACCTCCAAATTGCTTTCACAGTGGTGATACCCTGGAGCCATGCAAGACCCTGAGCTGTCCTTCAGTGTTTTGCCACCAAAAATATTGCCAGTAAGTACTGTTCTGTTTCCACCTGCAGCATACTCTAAATGAAGGTAAATAAGGCATTCATGCAGGAAATTAACACATGGCATAAAATAATACTGAGCTTCAGGGTGAAAGCTAGCATCATGTCAGAGGGAAAATCAGAGTGTAACAGTATGTGTGCAGCTCCAAGCAGGGGCTTTGTAAGGCAGCTCAAACCCCTAATAAATGCATTGACAGATCAGGCACACAAACCAAAACTAACATGTTTTCCCTTGTGCTACGGCCTGAAAAAACACAGATGATTTTTCTTAACTTTCTCTGATTTCTGTAATATTCACGTGTTCTTATTGTGTATTTTGTTAAACTGTTTGCAAAATTCACACTCAAGTTTTTAACTAAAATATCTTAATATATCCTTCACAATCTATGTAGGTTTATAAGCAATGTGATGCAATTCCCACTCCTAGTACCATTCTGTGTGGGTTTTATTATTTGGGGTAGGAAGGGAGAACCAATGTAAATCGGAAAGTCTATGGGAGTCTCTCAAAATTGAGGCACAGAAAATAGCTAAAGAGTTGAAGTCATGTGAAATACTGTGCCCAGCATCTTCAAGGGGTAGCAAAAAGGTGACAAGTAAACCTTCTCTGTTTCAGACTCCATCAGATGGCAGAACATCCTCTAACCTTTACAGTTTGGTTAATCCCCAAAATTTCCATGGCCCATTTGAGACAGATTAGCTGGGAAACCATCACTAGAGTGCTTGAGGTATTTCCTACTTCACAAGATTTCCTGCTTTCAGATTCAATTCTGGTATATCATCAGCGCTGGTTCTTCCTTGGATGGCAACTTCTCAACACGACAAATAAAGTGATTTTAAACTGTGTCTGTGCCAGTGGCATGACAGCCTGGTCACCCATGGGTACCAACAATATCCACACAAGGTTATGGTAATATTCAGTGCACAAATAATTCATTAGGGTTTTTAAACTTCCAGCAATGTAAAATCACAAACTAGTCTGAAGTCAGACTACAGCACAGGAGTCACATGGAAGACAGCTGAGTTTTTGTAGCAACATTCACACAAAAACCTGGGAAAGAATTTGAGAACTAATTCAGAGTTTAACTTAAAAAATACATATATCTATGGACAGATTTTTGCCATGGATGCAGATGAGAAAAGATGCAAGAGAAGTAACATCTTTAGAAAAGCTGCAAAGCAGCTGCCAGTTTTAAAAGGGTGAAAATTTCAGGAGAAATGCATAGGAAATGAGGAGGAGAAATGCAGGAGAAATGCTTAGGAAAAAGAGCTGCTGTGAACAGGACTAAATTTTCTATTCCTGCCACAAGAGGAGGAAGCAAAGGTCAGGGTGAATAGAGGGTCACTTGACCAAGCCAAAAAAGGCAGAGTAGGTGTTTTGGATGATGCAACACTGTAAACCAATGACTGACCAGGCAAGGAAGAGGACACAAAGAACCTTGTGTTTGCTGATACTGATGCACGGGGGCCAAAATCAACAGAAAGCAATAGAAAGAATATTTCTTCTCCACAGGTGGCTCAAACTGCAGAGGACACGCCTGGGGCTGGGGTGGGGGGAAGTGGGACATTGCATCCCTCAGCCAACTGAGCTCTCCAGTACCATGCATAAGGGAGCTTAGGAGACAGAAAGTTTGGGGCCAGGCCAGAGCATCATTGTACAAAATGGCTTCACTGAGCCAAAATTCTCCATGGAACAGCTGGCTGTATTTGCTGCATCCCTGTACTGTGAAGCAGAAAATACAAGTCTACTGCCTGCTGCTTTCTAAGGAAAGCTCTCTGTAAGCCGTTTGCACTGTATTTGTGCTTTGCTCTATCAATTTGCTTAGGTTTTCAGGAGGATAAAAAGGGGCAAAGCAAAATAAAACAAAGGTCCTGAAGAGTAAATGGAAGATGTCTGAGACTTTACAATGAAGAGAAACCTAGGGGAGGAGGAGGGGGATGGAAAGGGGAAAACGTGAAGAAGAAACCTTTTGTGGAATCTAATTCATCACACTATTGTCCTGTTAAGACTATAACAATCTCCTTTATTTTAATATATTCAGGAAATTACTTTATTTCAATCAGAATTGTCTCAGGATGAAATGACAACTACTAATGGCAGTCTATAAAACCCAGACATTCTCTCTGACTTATTATATGTATTTTTAGGAGAAAGTAGAAAATCATCTCTCTACTGGAGGTCATTGCTGTCTCTTGGCCAGGCAAACACTCATGAGGAAGCAGCATGGAAACATCCTCCAGGAGCATCTACTTCTCTGGTGTGAGCAAGGAATTACTCTGTGGGTCCAATATGTCAGTTCTGTGGTTTTCAATTGACAAGTTATAGGCTTTGCACTTCAGCATTTGCCTCCAGGAAATACTCTAATGAATGAGTTTATTAGGGAGATTTTCACAATATTTTTCAAGTATTTTTCAAGGAAGATAAAACCTTGTGTTTCAGGGGATATTTGATAATAAAGACTAGGAAGATAATTTTCTATCCAAGAAAGCTGTTACTCTTTCTAGGAATACTGTCTAATCTGGGACAGAGATGTGGACTGGACTTAATACAGTGTTTCTATTCTTGCAATAAAGCAGTTCTGAAAAACAGTGAGTATAAATTTTCCTGGAGGATATGAACAAAATGCTCACTGAACAACATTGCTTGTTCCCTTTAGTACCTTACATTTTTCTTCATCTTAGCCCTTTCTGTTAAAGTAACACTATCAATATTTCAAGGCTACTAATTACAGAAAATATGTAAGGTTGTTGTGTCTAAACACAGCCAAACACAGAACAGTGTTTGACTGCAGTAAATCCAAACAAAAATCACAGAATCACAGAATCGGCTGGGTTGGAAAAGACCTTTGAGATCACTGAGTCCAACCTATGACCCAACACCACTAGACCACGACACCAGGTGCTACATCCACCTTCAGAAACAGTGACTCCACTGTCAATAATTACATATAAATGATTTTGCTGCTACCCTGTACTGAAGTACAGCTTTGTACAGCATAAAACTCTCGGTGAGCACTGAATTTTCCATTTGAATATTTTTTAAGATAGGGAGTTATTTATTTGAGTTATTAGTTCTTGAAATTATCTTTAAAAGATATTATGTAATTTTAAAGCCTTGTTGTTACAATTTTTTGAGGCTTTAACAGGATCTTGTGGCTGAAAATGTTCTAACACACTAGATAGATTATGTAATTCTTGTTCTTAGTAATGCTACTCAGTATTGTCTCTCAAAGCAATACAGAGAATATCCCTTAGAAAACACAATTTCTGTAGATGTCTAAGAGACCAGAAAAAAAGCAAATAAATAGTATAAGTTGAAAATGAAGTTGATGTAAGAACGTGTTGACTAAGTGTTTGTGCCTCACACCATTAGGTCACAGCAATTTCTTTAGACAGTTACAATGTACCTTTATTTGTTTTACATTATTTTATTAACTAACCACTTTAGTGCTGTGCTTTGGGTCATTTATAAAATGTTACCTTCCTCCAGTGCACCTTTTGTCACACAAACGAGATACTTCACATTTCAAATGCAACAACTATTCAGAGCTTGCTTTCTTTCTTTTTCTTTCTTTCTTTCTTTCTTTCTTTCTTT
>VZSR01003807.1:21650083-21724906 GCA_013398615.1 Brachypodius melanocephalos
TTCTTTCCTTCTTTCTTTCCTTCTCTTGCTTTGGCTTACTACCCAAGATATGTAGGTTGTTGGGTTTTTTCCCCCTTTCATCTCAATATATAAATGCAATAATAGAAGTAATTAATGTTTAGCTGTTTAACTTCGATTTTATGCAGAGTAGACATCTGATGATCAAATCCACCTAATGTCTGCAATTAGAGCAACTTGTGCAGCTGCGCTTCCACTTGCTAGCTGGAAAGCTCTTCCCTTTTGCTCTGAACCGATTTGTGATGCACTTGATGTACAATGTTCTATGTACAGCTTTGAAATAAATGTGGGATATTATTCTATCTTCAAGGCCAAAACAGAGAAAGGCTGCATTAAGCATTTAGGTGGGAGAAGGAGGGAGGGAGAGAGAGGAAAATAAAATTGAAAGGCAATGACTGCAGATGCCCAGGCTGTATGTGGCACTGGAAAATCATTGTCAACTTTGCTGTCACTGTGACACTAAACTTCCCAGATGTTCGTATCTGGAAATGTCACAAAATGTCATGGCATAAGTTGCTGTATTTTGTTTTCTGTAAAAAGAGTGAACAATAATAAAACAGCCTCAGGAGTGTATGGCTAGCCAAAAGCAGCTTGTAAAGGTCTCAGTAAAACAGCATGTGTGCACATTCTGGAAAAGAAGCAAACATCAGCTTCTTTTCTTTCTTCCTTTTTTTTTTTTTTTTTTTTTTTTAACTAATAACAGTGCTTGAGCTGATAGAAATTTAACATTTAAATTAAACACAGAGAAAAGGCCCTTTTGCAATCTTCTCCAGATCTCAAAGCTGCCTTTGTCCACAAGCTAAAATGTTGATATCAGATTAGTTATTGACAGAGCCAGTACAAATTTGTTCCATGTTCATTTATCCTCTGGAATTTGATGAAGGGCTCCACAATTAAAAGCAGAACCCTCTGTGAAATAAGCTCTTCATTGCTGACTCAGTGTGGGAGAAAGCTTTGCATTTTAAAGCAAGATCTTTCAAAGCACAGATTTTATCTTCTCCACAAGGTTTGTGGTTTTGAGTGAAGTCCAGGTCAGGTTCTCTCTGCGACCTCTTCTTTCTCTCATATTACTTCAATTTTCTTTTCAGAAAGTAAAACCAACTATACATACATAAACTCAACAAGACACCCTCCACTTAACCATTAAGATTAAGCATTATAAAATGGTTTCTGCAGTCTATACATCCAAGTAAAACAGCTTTGGATAAAATGATTTTGGCTCCTTTACAAAAGAAAAGAAGAAAGGAAATCAATCATCTGTTTTTCTCTGCTCACAGAATTCAATGCAGATCCAGAAGCTCCAGTTAAAATCCTTTCCTTACAATCTTGCTCTTGCATGTAATTAAGTCCATTGTAATACCTTAATATTCCAATGCTGTGACCTACTTACAAAGTCAGAACTGTCAAATGGCTAAAAGTGACTCACTCACTTTCATATTGATTTTTACTAAGTCACTAAGTCCCTTTGCTGTTTATTGAATCATGTGCCTCTGCTTTATCTACACAGCATGTGTGGGGCACACACACTCGTGCCTTTTTATAACATACAGCACGACAGCTACTGCAACTACAGAACACAGGTGGGCACAAGGAACTAATCAGGAATAAATGCTGAGCCAGAACCATTTGTTTCCAAAGATATATTTGCTCCAAGACAGTGACTTATTTCAGTGTCTATTTTATATATGCCAAATGACTCAGATGTCATCATTTAGTCTTGTAGTCCTTGGTACATTAGTCCAATGTAACATCACTGAGAAGACGCATTCCCCCTTATTTGAAGGACAGGTGGCAGCTATTCTTTGGTCAACTGTAAATTTGTTCATTCCAAATCTCTTTGTCATCACAAAAAAAAAATCTCTTTTTGCTTTATTCTATAATCAATGGCTCTACTCTTTTTCAGTGGTTTTTTTTCATTCCAAGCTTTCATTAGTGTTAATGAGCAATCAAGCTTAGAAACATTTAGATGCTTTTCAGTTATTTTATTAGATGTTATGCTTCAAAAGAGGGCTGAACTATTCTGTTTATTTAATAGAAGCATATCACCAAGTGTCAGATTCTGCACATCACTCTGGTCCTTTCTGCTGTCATCTGAGAACTAAGGATTTTACCTGGAAGCAGTCATTCATCATCCACCATTTCCTGAAACAGGAGGCTTGGCCTCCCTCACTCAATAAATCCACAGGAATGACTGCCAAACCCCTTTAAAACAAATTATATTATATTAATATTATGAAGGAGAAACAAGACTTTCCTAAGGTCAGATTTGTCTCCTTAATTTTTTGCTATTACTATCGCTGTCTTTCCACCTATTCTTTAATGCTGGGCTGAACAGGAGGCTGTAATTCCATTTAAGAGTTCTCCTCACAACATTGACTCCTGGTACCACCTGGCTTCTCAAATTCACAGGGCAGCAGCCTGCAGTGTTGTCAAGTTAACCCAATGCTGAGGTGGCCAAGGGGAGGCTGATTAAAGGCACCCATCCTGATTGATGCATGTGCCAGCTGCAGCATGTGCACTGCATTTTCTCTGCTGAGGAGGGGTGTGGGACCTCTTGGATGGGAGTAGATCATCCCAACGTGGATGTTTGACTGCAGCATAGAGGAGGCAGAATACACAGTAAGCTGAGGCATCCAGCAGAACCAGTGATTAAGAGGCTCCTAAAACAAGCAAGGAACAGGCTCAAAGCCAGACCTCAGAGCTGATGATAAAAAAGATACTTGCACAGAGGTTCAGATGAGGCAACGCAGAAATTGCTGCACCACAAAGAGGTGATGAAAGTTGCTGGAATCACAGCAGGGCAGAATTCACTCAACAATCACAGTAGGCTGAGAGGGGTAAGAGATATCTGCCATCAAACCTTTTATGTTAATCCATCTTGACCAACAAGCCTTGAATTTTCTCCGTTTCAAGAGTTTTCACCTTTAGTGGTTTTGGGTTGTTCACTTGAAAGAACAGATGTGCCCAGATCTCCACGAAAAAATCAACTGAGACTAAGTTGTCAGAAAGTACAGGAAATGTCTGTATCACTTCAGACTGTTCATTATAAACTTCTTCCTCTGCTTGGGCTCAGTTACTTTCCCATTTAGCAACTTTCACAAACACACTCCTAGCAAAACATTGAGTAGTAGCCACTGTCAATTCTGTATAATGGGATGGCATAATTCTAGTCTCCCTTTTTCACATAGGTACTTCTCTGGAGGATTTGCAGCTGTCTGTTATACAGACAAGTTTAGGGACCTAAAGAGCTGCATTTTTAGGGAGGGATTAGCTTACATCTTCCATATCTAAAATACAGTCCCATACAATGAGACCCTTTGAAAACATGCATAGCTCCCACTCATATGAACATTCAACAGCAGACAATGTCAGCAGGAAAGTGATGCAGCCTTACAAGAATACTTACATGACTGTCAGAAAAACAAAGACTAAAACAAAAACAAACAAACAAAAAAGCCCAACCCCAGAACCAAACAGATGAAGAAAAAAGGTAAAAATAATGCAAGATGAAACACTGCTAAGAAATAGTTCTGTGTTAATATACCCCATGTGTCAATGAGCATTGACATAAGCATGAAACTTCTAAGTCAACCTCTCATTTTGTTCCAGCTTCTACCATGCTATTTAGTCCCTACTCTGCCTAACAATTAAGATGTTATTTCTATTTTATGTACTAATGGATGTGTAGGCAATAGCTTATGTCATTAAATGAACAATGGAAGTGCAACGCCTTGGAGTCTCCTCAACATTTCAAGGTATTTAAAAAACTACAGGCTTTTCTTCTTTCTTGCCAATATCTTCTTTAAGGAGGGGAATGACTTTCAGGCTTTCAGTGTACTCAAATACAGTTGTCTTCATTTATTAATATCAATACTATTGAAGCTGTATCTGTCTATATTTATTGAACTGAAAAAGCCTGGAGATACAAAATTTCTAGTACAAGAATTCTTATCTCTCTAATTCATTTTCAGTATTTGTTTCTTGGTATACAGTACTTACTTCTCTGCATCTCAGATTCTTTGCTTGAGTTGTTACCTGTTCCCTTAAGCTTTCTAACAAATTAAAGCGTTGTACTAACACCTGAGGCAGAGTTTCCTGATAAAGCCAGTCTACTGTGTCTTTTAAGATTGAGGTAGAAAAGCTTCATTCCAAAACACTAAAGTTTGCAAATCTAGCTAGGGTGCTACATAACATCTTTATAAAATGTTTTATTTCAAAGAAAAGGGCTGTTTCGTGAAGACAGCTTTTGACATTCAAAACTCCAGAAAGCAACTAAGAATCTTACTTCTAATTTCTTAGACTGAAAAGTTCCATTTTTTGATTGAAAATACCATTTGGGAGGTGAGGTTTTTTTTACAGCAATGCAATAATACACAAAACTGAAATAATATTACAGAATTATATCATTCTACTTCAAATCAAGAACACTCTAATATTGTGGAAAAGACTAAAAAAATTTGAATTTTTATCCCAATTTGGGACATTATTATTTTTAATGCACTTCTGTTTTTTAGAAGGTCAAATAATTTTCTCTTTTTTTTCATTCAGATCTTAGTCTCTAACTATAGAACTTTTGAAGGGCTCCCAGTCCATCTCTCAAATCCTTTTGTACATTACATTTTTGGATAAGTAGATGATGATCAATATTCAATATTACCTGTGGCTGTCCCTTATCAAAATCCTTGTTCTAAGAGGGCAGTAAAGGCAATATAGTTCTTTAAATTTCTTGATTTATTGTTTCCAATACTCAGTAATATATCTTTCTTTCCCACCATGACTATATTTCCCTATCGTCTGCTTCAACCCACAGTGGCAAACATTATGTTAATTCCTAAGAAACATTCCTGTCAATGATCAACACAAACTATTTGCACTATCATTTTAGAGGTATTGGTTACTTCCATTTTAATGAACTTCCAGGAATCACGTTGGAATTTCAATATCTTTTTGTGTTTCTGCACACATGTAGGGTACGTAGAATTGCTCAACAGGAACTGATCAACTCTCATGTAATCTTCAGTCATGAAATTCCCATAGAAAATAATATTAAGGATCCCTGACAGGCCCTTCTTTCTTTTGGTTCTTCTTTTTTTTTGCAATACAAAATTGAAGAGTTCCTTTCTGCCAAGGAGGACTACAAACTCTACTGCAGGATTCTGTGATTTAAGATTTTCTCAGCAAGATGAGAGCATAATCCTACAGTCTCTTTTTCTTTTCCCTTCTTTAATTGTAAAGCTATTCATTTTTCTACAGAGACTGCTTAGAGGCATCAAACCAAATGTCAGCCTCCCACATGGATGCATATTTATCTGTAGTCTTGGGGTCACTGCAACACATCCTGTGCTTAGCCCAGTTATTCAGCAGAAGCCATCTGCTCCAGCCCTGACCTCCCCTAGACTAAAAGCGGTCAGAGATGGGACCCAAGACCTGTTTGGACTGTAAACACTGGAAGGCTCCATTGTCTTACAAGTGTGAGATTAATCTGTGGATCCCTGGTTTTTCAGAAGACAAGCTTTATTTAGTGATTGTTACTGACAATTCAGACAAGTGCTTTCCATAATCTAAAACTTGAAGTGAATACTAAGCCGCTAGTTTTAGGAACTTCAGGTCACTGATTTAAGCTGCAACCTAAAACAGTGCTACTTGTGGGTTTCTCCTTAAAAATTATAATTGAGGTGATCCTATACCACACTTTAATCCCTCACACAGCTGCAACATGTACTTATAACAGTACATTTATCCTTTTATTTCTTGTTTAAGAAGAGGCCCAAATTCCCATGTTTATATATATAATAAAAGCATAAAGTAGAGAAAAAGATATGTAGGTCACTAAGAAAATGCAAGATCTACAGAGAATATTACTGGGATATTTTTTTCTCCCCTCTTTTTATTAGGCCATTCATCTAAGTAAGACTACTGGAACAAAGGCTGTTGACCAGTAAACTGGTCTCAAGAATCCACCAGTTTAACTGGAGTGCACAGTCTCCTCTCAATGAATCAAATAGAGAAAAAAAAAAGATACACATTTTCTTACCTTTGAATACTCTAACTCTGGATTTGTTTGAGCAATGCTTGAGGTAAGGATAAAGACAGTCTTTGCCACTGCTTGATCAGGGTCAGCTCATTAGCTCTCACAGATCACATTATGTCTTCACTTTCTGTTCTCACATTTTCACCAGTGTCCTAGGATGTGCTGCAGTCTGATGTGTTTCTGACATATGTCTCTTTACATTTCTCTGGTGGAGTTCTGAGAGAGTTAAGTAAAATCTGGCCCCATATCCACATAGCAAAATGTATCCAATTTCTGGTGTATTTGTCCAGGCAGATTGACTTAAACAGAGAAGAGATCATGACCTTTCCATTTCGTTCTTCCTCACTGCCATGATGCAGCCAAGCTGCCCTATTCATCAGAGCATTTAAGTGTGTGTTTTTAGTTATATACATGCTTTGCTGAGTCCTAGCCTCTATAATTATGGAAAAAATCAACAGTTGCTTAGAATACAGTTGTATTTTCCATAAATGTCAAAGGCATTTCCAACTCTGGATGAGTGCTCTTTAAAGTGTCAAATAAATCTAAAATAAACACACACCACTAGAATCACAAAAAAAAAAAAATCAAATACATTTGTCTTCAACTAGAGCAGTTACTTCAATAAAATCAACATTCTGGTCCTTTCATGTGTCCTCAGAAAGTGTTTTTTTTTCATCTGTGCAAATTTGAGAAATTAGCAGAAAAGGAACCATTCTTATGTAAATCTTATATTGTATCTTCTTTCCTCACAGCCTTAGTCCACACAGGTAACACAAAATAAGTCATTGAATGGACACTAAGAGCCATGGAGGACAGGGAAGGAGCTCTGCTTTACAAAATAAATAACCATCTTTTAAATCTATTATCTATTCCTAGAGGAAAAAATCCAACTCTCCCCGCCCAGCCTCCCTCAACATACTCAAAAATGAAACCCAAAACAAAACTAAACAAAAAACAATATCCAAACGAATAAGTGAACAGCTTTCATTTACATCTTAAAGGAGAAAAATAAAAGCAATAAGGTTTCACACTTTTGAGCCCTTAAATGCACTCTATATGAAACCACTACAACCAATTTTGTGCTACAGTTTCATTTACCAAGTGAAAACGCATGCTTTTAGATTTAAAATATTTTCCATTTCCATATTTTTTTCCACCCTGGGACACTGCATTACACAAAACATGGAAAGCATCTCATTGCTTTCAACAGTTGAAAACTCAGAGAAATGAAGCTGTTGGTTACACTCACCAACTGGTGCTAAGAAGTCCTATTGTGGCTATCCATTACTTGCCTTTTAGAAGCACTTATCAACACAATCCTCATTAGACTCATAATCAGATTTTTTTCCTTGCATAAGCGCTGTATTCATTCTACAGTTCAAAAGATCATTGCAGTAAACAAACACATTCAAATATTTTTAATTATCTCTGACTTCCAGAGGATTTCAAATGAATCAGCTAATCTTATATGAATTTAAGAAGTATGTAAAAGTGCTGAGAGTCCTATAAGCAAAAATTATGGGTAATTTATAAAAGCTACCTTCTCTCTGTTATTGAAGAGGGAAGGTAGCTTATATAAATTACACGTAATTTTCATATACCTAATAGAAATAGCCTTCAGGCAAAAGTATTCTCATGTTATTCCATAGAGAATACTCAAACTAAAGGTAGGGATCATTAGGTGACAACTAAAAATAATTTTTTCTTAAAGCGATATTTCATTATGCCTAGTCACAGTAATATATTACACCTGTAACTTCACTTTCAAAGAAACTTCTTGGAAAGGAAATATATGCAATAGTATCACATTAATAAAGGTCATTCACTTCTCCATGAAGATAAATTTAGCAAACCAAGGGAAGCCTTAGCTTCTCTTACATGGATAACTGCAAGGAGTTAATGACAATTTCTAAGAAGAAGTACATAAGACTAAACTATGTTTAGTTGATTTAAGAACCACATTACATGATTTTAAAGGTACCAGAAACTAGGAGCTCAAGAAATCTTAGAGGGTGTTGGGAACATGAAATACATTCACTCTGCTGAAAAAGCTTACTGATGGAAAGAGACTCAAGAGTTTTCCAGTAAAAATTTCAAATCTTTTTGTAGTAGAGATATACCACCACACAAATTAACTGAGATTAAGCAATAAACAAATGGTATTTCCCCCTTACGAGAGCAAGGAAGGACGGGTCTTCAGTAAAGGCAGAATCGGTAAATAAGCAGACTTTGAAGCACACCAAATAATGCAGCAACAAATGATCAGCAGTGTGGTTACTTCAAGAGCCAGACAACCCCTGAAGCATACTGGACAAGGCAGGTACCTTGAACATGCACAAAAGCCATGAGATAACCAGAAGCCAAGCTCCTCTACCAGCTTAAAACGTATCAGGCTCTTACCCACCAGGGGAATCAGCTGCAGCCTGGTGCTGGTCTCTTAGGAACTGAGACAGGGAACCAGATGTAAAACCAGGCATAACCTTCACATGCACTGAGAACTGCATGTCTGAGTCACTTGGTGGAATGATCTCATGTGCTGCTAGTACCTCAATCACAGTAAAATAAAAATTACAAAGGGAACAATTTCCTTTGACCCTTCAGTAAGAGCTTGGGAGGGGCCCATCAGCTACCCCAACAGGTGAATGACAGTTTTGCCTTTATGTTTTACTATGATTCCCACCAGTCAAAGTGACTCAGGTGAAAATAAAAGGAACAAGGGTAATGACAGTCATCCAACAATCTAAATCCAGATGCACCAGCCTGGAAATTATAAAATGTTGTTTATCATGTCAACAGCAATGACAAGGCTGTTTCTACCACATAAAGGTAGGTGGAGGGTTGGTGGGGAAACAGAAGAAAGCTAACCAGAGGTACTCACATTCAATTCAGAGCTCTTCTCAGTTGTAGCTTTTAATCTTAGTTTGGTTGCAATATTCTTGGGGTGTTTTTTCCACCTGAATATGACAAAATACGCAGCTAATAATCTGTGGTCATTCAGATCAAACAACTTCTGTAGGGTGGAACAGTGGCTGAAGATACTTAGATCCTGACTAATGGATCTTGTGCCAGAAGAATAACCTGTATAGTCAATCTGACATCTTTAGCCAGAAGCAGAGAAGAAGAGGTTCCCTTTACCAAAGGATGTTCCAGAATCACTTAGGTATGACATGTGGTGCACTAATGGCCTGATTACGACTTGCGGCTTAAAATGCAGTGAATAATTGTAATAAAATGTTCCTTTTTAATCAGAAAATACTAAAAAAACCCAAAAAACAAACAAAAAAAACCCACCACAAACAGAAGGCTACCTCTACATCATAGCAATATTACATATTTTAAATTAACGTGAAACCAGTTACTTAGTGAAGTTACTTAGTGACTTATTCTACAGTGAATACCACTCCTCAGAACAATCCATTTGTCAGACTGGCAAAAGATAAAAACAAAGGGTGTAAACATTCCCCTCAGTAATGTTTTCAGAAGAGTTTCTATATGCTAGGATATTTATCTATATGCACTGTTATTTATTTCCCTTTGAAAATGGCATCCATTGCCTCACCAGCAAGGCGTCTGCATTAATTTCAAAAAGAGCATAAAAATTTTCAGAATACGGATCTGAAGAGACTCTAAAGCCTACTGGTTTCACGTCTCAAAAAAAAAAAAAATTGGCAGAAGAGAGTTATTTTCAGGAAGGTTTGGAGACTGTTTTCTGAAAGGCACATTGAATTGCTAACTAATTGCAGTCACATTATTTGCCATATCATCAATGGTGAGCATTTTATGGCTGGATGCAACTAGATTAATATCAATTAAAAAGATGAGGGCTTCCTTATCATGTATTTTTATTTAGTCTGACAGCTGCTTTCTGAATGGCACAGAAGAGTGTCTATGAAATAACAAACCAAGTGAATAAATAATAATAATCAGTACCCTCTCATATATTCTTTAGCTCTTTCATAGGTGGTGTACTTCATAAAGGAGACAGTTCAATGATAGAGTTTAAATTCTGCCAGTTGTCACGCTTGAAGTTCCACCCCAAAACTAAGCAATCTGTACTGTCTGTACTGAAACGGGATATTGAAACCAAAAAGAATGAGGAAATATTGCTAGAAATTACCAGGTATGAGTATAGAGATATCACTAAAAAGCTGAAAAGAGGCTAAAAAAAGAAAGCAACAGAGAACCAAACAGAAGGCTAGGAAATACTGGAGGAAGGCTGAAACTACCTCTGCCTTTTTCATCTAGCACTTTCCTGTGTTTTGCTTTCCTGTGATTGCTGTACCTTTTGAGACCTTTGGAATAAATAATAGCCACTTACACAGCTTCCTTTGTGTCCTGAAAAGTAAACAGATATTTAATCAACTCCAGATTTGTCACGAAACATTAATATTGCTTTAATGATTAGGGCTGCAACTGAGACAATAAAGCACGACTGCCACTCACCAAATAAGACATACTTCAGCCTTGCATGAAGCTCCATCCCAACTCGGGTCATGCAGAGCTTGCTAATATGCTTATGCTAGATTGCTTTGCTAGGCAAGAATTCTTATGCTTTTGTTCCCACATTTTCCTTTGAACTTTCAATTTGAGTTGACCTTGCTACTGACACCAACAATAAAACACTGGCAGGACGAGGAAGATGAACTACAAAGTATCCACAAGGTAGATAACGAACAAGAGAAGTAGTAGAATTCCCTAAGCTTGCACAGCCATGTTCTATATCAACTCCTTCTAAACACAAATGAAGGTGACAAGATTGATTCTTTGGCTGTCAATTAAATTTTTGGTTGTGGCTGCCTACTGAAATCCCCAGTAGAACATCCTCTTGACAAGGAATGCAGAAGTTACGACATGAAAATCTTTTAAACGTCAATGGTTTTCTATGTTTTGCTCAGTTGATGTTTTAGGTTTGTTCTTTGTGTGTTGTTTGTTTTAGAGTTCAGGGTTTTTTTTTTTATTTTGGAATTGAAGGTGAGAACATTTTTGCAGTTGGATTTCTGGCAATATTAAAGGTATATTCTACATGGAAAAAAGGCTGAATAACTCCAGTATGACAGAAGTAGGAAAGCTTCCTTGGGTTAAAGGCAACCTTTCAGTACAGGTGGAATATCAAATAAAATGATGTCTACTCATAATATAAAAGAAAAAAAGATTTTCCTCTCATAAAACTAGGCAATGTGGTACACAGTTACTGAAAGAAAAGAGCTATGGAATGCAAAAAAATAAGTCATTATAAAACTTTGGTACTGCTATTGCCATTTTTTAATGCAACTTTGCTTGTTTATTTATAGAAAGCAACTGTGAAAATGCACTACCCATTTATCAATGTGCAGATTGTTTTATGATTCCCAAGTAAAAGAACATCCTAAGCTTAGCTAGTCAACAAATAAGCAAGCCCAGATTTCTTAGGGTCCATCATTTTTAACTGTCAGAATAATTTAGGAAAGGTATTGTGACTTTCACACTTATACCTCTACCTTTTCAAAAATATCTACAAGTCTAGAACAAGCTGCTTAATTTCTTCCTCAGTATAGGTTTCATCTGTAGAAAGCAGCTTTAGTGCCTCTACCCTTAGCTGTTAAGTTGTATACTTCACTTTATTAATTAGAAATATTTTGGAGGCCATCACATGAGCAAAACTACATTTTGGCGACAAATCTTTTGACAAAGCTCTTTACCTTCGCATGCTTTGACAGTTAGCTCCCTGAAAAAATGAAAGAACAACAAAATCTTTTCAGACTCTTTTATTAAAAGGGTAATTAATAAGCAAGATATGTTATTCATGATGGTCCTCCATCCTTCTTTCTTATTAGGTGTGTTTCCAGCCAATGCGGGATCCCTCTATCTCTTTTGAATCTAAGATGCCCCAACAGCTAACTCACATTAAGTGTTTTGGTTTTCCCTTAACCCATCCTTTCAGTTCTCTCACTTCAGTAACATGATTTTACAGTAATATGGCGAAGTTCTTGCAATTTCAAGATTGGTTAAACACTGCTTCCAGAACTTAATTAGACATTTTTAAGGAAGAGTTCAAATGCTGGGCCTGCCTAATATGCAGCTAAGGAAATGTTTTTTCAATTCCTGGTCAAATTGTATTTATTTTTTTTTAAACACACATTCCTGCAATTTGGTTCAACTCTTCTAAAAACCCTCAGTGACAAATTATAAACTTGGAAGAAGGGATCAAGAATACAATGATTCTGCCTAAATTAAACAGTGATAGGTTAGCTAAGACTAGCTGAGCTCTAGTCTAGTTAACCTTTTCTAATCAATGAGAGAAATAGGCACATATGAAAAGTGTTTCATTTCATCATAAGGATGTGAGATGTTTGCTGTTACTTGATGCAGCTGCTTCTCTCCATTGGGTAAAAGGAGTGAGTGAGTCTCTTGGGATTACATGTTTAGCTTTCAGGACTTGGTGGGTAAAAAGAATCTCTGTTTACATGAAAAGAAAGAAAGGGTGACCCCAGCTGATAGAAATAGAGTCCAGGAAAACCTGATTCTAAAATATGAGCTTCTTTCTCAATGCCGTTCAGTGCTATCAGGGCTGAGAGCTTGAAACACAGATTACATTGATTAAAAAAAATTAATTTATAACTTGTAACTGTACAGGTCAAGTTGCCCTTTTTGAACATCAAAGAATTATTGAACAAAACCCCTCAATGTCACCTGTGGTACTGGTACGTCTAAGTGTGCTGTGTATGAACTCCATATTGAACAGTCCACCCTAAGCCTTCAGCAGTTTCTCCTGCCAGCTAGATCTCTTGCCAGTTAGCCCTCTTCCACGAATTTGCCATTAATTTAGCTCTTCTCCAGAAGTGCTATGACATGATACAAATGTATTACTAAGTCTTCTAAAAGACAGTAATGAATAACATAACAGCAATTAATTCGAATCTGTGATCTTAACACTGAAAAAGGCAATGATTACTTTTGGCATGATCCCATAGTGTTCTGAAAATCTAACATTTCGAAAAGACACCAACATACTAAAACAGGCAAGAGCTACATTTATTTAGCAATTTTGAACATCAGAAAAAATAAAACCAATGTGAAACAAACAGAGACACAGAATATCACATATGAGAAGACAAACTGAATTTTTTTTAAATGGTATTAAGTTTCTCTTCTTTGTGTTTGCAGGAAACTGCATTATCTAAAAGGAAAGGCTCTTCAGGTGAAAAGACTTATAAAATATGTAACCTCATGGATGTCATTATGGTTACAAAAATATACACCAGTAAAGAACAAACCTATTACCTTAAGTTCTGCAATTTAGATTTTGCATTTCCTGCAATCCTTTTGAACTCTCTTTCAATTAGTGTTCAGTAACCTGTACTGAAATATCAGTAATTTAGCAAGGCTAAAAGGCTCTCAGACTTGCACTTGGTCAGACGTCTCCCCTCCTTCTCTTTAGAAATCCACAAAATTATGCAAAATTACCATGTAAGTATAAAGCAATATGCATTCAGCTAAAGGTTTTGGCATTTGGGGGTAGAGCTCAGCTACATTTTTAGTATAAGAAATCCTTCCAAAATCACAAAAGGTAGAATTTTGACAGGAACTGACAGAAATTGGTACTTAAGGCTGTAGGATGATTTGAACTGCCTGCACCATGTTCCCTATACATATGTTTATTTGGCAGAAGATAGCAAACTAGGTCCAAAACCCAGTTAAGAAAATACCACAAGGAAAATCCCACCTCTACAACTTTGTACCATCACAATGGGCACAGCAAAATTGACTAAGATGAAACAAATCTTTGAGAAAGAGTTATTCATCATGATTAAATAAGATGGAAGGTAAGTATGCTGACAAAGTAATGCTAGGGAGGGAAAGCAGTTGTTCGTGTTGTTTCTCTTCTCTGACAGGGACATGCAGCCTGAAAGGCTACTCTTCTATTAGGGTTAAACTCAGTAACTGCAAGAATACATGAATACACAGCAAGCCTGCTCTAGAGTATGAAATCAAGCTAAAAAATTAAATCACAACACATTCCTTTTCTTGAGTTGAATACTTACTGGTGAAGTATTATCAAAGCCAGATCTAATGTGAAACAGAATCTGACAAATCTGAAATGATACATCAAGGCAAAGCAGAAACTAAATGGAATTTCTTTGAAAAATGATGAAAATGTACAGTATTTTTTAGTGGTAGTGGTTGATCCCCAACGGTATCACCAGCAGCTACAGAGCAATTCTGGTCTTACTCCATTTCCTGGTCCCAGCTCTCAGATGTGTGATTTTTGTGACAGAGGAAGAGCTGACAAGACGAGCATTGAATCAACAACACTCCATACTCCAGCATTCTCACACAGGCTGAGATCATGTCCTCAGCAGCAAAAGTCAGTGGGGGTTGTGCCTGCTCTGCCTGAAGCTCTGCTTCCTGTGCTCCTCAACAACTGACCTCTCCTTGCCAAAGGCTGCCAAAGTGGTGCTCAGCACAGCCCTCGATTCATTCTCTCTTTAATTGTCTCTGCTTCCCTAAGCTCAGTCTTTGTAGCTCACACTTTAGGAGCTGTAAGCAGACTCACATAGTACTGCACTCTCTGCTCCGGCTCAAGGCTACTTCTTGCACACTGAGATTGTTTCTGCGACCAGCAGATAAAGCAGGTTTCTTTATACTAGCAGGGCATCCTAAAGAAACCTTAATGTAACTGAATCATGATGGCTTCTTGCTACTTGCCTTTTTCAGAAGTAGATTTATTTAGTTATTTGTCCCTCAGCTCCCTAACGCAGGACATTAACCACCGTACATGTTCCCAAAACCTTTTCTGACTCATATGAAAAAAGAGTTGGGCTGTACTTCCATGGGCTTCAGTTCATAAATGAGGCATCATTGCATCTAAAGGGGATGAAACCTCTATTTTGCATGACTCAGACCAATCAGACTAACTTCGAAAAAAGTTCATTATTGCGTTTGGTACTTTCAAATGTCACAGTGGATGATCTGAGAGAATATTTCCAGCAGCCTGATCTACAGTCCTAACATGCTTTCTCTAATGGCTTTTCCTATTCTTGCTCATATCCTTCAAAGATGTGGGATTCAGTATCTACCAAAGGGAAAGCTGATAAAGTTAGGACATTTTCAAAAAGCAACAAGGAATGTTCTCACAGCCTCGGTAATTGCAGGGAACCATAACACGCAAGATTTGAATTCAGATCTTGGGAAAGGGTATCTTTCCTCTACCTGAGATAATATCTCCTAATCTTTGAAAAGAACGACATGAATAATATTTTACTTTACAACAAAAATAAAGGCACAAGCACCTCACTGTTCTTTTCAAGAAAACTATCCAGCAGCAGTAGTGCAAATAGTTGAAACAGACTTGGTTAATAATTTATCAGAAAGAAGTCTGAACACCTCCTGCTAATATCCTTATGATCTCAAGTTTTGGTAAGAGAGACGTTGTACCAACTACCCTGCTGCTTGCCACTGTAATTCAAAGAGTTTTAGTACTTGTGCTCAGCTGATGAGAAGTCTAGTTTTAATGTGAAACTTGCAGCAAATCAATATAATCTGCATTACAATACATGGTCTGATTCAAGTGACAGGATACTTTTTAATGATCTCCCACTGTGTATCACTTTTATGTTTTATTGCTGAAATGTTGTTTCAGTACAGTAATTTCACCTGGAAAAATAAAAAAAAAAAAAGAAAAAAAAAGATTGCTTTTGTTTCTACCAGTGTCAGCTGCTTTATTTTGGCATTCTCTATGTAACATTTCTAGTGAGTTCCACCTTCCCCACGGAGATAAAGGCAAGGATCTATGTTAAATTATGCTATTAATTTGATGTATGCTAGATTATGCTATTAATTTCATAAAATATGCATCAAAAAACCCCAAGGAGCCAAAAATATCCAAACCCACAATACAAAAAATCATTCCCAGAGCAACCCACAGATAGATGACAAAATTTCTATTGTTGCTACCTACATAGTACTCTCTCCCTTGGAACTAAAGCCTAATGACCAAGAAGAACCTACTTCTATTTCTTTTAGCAAAGTAGCAATCCCTTTCCAAATATTTTTATCATGATCCTAATGTTTGGTGTTACTCTTTGAAGCCATAACAGAATTGACTACCTAATTCCCCTAAACTATCCTCACTGAAGAGGAAAAACTAAAAATTAGAGAAATGAGATAAAGTAAGTAGTAAGTAGTCGACATTTCTGGATTTTTTTAGTATTATGTTTTTACTCAGGATTCTATAAAATGTCAACTTATATGAAATGTTTCTTCTTACACAGAGAATAACATATTCAACAAAGTGGCTGAAAATTACTAGTTAAGACATCAAGGTTTTCTCTGGACTTTAATTTATACATCTCAAAATTAACTAAATTTGGGCAAAAATTATTTCTTTCTCTCAGAGATTCATAAACAGCCCCACAGGGCATTAGATAATATGGTCAACCATGAGACCCATGGTACACCCAAACCCAGAGTGCAATTCTCTCGACCCTTAGTTGTAGCCTACAGTAGAGATGTTAAGAATATTAATGAAAGCCGAATGAGACAAAAAACTGCAATGACTTAAAGGAGGGGAAAGCTCTAGTGCCAGCAGATCTTTGACAATATCACATTACAGCCCTGCAATCCTTCTCCTTACAAACAGCCTGCAATATCATGGAGAAAAAGAAAACAGTAGTAAGAATACAGAGAAGAAATTTAAAATACTTAAGAAATAAGAGGAAAAAAGCACTGTCTGAGAATGAAAAGGCAATAATATCCAAGCCCTTTGAAAGATTGGTAAATTCTTGTCTTACAGGAAATTTTTGATTCACCTTCAACCATCATAACTTACTTGGTGATTAACTATTAAAGAACATAGATAATTAAACTAGTGACTGACGTGTTAGTAAAAATATCCTCATGTCATGAGTATCTACAAAAAACCATTTTGGAATCAAAGAATGAAACACCTACAGAGTCCTGTGGGAAAATAGCATGAGTAGCCTGAAATCATAACATTTTCAATGACCATGCCTTTCCAGTTGGCTGATCAGAAAGATGTACAGATCATGAAAGAACCCATCGCTCTGAATCTTCCTTTTTCAGTCTTTTGTGAGCAAATCATTTTTCCATTTTAGTTTCCACAAGGGTGCTAATGGAAACTCATATTGGGCTAAACAAATGATTAAAGCTAATGGATTGCTAATGCATATTGTTAGCAGAATTTTATGGAAGTCAAACTCTCAAATTCACATATGCACAAACAGTTGAATGTAGATGTGGAGAGAACATTGACAGTAGAGATTGATTTCTGTGTATGAATCTAAGGGAAGTTACTGGGGGAAGAAAAGTAAGGGAGTGACAGCTATGAAAACAGTCAAGATGGGCACGGCAAAAATGCAGCTTTGTTACATATTTATAGCAGTGTACTGCTGTGGAGTGACTTCTGTTTCTACATCTGCATTTATCTACTGCCAGTGTAATGGTGACCAAAGAATTAATTATATCCTGCTGAAAGTATTAGAAAACCATGAGATGATCTCAGGTGTCTGCATGGAGCTGCAGAGAGACTGTGCTGATTTGTCTTGAAAACCAGAATATATCATTCTTGTTCACTTCAGAAGGAGAAAAGTTGAAGAATCTGTAGGGATTTCAAGAACAGTATTTTGCAGAGAAAATACAGACTCACAGACAGCTCTGGGAGCTTTCGAATGAACCAGTTCTGCTTGGTAGTTAAAGTTGTGTTTAAATCAGTCCTGAAAAATATTTCCAAAAATTGAAAGAAGGGGCATTTCTGGAAAGGCCATAGAAAGTATTTATCTCGTTAGCTTTTGAAAGATACCCATTGTTCTGTCAGTGGAAAAAACATCACGTTTATTGCTAAATCACCTCTCTGGATCAAGCATATGTTTTATGCTAACCACTTGTCCATAATGAAGTAGTAATTAACCAAGAAACGTAAGTGACACCCTGTGTTAGTGTATTGGACAGAATAATTGAACAAAACAAATTACTCCAAAACTGAAAAAAATATTTAGCACTTCAGTAACATTTTTTTCCTGACAAGAAGACAGCAGGAAGAGTTACTGGCTACACAGGTGCCCTTTAACAGTTAGGTTGTATGCTTGATATTTCATGCCTGTTTCATTAGCTCCTAATGAAATACAAACTGGATTTTTTTTTTTTGTTAATATAACAAAATTCCTAGTGAAAAGTCCACACAGTTTTCAGTCTGACAAAAGTATACTGGAACTTTTACAAATTTTTCAACAGCATGCACTAATATATTTATATTTATATCTATATCTATATCTATCTATATCTATATCTATATCTATATCTATATCTATATCTATATCTATATCTATATCTATATCTAATCTATATCTATATCTATATCTATCATCTATATCTATCATCTATATCTATATCTATATCATCTATATATATCTATATCATCTATATCTATATCATCTATATCTCTATATCTATATCTATCTATATATCACAAACAGTGAAGAATGTTTTGGCATATGCATGCAATATCTGTTGAACCATTCAATGTTTAACACACCCTAACTTTATCTTTTATATTGCTGATGCTTTTAGACAATATGATGAGAGACATTAACATGATGAATTTCTATTATGTTATGTTTGTGTCATATTTTTACATCATTAAGGTGAAGGTAGATTATATTTAATTTATTGAGCTCTTAAAAAAATAATTCCAAGCAATTATTTGAAATGAGTAAAGAGAAAAGGAAATACAGTCTTTATGAATAACATCATTTTAGTGTTCTCTGCATGGTTCATGGATCTGAACCTTTTTTAATTCCTTGGTGGTACAAAATCACTCTGCAAATGCAGGGTACGATCTCTTAACAGAAGGACCACTATTTTTGGGAATCAGAAGCAGCTCACTCTGCATGTCAAGAGGTGAGACTCTACATCTTCACAAAGTGAGAATTCTCATAATCTTATTTTCCTAGTGCAAATGCCTTGGTGGCTTGTTTTCAAATTAATAACTCATTCTGGTTTTAGTATTCCTCAGAAATGACCCTTAGAATCATAGAACCACAGAACCACATAAAGGCTCAGTTTGGTTGAGAAGGGACTTTTAAAGACAGTCTAATTCCAACCCTCCTGCCATGGGTAGGGAGACCTTCTACTTGTCCAGGATGCTCAGAGCTCCATGCAGCATGGCCTTGAACACTTCTAGGATGGGCATCCACTACTTCTCTGAGCAACTTTTTCCAGTGAAAAAGTTTTCAATCAAGAACTTCTTCCTAAAATCCAATCTAAATCTACCCTCTTTCTGCTTAAAGCCATTAGCCCCTCTTATGCTTAGAGCAATGCACAAATACTAGTCAGGTTTTACCCAGAACAGATAAAAATCTCTGAAATGTGAGCTGGAAAGGCATCCCTTTGTTTTCTTAGGTGTAACTGTTTTAAGTATATGACATATAACCTCTCCCTTGTAATAGTCTATTAAGATATGCTGCACAGTTCCTGAATATATCCCACATTTATTTAAATTTTATTTTTTTTAATAATGATCAGAGGATATTTCCTTCCATTTAGGAAAAAAATCTCTTGCCAAGTTACATAAATTGTTATGAAATTTTTATCAAACTCCTTGCATAATATATATGATATCTCATTAGATCATTTTAGCTCTGAGTAATACAGCAGTTTAAAATGTTTGCTCCTAATTATCTTTTAACAGAGCAGCACTTTCTTACAGGACATTCAGTATCAGTAATAAGGTATGGGTTTTGTCCCAGCTGTGTCTTCTATAACAGTCATCATCTGTTTGGACCCATAATCCTGTGTTTTTTCAGAAGTTTGTATTTGTTCCAGAGACATCTTTCTTTAACACATCTCTTTGCCTCTGACCCAGAGGCTGCCATACTAGTGCCCATCTCGCCTTCTTCCTGAGGTTTGTGCCATAATTCCCACAGCAGTGTTAAGCTCAGCAGTCATCAGATGTGATTTCAAGAATTTGACCTGAATACCCATGTGAGCAGTCTATCTAGCACTTTGATGGTTGTCTACTGGTTTTGACATGATGTTTCCTGTCTGGATAAAGTTATTTGACCTTATAGCTCCTATGATTTGACACAAATGCCAAACCCAATCATTTCGTTTTAAAACCCAGTCCTAATTACAGAGATGGATAGTTGAGGAAGAGGGTGAAATCCTACTATGACGACTGGCAGCATGTTCAGACTATGAGATTTTAAAACATGAGGCTTTTCTTTCAGTAGAAAATGCTTAATGATTGGTACAACAACCTTCCCAAAAGGAGAAGATGGTGTTTCCAGACACTGGCCACAGTAATGTCTTTTGGATAGGGTGGATTTACTGAAGCCTATTAAAGGAGAGCTTGGGTCATGTTAATTGAACCTTCTGTAAAGTTTTATTGAAGTTTTGGGAGCTTGGGGTTTTTCTTTACTCTGTAGGTAAATGTTTTATTGTCAAATTCTGAAAGATTTGAAAGGATAGGAGATCTACAAAGCAAAAGGAATCTAAACTTTAAAACTGAAGATGAGAATAGAAATTTTCATCTTTCACTGAAATAATATAATTTGTTGGTTTTTTTTTTAAAGATTCATGATTGAATATGCCACACATACAAACAGAAAAAAAAAGTAAAATGCTGTTGACTTCTTCACAAATTCTATTGTAGATATAACAAAGATAGAGAAAATAGATGAGATGAACCTGAATAAAGGGTCTCTAAAGAAATACATTCTGGCATGATCAGTCAGAAGTCAACCAGTTTCTTCCCTAGATGTCTTGCACATATGAGAATCTGATCTCTGGCAACCTGGAGACTAAGAACCCAACATAAAACTTACAAAATAGCATTTTCGCATGCTCCTGTTTAGGTTATCTATCTATCTATCTATCTATCTATCATCTGACTTGTGCTCTGTTCTCTGATGGAGGCAAAAGCAAATCTTACAGAGAATCACTAAAAAGCTTATGAGTCACTCAAGTCCTGCATGAAACAGCATAAGGACAACACTCATTCCAGTCTAATGACAGGAATTTTGGTAAGAAAATTCAGACCAGAATGCACATTAGTGGTAAATTTATGTGGCTCGTTAATTGTAATAGTTCCATTTCTACATATTGCTAGTGGAAGATTAAGGCCATAAAATCCAGCGTTTCTATCCTGTTTTCACAGATCACTTTTAGAAAATAATTGAAAAACAAACCTCAAAAAACCCCACTATTTTGGGCTGACCCAAAATATTTACAAATTTCTCAGATGGAAAATATGAAGATAGGGTTCTGTGTGCTGCTCAGCAACCCTGTGGAAGTTTTTATGTCAAAAGTTCACTATTTGGCAACTCTTCCCTACTCCAAGCTCCTGAGTTTCCTGACAAGCTTGTTAAAACATACCAATAAATGAGGCAACCTTTTCAAGTGTGCCCATGCCCCAATACACCATGTAGAGAACTGAATTGTCACCTCCCTGAGCCAAAATGTTACAACCATTCTAGGTACATTGCTCAAAAGCAAATTGCTGTTTCCCTGTCAAATTGAATAATGTCACCATCCCTTGCTCTTCTTTTTAATAATAATTTTCTTCACTTCAGTAGTATTTACAACTTCTTTAAATCTCACACAATCTCAAAACACAATTAACAAAATTGTATGCCTCTTCAAGAGCATTAACAAGAGTGTTGGCAGATACTGTGCAGTCCCTAGGTTCCAGTGGCACAGGAGAAGGGAAGGACTGCTGAAATCTGTCTTTTCAACTGGCAAATTGCATGTTCAGCTTTGGGATCACTCTGCTGAACACCAGCTGGCAAATATGGAATGAGAGAGAAGCAGAGCTTTACTCCACAAAAATACCAAGGTTTCAAAATCTTTCTACATTCAGCACAGGAACTAACCCAAAATCTTAAAATAAACTAAGGCAAAAATACTGAGCAGAAAATAGTATTGAGACCTGCACACCTTCTTGACACCTGTGAGTCTAAGCTTCAAATTAAGCACAGCAGAGACTCTAACCTGAGTTTCATCTCCTATGGAAGTGTTTCAGCACAAGCTATCCCAGGCAGACGTATCTTGGTAAGACAATATTGGTGCTTGTATGTGGTTCACTCTACAAATTTCACCAAAAATGTAATTCTGACAAAGCTTTTTTGTCAGGAAAAAAAAAAAAAGGGTTTTTTTTATTCCTGAAAAACCATTTTGACAGAAAAGGTCTGTACAAATTTATTGCTGATACTCCCAAGCCACGACTTATTACCTAGTCAGTGCTGCTGGACACGTTGCAGGAGTTCACAACTATTCATTTAGGTAGCCTGGGTTATAAAGTAACATTTTGCAAATCTCTCCCTTTTTCATTCCTAGCCAAGCACTCAGAGAAGGGACTAACTCTTTCTTAATGATGTCTTCATCACTACTTTTTCCATAGCATAGAAAATTGCAGTTAGTTTTGCAGGTGATCCTGAGACACACTTAAACAGCACTTCCAAAATGCCTTCCAAATGTGACAGGAAGCTTGGTTCTTCCTCCTTTTTAACCAATCCATACTTTATGTACTTTCCTTCAAGACTCTCGAAGTACATGAAGATGCTGAGGTTTGGGGTTTTTTTAAAATTTACTGGAGACTGGGTTAAATCTCAGTATTTTGGGAACAGGTTCAGATTTCTTTGTCTTGCATTTTAAGTAAATTCATAAAACTGCCAATATGTGCTGATGAGAATTATACTCCAGAAGCTAATGGTGACTTGATTCAATTATCTTCTTGGCAGCTCTGGGTGAGTCACACGATTGTAATTCATGAAAAGGGAGAAACAAATCTGATGTATGGCTAGAGCACAGTAGCGTGTTGCCATTTTCAAAATCAATAGGTCTGGAAAGGCAAGGATGAATCAGACAAAGAATAAAGTAATGATCAGTAATTCTTAATGTAAAATAAGAATGAATACAAACTACTCCGTATAAGTCCACAAGTTTGGGCTCATGGCTGAATGGAAACAGAATCATCTCAGCAAATCTTAGTGCACAGCCCAAAGAAAAAAGTTCTTCAGAATTCACTTATATAAAATGTAGTGACTCATTGTGATGCTGAATCTCAACTCACTGTGAACCGACTCACCCTCCTCAACCGCTTCTTCCAATCCATTCTCCACTTCACTATAGTAGGAGAGGAATGGATGAAGAGAAACCAAGTGGAGGTAGGGGATAGTATGAACAGGAAGCAGGAATGGCAATAATGTCTCCAGCTGACACAGCTCTGACCATTTGGCATGTTTAATGACAGTCCCTGTCCTCACCACGTCAGTCTGTCTGACTGAATCACTCACACCCTCAATGTATGCAGCTCTACTTACACAACTTCAGCATCTTCCTGTGGCCCAGGATGACTACCTGTTCCAAGGAAAGCTCCAGCTCTCCTTCAGGTGCTGTCCAGTGACCTGGCATTTTCCAGGCCACCTGCACTCCCTGATGAAGGAACCTTCCCCATGACGTTATTTTAAGACATGCACTGCAAAGAGTGTTTCACCTGTCTGTCTCTAAAGCTGTAGATAGCAAAGATTATGTCTAAAAGAAGTTTCTTCCCTCTGCAAAAAAATATTCTTTTAGCAAAAGGACATAAAACTTCATAGCTGAAGACTTTAGAGGTATTTTTGGTGTTTTCATATGCTACAGGAGTACACAAACAAAAGTATTTTGAAACTAGGTGCAGCCTGAGGAGTTTGAATGTGACCTTCCTGCACATTATTTTTTGTTGTTGTTGTATTTCTTAATAGAGAATCCTCAAACAGCCATTCTAAAGTGGGATTGATTTAAGTGATACAGGAAATACAACTCCATCTCTTTTATGGGAGGTGTTTACAAAACAATAGGGGATTAACAGAGTGGAGAGATGGGATACAGAGCATGATTTTATCCATGCAGTTGAAGGAAAAATCAGAATTGGAATAAAGAACAGATTAGCAAAATGTACGTTGCTAGGATGAAAGGTTTTCCATGCATTTTCTACTGATGTGTGTTCTACTGAGAGGCATTTTGAAATGTTGCTTACTTTGACACAGTAGGCTTCATACTGAACACACAATGATTTTCTTTGTTTGCCTTACAAACAGCAATAGAATTAACTTCTAAAAGTTGCTGTGCACAACATTATGGAGATTTCTGAGCAATACATTCAATATACAATGGATGAAAGTGAGGCACAAGGGCTTTCACATTTAACAAAGTCATGTTGAAAACTGTGTCATCTGACTTCAAAACTCTATAAATAATTTGGTTACATCTGAACCAGAAATTCCATGCTGCTTATGGTGAGCGGAAACAAATACGTTTATCCAGTGGACAATCATTTCAACGTAAGACAGAAGTCTGAACTGGACATACACTTCCAAAGTACAATTTGCTCTGCCATCTTCCTTTGCACCTGTAAGTAATTTTATTTTGATGGTTCATCTTTAAATATGCAGCCCCATTTCACGTTACTTCCTAGGGACAGGGATATTTTGGTTTTCCTCCATCCTCTCTTCACAAAATCTTTGCAACAACACTTCGGAATTAAGGTATCATCCTGAAAGATATGAATTTGTCTGTCCCCATGAGATATAGAGTTAGAATTCTGATAACTAAAATATCATTATTTTTATCTCTTTCACTTTCAGTGGCTTTCAGTTCATTTTAGGGGGAAAAAACCCCAATATAGGAGGAATTGTCTTCTTTTATTTATTTTCATATTATTTTTTTGCATAGATGATCATGCTACACATCTTTAAAGAGAGTAATTCTGTAAGGCTCTAGACTGTAAGAGCCTGATGTAGTACAGCAGTTTCAATAAAGGTAAAATCAGTGCAGCCTGTGGCTGATTTGATGGTTCCGGAAAAGCCTGTTCAAGGGCTGAGAAGAGACAGAACATTATTCATCTCTACCAAGTCAATGCCCATTAGTGCCACTAGTAACAAACTACAAACTGGATTAGGAACCAATCAGATATTTACAATGTTGCCTTTTAATAAACTCTTCTGTGAATGACTGATAGAAAAGGTTTTTATGCTGGTGCATCTAATGGCCCTTTTGTATACAGTGGAACATCAACAAATTAGTCAGCTAACGAAACATCATTACACTACATCGTAAAACCAAAATGAAATGCATACATAAAGGATGACAGTGTTGTTATTCCCAGTTGATGGTGCTGTATCTAACTTTGACATCCATGCTGAAATTACAGCAAACTCTTCATTTGCAATGCACTCATCTCAAATATCTTAACAGATTGTTGCAGTTTAGGAACTCTTAATTAAATTCTCCAACTTGAATGCTAGTTTCCTTATGTAGCCACAGTTACTCTACAAATTCATCCATTCTTAATTTGTGAGAAACATTTTTCTTTGAATCTGCACATGAAATTCAGGTGTTTACAATACACTCATTGAAATGACCCATTTCTTTTTCCTTGCAAAAAGATCCGGTTTTTGTTGGAGTTTGATTTTGGTTTCAGGTACTCGCTAGACACAAGCTCTTATTAAAGAACAGAACAATACCATCTTCTCAGTCACCAGAATATATGCTGGTTTTTAGCTCATTAGTCTTGTCAGACTCAGAATTTTCTATCACTTTTATTCTTCAGACATAATTTCTTGTACATCTGGATGTAGCTAATTAAATGTAAGAGAAGTTAAATGAAACAGTGAAAATGAAAGCTTTGATCTTCTGCTCCCACACTGCTCAGGAGCACTACTGAGGTCTTCACAGTACTATGCATTTTCTCCTCTTTTCACTGGTGAAATAACTTCTTTAAACTAACTTCTATTTACTTCCAGCTTTTAAAACACAGAAACAACCATACTGTGACTTCTGAAGAATGAACAAAACATTTAATTTCTCCCATTCTTGTCTTCACACCACCGGCCAGATGCTTTTCTTCCCCATTACGGACTGCCAGCTAGATTCACAAGTGCTTCTAACATGTATCTCCTTCTTGATACCCTGCTTTTTCTGTATATCTACACATCATTTCTCTCCCCCATTAATGCAGAACATTGGTCCTGCCCTCTCCCTGTTCACCTCTGGCCTGGAAAGAGGTGAAAGAGGTTTATTAAGAACATGGCCCTAGTAGTTTGCATGTTACACACCTCAGTAATCAGGGCCAGGGCTGAAACTGTGAAGTTAAACAGAAGACAAACAGTGTTGACTTATTACCAGTAGCTGCAGGCAAAACAGACTCCCTCCCAATACCATTCCTGTCCTTCTGATCCCCAGCTTGGCAACTTTCCCCTACCAGCACTTGAAAGCCTAATAGCATCAGATTCCTGAAGTTTATCATAAAGTCATAGAATATGCTGAGTTTGAAGGGACCCACAAGGATCATCATAGTCCAACTCCTGGTTCTGCAAAGGACACTCAAGAGTTCCTGAGAGCATCATGAAAACGCCGTTGAACTGTCAGGCTTGGCACTGTGACCACTTTCCCTGATATCCAACCTAAATCTCCCCTAACTCAGCTTCATGCCGTTTCCTCAAGTCCTGTCACTGGTCATGGGACTGAAGAAATTGGCACCTGGCCCTCTCTGCTTCCCCTCATGAGAATGTTGAGGACTGTAACGAGGTCTGCCCTCAGCATCCTCTTCTCCAAGCTGAAGAGTGTCCTCAGCCACGCCTCATAAGGCTTCTTGTCCTCCAGGCCCTTCACCAGCTTCATGACCCTCCTTTGGACACTCTCCAAGAGCTTAATGTCTTTTTTTCATATTGTGGCACCCCAAACTGCCCCCAGCACTCAAGGTGAGGCTGCCCCAGCTCGGAGCAGAGCAGGACAATCCCCTCCCTTGCCTGGCTGGTGATGCTGTGCCTGATGCACCCCAGGACAGGGTTGGCCCTCCTGGCTGCCAGGGCACTGCTGGCTCATGTTCAGCTTTCTACTGACCAGGACCCCCAGGTCCCTTTCCACGGGGCTGCTCTCCAGCCTCTCATTCCCCAGTCTAAACACACTGCCAGGGCTGTCCCATCCCAAGTGCAGAATCCAGCACTTGCCCTTGTTAGTCTTCATATGGCTGGTGATTGCCCAGCCCTCTACTTTGTCAAGGTCTCTCTGCAGGGCTTTATTCATGTTCCAAATGTTAAATCATGTAAATCTTTTCTTTAATGAACCTCTATATTCAGTCAGTCATATTTAGCTGCAAAAAAAGTCAAACTGGGTCATACAGCCTGAAAAAAAGAATCACAAAATACCTAACAAAAACCTAAATCCTATCGGCCTAAATCAGGAAGGGTGTCTGTACTCCAAAACAACATTTGCATTCTCCCATAGTGTGAAGCAACTGCTTTTTCTATTAAGAGAAGATAATTTTGCTATTCTTTCTTTAAAATGGGATGTGGGCATGTGGACTCCACACAGCACCCACATTAAAACAGCACATGTTGGCTTCAAAGGAGCTATTATGCAGTCTGTAAGTTCAATGATCTGCAAAGCAATAAAGAGCTTCTTCTGTAGCCCTCACGGCCTATTGAGTAAATAGTAAGCATTTAGGAAAACTCCATAATTACATGTTTACACACTGGAGCCATTATGGGTAAACAAAAAAAAAAAAGTACATGTAGTTTTCAAAAAAAAAATCCTTAATCAATTTTTTTACATGATTATAATTCCTTTACAGCCACTAAGGACTACCAACAGACTAAAAAACCAACTACAGAACAGACAGACTGAAAAAATCACAGTTACAGTCTGTGTTTATATGCAGTGATGACATAGTAAGATGTCAGCTGAGTATTTTAGATATTAAAGACTAATATTTTAAATTAAATACATTCTGTATTTCCAACGTGCCAAATGGTAAAGAAGTGGTAAAGAATTGAATAGTTTGATGTTTTTAGCTAAGTCAACAAGGAACTCCAATGGTTGTTTTCTTGGAGACCTGTGTATTGGACTCATCTTGCTGCTGTGAAGCACATTTCCATGTCCAGAGCTATAGCTGCCCTACCTTGGTCAAACAAACTTTGGCTGTAAAACCAACCTGCTTAATCCCTGCCTTATGTAGAAATTTAGATTTGAGGATTTAAGAGACTGTATCATATAGATGGAATACGCCCTGAAGCTGAATTTGTATTAGCTTGACATGGTGGTCCATGGGTAAACACAGTGAAAAAATGAAAGCATCCATTAAGAATGGGACTGACCATGTAGTTTTCATGTGCTGAAGACATATAGGGCAGATAAGCAATTTAGAGTTGATGCTCATCACTCACATGCCTTCAAAGAACCATTTGCATACAATTTGCATCAGACAAAATGCTTCTTATATGTGCTTGTACACTGTATGCTTTAAAAGTGACAGAATATTCAGTTAAGAATAATCTAAAGTAGCATTTCTGTTCCTTTCTTTGTATTTTGTATTCTAATTAAACTATCATTTTTCATATTTGTAAAACAACAACAAAAGCCTGTTTACCAGCTAAAGAGAACACTTCATGTTTTATAGAAACACAGAAAAATCCTGAAGAAAACATGAATGAAATGCTCCTAGAACAATTCTGGTTTGGCATCAAAGATGCCCTTTTAACTTGCAAATACTACCACACATACTGGGGAGAATTCAGATTAACCTTCATATGAGTAAAAAAAAAATATTTCCCCACTTTTTTCTTCCCAGCAATTAATGGTTAAATTATGGGCCATTTGGCATTGCAGTAACTCAGGTACTTTGGTAATCATAGTATACTTCTACCTAAACTTCCAACATGATACATCTTTGGAAATTGCTTTTACAGTCACAGGTTACAAGCAGTGCATTCAACCTACTGCTCCTCTGCAACATTACAATGGCCTTAATAATTTTGACAGAAGTCTATGCAGACCAACTAAAGTAATGACATTCAAATGAACATCTACTTAGGATAGCTTCACATTAATTTAAGACATTGAATAGCAACATTTGCATACCAGATGCTGGGAGATCTAAAATGTCAGGCAATAGTGATGTTCAATGCTCAACACAAATGCATGTGCCCACCGTCACATCAGATATTGTATCATAATTACCACACACTATTAAATAACAGAACCCTGTAACAACCATGTATAATCCACAATAACCTGAAAACAAAAACGGATGGAAAACATAGAATTCTAGCCCAGGACACTGACGCTTAACAACAAAATTCTCTGCCATTGAGTGGTACTGTCAATTGTACATCCCTGCTTGACAAATACACAGGAGAAGTAGAAATAAAATTCACATTGGTATTAAAATGCTATTTAACCAGAATTTCTGTTTAAATTGGTGTCTAGCATGGGTGTAGTAGGTCACATTACCTTGACAGCAATTTTTTAATACATCATGTATTTTCCAAAGGTCATTTTTATAATGAATGAGGATAGTCTCTTACACTGTATCTTTATTTGCACAGCTCTTCCTATCATTTAGATGCCTATGCATATAACAAGACAGCAAAGATATCAATGTGTGTTAAACAATAGAGGTGTGTTGTTTAAGCATTTAACTCAGTGAAATCAGTAGTAGGTCAGTATTTAAATACCTTTAAAAACTGTGAGAAAGTCGTCCATACTCAACAGGTCCATTGTGCTTAAGTAGCCAGCATCATGACTGCTCTCTCTAGCAACAAACTGCAGTCTGTACCACAGTTCAGCCCTGGGAATCCTAGGAAGACATCTATCTTTACTCTGCCTTTCCCATCATCCTACCATTTTCTGCAGTCTCTTTACTAAACTCCTCCAGCACAATCATTCTACCAATAGCTCTGTGCTCCTTGATGCCTTTTTCAGGTAGGAATCAGTTGTAATGATCCCAGAGCAGTTTCTGGCAGCAAACTGGCCACAAGGCAGGCCACAGCTTTCCACTGAGAATTGTTAAAGAAATACCACTGCAGAACCAAGGTGAAGTGTAGCATTACATATCACATGCACTAGCGCAGTATATAGTCAACCAATATGAAAATGAAAGCTGCACTTTAGTACTATGAAACCTCCCAAGGTAACAAAGACAGCAAAAACTGGATCTTTTCATTCCTGAGTCAATGGGACAGCTTGATAACTCTAATCTGATGCAAATATAAAGGCCCTGAATACATGATTCACATGGAAAATCTAGTAATATAAACTAATGGTCAGAATCTCAGTCCTCAGTCCCAGATATACTGGTAGTTAGTTAAAGATGCATTAAAAAAATACTGCTTTACTTGTAAAGTATGCACTTATGAGAGGCAGAAAGATGATACAAAATGGAACCTTGTTATGTAATTTTCAGAGAATTACTTTTCAAGTCAGAACCACATAAAATTCAACACTCACAGCACAGGAATGCTAGAAGAAACACACAGAAGAGGTTTTATACTTTGACTTATTATAGTTATTTCAGAAAGTGGTTTGACTGTCAATAAGGTAGTTCTCTTGATCACAGAATCATAGAATTATAGAATCATACAATCATACAATCATACAATCACAGATTCATAGAATCATAAAATCATAGAATATTTTGAGTTGGAAGGGACCCACAAGGATCAAGTCCAGCTCTTTGCCCTGCACAGCACCATTCCCAATAATCATACCACATGCCTGAGAGGGCTGTCCAAATTCTTGAATTCTGTCAGGTTTGGCACTGTGACCACAGAGAGCCTGTTCCAGTGCTCAACCATCTTATGGGTGAAAAACATTTTTCTAATATCCAATCTAAACCTTCCCTGACACAACTTCAAGGCACTTCCTCGGGTCCTGTCACTGGTCACCACAGAGGATAGATCAGTGCCAGCCCCCCCTTTTCCCCTCCCAAGAAAGTTGTAACTGCAATGGGTCTCCTCTCAGCCTCCTCTTCTCCAGGCCAAACACACCATGTGACTTCTGCCAGTGCTCATACAGCTTCCTCTTTGCTGCCCTCCTTTGGATGCTCTCTAACAGGTTTATATGCTTCTTATAATGTGGTGACAAAAATACAATATTCAAGGTGTGGCTGCTCCAGTGCAGAGCAGGACAATCCCCTCCTTTGCCTGGCTGGTGATGCTGTGCCTGATGCCCCCCAGGACAGGGTTGACCCTCCTGGCTGCCAGGGCACTGCTGCCTGATGTTCAGCTTGCCATCAACCAGGACCCCCAAGTCCCTTTCCAGCATCTCATTCCCCTGTCGATACACACAACCAGGGTTGCCCCATCCCAGACTCTGTGTGCACTCTTCCACCATCAGTAACATCACATGTCTAGATTTGCACACATATTAGATGAAGAATCACACTTTTAGATGCCAAACACGGCCTATTTCCACCACTTTGTGCTAGATCCAAAGTTCAAGGAAGACTCGAAGACAGCGTTTGACAGATGTGCACACACCCAAAACCAGACCAAGCACTTTTACTCCCCATGCTAAATGGAAGTAGAATACCTGTGGGCCTTGTGCAAGAGGCTATGGTCTTTTCAGGAAATAGGCTTTTCTATTAAAGTTATCCACTTTAACCAAGTTACTTTCCTCCAGAGAAGAAGATTATTCCTCTCATACAAAGATTTTATGTTCTCTTTTTCTCTCTGGACCACCAAGCCAAAGGAAACACAGACACAGGTAATTTATAAACTGTAAATATATGAATAAAGAAAGTAAGAAAGCAAAATTGAAGAGTAAGTAATTTCAGGCTATCAATTCACTTTACCTCATATATCTTGCCCTTGCTTTCCTACACTACATAATATGTGACGATAATCACATGTTCACAATTAGTCCCAAATAGCAACCTGACATTAAAACAGCCTGGAGGGAAATTATTTTCACAGATGTTAGGAGTAGCTAGTAACTCCATCAGTTAAATTATGTTTGGCTGTATTTTAGATAAAGCCATCTGCATTTTAGACATATCCTATAGGTAATCTCATTGAGAAGCAAGAAAGCACAATCCATCCATCCATTCATCCATCCATGTATGTTTAATTAAGAAGAATATTATTCTTAATGGATTATCTTCATGCATTATCATAGAGCAGATAAATTATAAATGGCCACAATCAAAAGGTGAAAGCAAAACATAACAAAAATTTCATTGAACCTAAAACACAAGAGTTCAATACAGAATTCCCCATGATAGCCATTTACTTTGGAATGACAAACAATTTAAGTGTGCAAAATAGCATAATAAATTTGATGTTATAATTACAGACTATAGTTGCTTTCTAAAACATAATCTCTCAAGAGGAAAGTCTAACAGGGAGAAAGTGCTAAACTTCACATTTTCATATTTCAACTTTATTATGGATCAGAACTTATAAATGCATATGTTTAAATTATCAACCACATTACACTGAGATGCTACAATTTTGTAACTTTTCAGTTACCTTTTTTTCCTAGATCTCAATCTTAAAATGTCAATGCCAAAATCCAAACTTCCCTTTTCCTCACTCATCCTATCTGCTTCTGAACTTCATCTTAGCCTCTTTATTACCTCCATTAAGGAGGAAAAAAAAAAACAACAAAAAACCCCCAAAACTAATAAATACACACATACACAATCTGTCTTCCATCTTACTCTCTGCATGCACTTCTTTTGACTCCTATGTTCTTGACGTTTCAAATCACTCAAGGTCTGAGGATTTTATTTTAATTAAAGACAGATAACTAAAGTTAAGGTTGATCTGGTTTATTTCTGGCAATTGGTTGGTCTGATCCAGAAGTCATGCCTTTTGAAAAGTTGCAGCTAGGGGAAAATGGCAGAATCAAATAGTGCTAGCTATGATACACATTTAAGAAGGGGCTCGAAGCCCCCTGCCTTCAAGACTCATACCAAAATAGTTATCCAGGCAGGAGATAACAGTCAGACCTTACACCTCAGGGAGACAAAGGAAATAGTTGATAATATGTGGATAACCCTTATCGCTGCTGTCACATCTCTGCTTCTCTGTGAGGTACAAATGGCACCTTGGGGTAAGTCAGCTTCTTTGTGCAGCTCTGCTTTCGGGTGACCAGGTCACACATAAGTGCCTGGACCAGGGGACAGCATCGTGGAGCAGCTTCTGAGCCCCTGAAAATCACAACCCGTGGGAGTCACGCACGCCATCCTGTGCCATGGCACCGAAAAGGTAAACAACCAAGACGAAAGTGAAATACGCCAGCAGTGAAACACTGAGTGGCAGAATCATTTCCTATACCATAAGGTTCATACGGTGAGAAAAATAATTTGTTTTTCCTCTCCTTCATAAGGGAGCTCTCCAAAAACCAAGCAACTTTCCAACAATACCAGTCACAAAGTTTGCTGTTCTGCTCAACCACTTTTCTCCATGTTATGTTCTTTTCTCCTAATGGTGGGTATGAGATAGTCATTAGTTGGAGTAGGTAGATTGGCCTCCCCCCACCCCTTCCCTTAATCTTGTTACAAAACAACCAGGAAATTGATATTACCCTGAATGTAATCCTTCGTTTCAGTGCCTGTTTGCAAAAAGAAAACAGAGCAAATCATAATATCTGTTCCTGTCTGTAGCATGTGAGGACAGAAACAAAATGTGATGACAACAAAATGCTTCCACTGTAAGCCTGCTTAAAGATTTTATTTTAATACAGTGATAGGAGTATCATCACAAACAGTACGAAGAGCACAAGAGCCAACAGTCCAACCTTTCCTAAAAACCAAATAAACCAGCAAAACCCCCAAACAACCCCAAAACATGCTATCTGGCTTCAGGCAAGACAATGTGAAATTCTACTTAAATATGTGTTTAAACGAATACCTGGAAAAGACAATGTGGAAGTATAGTTTTAAAATAATTTGGAAGAACAAGAATCTGAAAATACATGAAAATCAAACATTTGCACATCGGATTCAGAACCAAAGGAAGAATATATAAAGAATAAGAGAGACTGAAAATCAGAGATATTTGCAGTTATTTTACCAGAAGCTAATAAACCAGTTGACATTCTACAGAGCTAAAAGCTTCCGTGAAAAACAAACAAATAAACAAACAAACCAAATTGAACAAAACCCCATCATATCAGTAATATCAGCTTCGTGGTTTAGAAATTTCACAAAATGTCTCCAAAATTGCAAACACATGAGTAGAACAGATAACTGTGTAGGCCAGCCCAAAGGCTATAAATGTATTAATGAAGAGATCACCAACTTTCTAAGGATTTCACTTGATCCTTGTTTAAGTTTCCACTCTGAAAAACAGTAAACAAATCTGTAAAAGGTTAATGCCCGGGAGGATGATATGATGGTTTCCCAGGATTGTGCATTGAACAGATTTCTAAAATCATCAGAACCCACAGGGCTACAGATTTTAATATAAGTACTATTTGCTTCAGTCATTTGCAGACAACAGAGAATTAATTTAAAAGGGCAATGAAGGACAGGATTATATTTTTCCCCCAGCAAGCCTGTCTGTCCCACAAACAAGATTGAGAAGGCACGGGGAGGGAGGGAAGGAAGCAAAAGGCTGTGGAAGTAAACCAGCTATGGAAGGGAATAATTTATAAAACAAAAAGCTAGAGCTTGGTGTAATGATAATCCAGTTTGTACAGAGAAGTTCTGCATAATTTTGACTGCCTCTTTCTTAGCAGATAAGGAACTAATCTCCTAGAAACAAGCTGGCTAGGCTAGTCAGGGGTGGTAATTAAAAAAACCCAAAAAGCCAAAAAGGGGGCAAAAACATCCATTCTTGCAACATAAAAACAAACTGTCAATGTGGAAATGCTCAAATGTCAAATTTAAAAGAAAAATATTACAGACTCGCTGATATCCAGAAGCATAAGGGTAGGTGGGGAGGAGGAAAATATCATAAGCTGATCAAAGAGCCTGGGTTGAAGGTCTGACATATGCAATCTGGCAAGGAGCTATCACTAACCAGTCAGAGCAGAAATAATAAGCCAGGTTCTGCAAAGCCAAAGAAAGCAATGTGCAATGGTTTCATGTCAAAATTTATTCTTTTGGTTTGCTTTGATATTGGAACTCCCCAGACTGATGTGCCCACAGATAGGTGTTTCTATGCATCTATGCATCTGTATGGGTGCATTACACTATCGTTTACACTCTTGTTTTGCAGAGCAAGAATGTTTCTTCACCAGTTAGTTCTCTTACTGTTCAAGTGCTACTTTGCATAACCCTCAAAACCATTGAAGTGAATTCTGATTCCCTTTGTACCATTAATGCCGTACCTCCAAAACCCTGGTGACCAGCAGCAGTTGACCTGCACTTACAATAACACCTTGCTCCTGCCAGAAATCATGTGCTTTCAGTTGTACTGATGAACATTATTCCTTGTGCTTCTCAATTATAAGCTTTCTGGAGGCAGGTGAAGAAACAGGGAAAATAAAATACCAAGAAAAAAAAAATACATTAAATGAATACTCAGACTGCCCACATTATGAGGCTAGGAGATGCACATGCAAAGAATATTCAACACTTTGTTCTTTACTCATCATGATATTCTTTTTAGTTAATTAATTGCATTATAGTTCTTCCAGCAGGCCTCTGGAGTGTTTAAAATGAACGATGCCTACTGCTCAAAGCAGGTCAGTAGAAAATAGTGTGGCAGAGCACTTGTGTTTTTTGAACACAATACATTTTGGAAAAGATGCATGTGTTCAGAAGACTGCAGGTCCCACTGAGATCCTGAGAGCACCAGCCAATTGGCTGGGGACAAAGCAGGCTCCAGTACTCACATCAAAGCATTTTGAGTGGTAATGTCTTATTCTGTGAAAAGTGTGTTCTCCTGCTGGAATTTGCCCCATGTCTCAATTTCTAAAGGATCTAAGAACTGCTATTGTGCTTGAAAACCAACAGAAGTGATGAGCTAGGAGAATCCGTATCCTGCTAAAGATACCTGAAATATTTTCCTTTACCATTTTTAGTGCTAGCAATGCTTCAGGATTAATGATTGTATGATATAAAAGCTTTGAAAGCAGCCTAATTTCAAAGCATTAAATACTACAGTGTTGCTTTGAAACTTTAATACTAAAAGAGGGATGACTACATCAACTCCTATATAAGGAAGAGTATGGTAATAGTGATGTTTTTGTAGTGTGTAAAATCCATGTCACATCTCAGGACTCAGCATAATGAAAACACAATATATGATAGTAAATGAAGCAAAGAGCATATGGCATGTAAGGAAGGTAGCAGAAGGGTACAGACAGTCAAGATACCTCAGTAAATCAGAGAGCTATAACCCTGGTCAGCACAGCAGACTGCAGCCTAAGCCTACCTGCTGGCACACTAGCAACAGCCTTGGTGGTTTTATGAAAAGATATGGAAAAGGCCAACTTAAATAAAAATTCTTCCAGGGAAATAACTTCTTTCCTGTCCATGTGAAGTGTAAGAGCTTGGTGGTTTTGTTAGCAGAGGCAGGGCAAGAGCAGAATCTGCAACAGGGCAGGAGAGCACACAGTTCAGCAACACAGCCACTGACCGTTCACTTGCAATACTTTATCGCCTGAGAAGCAGGCTGACTCCTTGATAAAGCATCCATCTTTCTAGGTCACTTGGCTGAAGTTTGCTTTGCCATACTCTGCTGAGAACAGCTGACAGCCTAATAGCAGTGCTCTCCAGCTATTGATTCCCTGATTATTTTTTTCCCTGCAGACTCACTGTATATCTACTTTATTCTGCACATCTAATGAATACATACAGCACTGTAAATAAATGGTACAGCATTTCACTGATACTCCATCAGAGCAGTGAAAAGAAGGTAACAAAGTGAAAAAAAGCAAGATGCAATAAAGGGTCCTTCTGCCCTCTACTCTGGATCACACCCACCAAGGCACAAAGATGTATATGCCAGAGCTGGGGCACTCTGGGCTCAGGGCACCACAGACCTTCAGCTGAGGCTCCCTGAGGAGATCATGCTCTGCAAGTGTCCAGGTCAAAAACAGCAACGTTCTGCTCTGTGGCCCCCCCACTGTCAGCAGCGGCAGCAGTCAGCCCAAATTTAGCCCTGAGCACTTACACTCACAGCAAAAATCAGGCACTTTAAACAGCCATATGAAGGATGACACCAGAAAAGCTCCAGAAAATGCACATCAACATAAAATTATCACCAGATCCTTGTTAGGATTGCCACATGTTGCCAATAGTATTCACTGTAAATGATCAGAGGTAGCATTGGAAAATAGCAGCAAAACAGACCCCCAAAGGAATGGCAAGCCCTCTGTGCTAGAAATTAACTAGTGTAAATCCATGAGCTCCAGTATCTGATCCCTCATCTAATCTATTTGTCTACAAATACCCACCTTTTAGATAGAAACTCATCAACAGACTTGTTCTTTGAATGCTTTCTGATTGTTACCCTAAGGTTTACACTCACTTCTGCATTTTTACCTTCTTAATTTAATATATCCTCTGCCACCCATTGTCTCCCTGCTGAGAGGGAAAAAAGGCTGAATTACATAGACATTCAGTGAAGAGTAAATTTCTACTTGTTATTATCAATGACTCTCAATGAAAATTGCACAGTTGTAATTCTTAACTTACTCCGTAAGTAAGCTACAAAATGCTTTTTAATTTCTATAAACTATAGTCCCACAATCAAACTCCAGTAGAACAAACTTTCAATGATGCAAATTAGCATCATATGTTCTTCTTGCAGTATATTTTTCTTTCAGAATTGAATAAAATGCACATATTGCATTCAAAAACCAGCAGTTTTTTTCCTAATGCCATCATATGGGGACTGGAAGTTCATTTTGAGGCAGTACTTTTGCAAGGGAACAACAACTTCATGGATCCCACCAAGTAAATCTGTGGTTTCAAATCAACTGTTGCATCTAAAATTCAGAGTACAGTAAACAGAAACTGTGGCTATAAACTCCAGTGAAATTACATCCTGGTGTATTTCAAGTCATACATTTAAGACTGAGCTATCCGAAAGCAATGGCCACTTCTAAAAACATGGTCATTCAGACTTCTAAAACATTTTTCCAATGCTTACAAGTATATCTACCAAAAAGGACAAAGGGGTGTGGTTTTAAATACACAGAGCATACTATAATGCATCAGCTGACACCATAACTTGTTTTTGCTTTTGAACCACTTGAAATCCTCAGCTTCTCTCAGAAATCCTCAGCTGCTCTCAGCTACTTGTGAAAGACCTGTGTCTCCACCTGCCCCAGATACTGTCCCTATCCTGTTCCCACTTTCCCCTTTCCCCCACACTAAGGACTCTCACTCTGCTCTGTTTCTCCTGCATCTTCCCTGCTCCCACTGTTCTCTTTTCTTTCCTTCCTACCTGGGAAGTCCTTCAAAGGATGAATGATATTTAATTATTCTAGGAACACTGAGAGGAAGAGCATTGCCCTGAAGGGCTGCCAGAAAACCTGCATCAAACTTAATGCCAGGTCTTGTATTATTCAGCTGTTTAAGTTACCAACTAATTATACAGTAAATAAAAACTATTTCCATGGGGAGTCAAAGTGCAGTCCTGACAATCTTGCCGGCAACTACACATTCCCAGATCAGGGACAATCACATTACGACAAACTTTGTGATTAATGAATTCATGATATTCAGATAGAGTGACAGCTGCAGTATTGCCTGTGGCCATTGCTCTGTAATTCCATAGCTGCTTAAACCCGAGTGACTCACGGCAGGGACGGTGACTACAGACCTTGGGCCTCTTGATGAAATTTTGGACTCAGGATCTTCTTCACCCAGAATTCAAACCAATCCCTTCAACAGTGAAACTGAACTTTCACTGTGTATCTGCTACGCCATTGGATAGACCAGACTATTGTCTGGTACCCCAGACAATGTCAGGACTGTTTCAGCAGCAGCACTCTCAGGAACTCAGTTACTGCTTCATGAATCAACCTTAATTCCACCAGCAAAGCACCAATCAGATGGGGACCCCATAGCATATGCCTCACCCCCACTATGGTCACATCCCTTGTGATCTCTCTTGGCCTCAGCAGCATTTAAGCACTTCCCCCCTCTGACTGGGAAACCACCAGGGAGCACAACAAATACTTGCTAGGTCTATCACTCACGTCTATTAAGAGACCATGTTGGCCTCACTGCCAGTATTTTAGAAAATCCAGTGTTATTCTCACTTCTTTACTGCAACCAGATGTTTTTGCAGTCAAGAACAAATAGAACAAACAATATGAGGTTCTCTGAATAAGGTGTACAGTAAGGCACACAGAGGTGTTTTCAATTTGAGTAAGAATGAAACACTCTTCCAAAAGATGTTATCCAAAACTGTATGATGTAACATCACATATTGATTTTATTAATCACTCTTTCAGCGTAACTGACACAGGAACTACCAGAATTTGATACTCTTTCAAAATATATATTTGTCTTATTTAGAAAGTGACAAAGTTATCTTAATTTCAAAATGTGGAACTGGAAGATTGCCTAACAGTGTGTAAAGTCAGATGAAAATACATTCCAACAATTTCATTTTTCTCCAAAAATTAATTATGCAATTAGAAGCTTAAGAGCTTAACTTTATGTTTGCTTCATATTTTAAAGAACCACATCTCATATATTGAAGGAAATCACACACCAGAGATTACAAGTACACTCGAGAAAATACTCTTGCTTCCAAATCACCATTGCTTTCACCAGTCAAACCTTCTTCATTTACAACAGCATTATCAGGTTAGACATCAGGCATTTTTCACTCCAAGGCTGTTGATTTATGAGGAAAAGTTGGATTCCTGACATGGTTTCTGCTCTGCTAGCCACATTTTTCTTCCATACATGAGCTGGTAACCTAGGGAAGATGTCAGACCTCATCTGAAACAGTACCAAGATCTTTACAACACACATCCCACCTGATGTGCCTACGTTCAATGAAGTTAAGGAACTGCTCCAAATGTGTCTCTGAGGTAGAAGAGCAATATCCAGAAGAGGTTGACATATGACAGCACCATCTGACTTCAATCCACTTGGGTTTTTTTCTGTGTCAATGCAGTAAAATGTTGTTTTAACTTGCTTTCAGTCATGCTAAATGATACCAAATGAAGGAAGAGGCAGCCTGACACCCACAAAGCAGAACAAGGAACAGGGAAGAAAAAAAGGCTGTAAGAAAAAAAATGAGGCAGGACTGAAAATGAAGAAGGAGGCCTGGAAGAATGGGAAGGATCATGGTGGGTGGGAACAGGGAAAGTAGAAAAAGAACAGATACAGTGAGGTATGAAAAAGGGCTCAGTTGATGTGGTCCAGATAGACTAAATTGATACTAGGAGAGAGAAACGTCATAGTTTATCACTTCTAATACTAAACCATATACTGGAACAGAGCTCTTTGCCTTTTTATTTTAAGGGGGCCAAATTAGGAAAGCAAGTGAGTTAAGAGTAGGTGGGTTGCAAGGATACAACAGATGGGACGTGGACAAACCTAGTACAGAAGTGGGAAGGGGAAAATGACACCCTGTGCAGCAAAGAGAGATGAAGAAGGGAGACATTTGGTGCAGTATGAGGCAGGATACATGGTCCAGATACTGTAAGTCTCATGATGTCACAGGAGATGCTGGTGTTGAAATCCTGCTGTCCTCCAGCATGTTTACAATACACTCAGCACTGTTCTAGACCCTGAAGATGCTGAACACTCAGGAAATTGAAATAATAACTAATAATAAAGCCTATCCAGGAAATGGACGCTTTCTTTCCCACCCCAATTTTCACTCAACCCCTCAGTTTGTAAGAGAGGTTATAAAGTTACCAATAGCAGATCATATGACAGCCAGAAGAATGAACAAACCATGTCATCAGTGGCAAGAACTTGCTATTTTGAGCAACTATTTCTGGAGGTAGGACATTTTGACAAAAGGATTCTTAACTGCCTGCTGAGAGCAGGTAATGCTGAAGACTTACAGCTCCACAGCCAAGTTCCATGTTTCACAGGAAGCATCCTTTGGCTTGGGATGGCCATCTCGGCATGACCCAGAGTCAATGAAACCGTACATCCTGTGTGTTTCAGTGCTCCTCAGCTGTCAGGACACAGCGGTGCAATCCATCTGCAGGCACTAGACACTACTAATGACTGACACGAGGGAGGACAAACAGCACACAACAGCTACCACAGCCTCTGCACACTCCACTTACAGCTAACAGGGGCTGAAATGGAGGAATTTCATGTCAGTGATCAGTGCACAACCTGTAGTGTGCACTTCTTAAAAACAGTAATAATTTAAGAAAGCTAAAAAATTGATAAGGAAGTCTGAAGAAAATGCACATGCAAATTTTAGAAAAATGTCAAGGGGTAGCCTCTGCAGATTTAATTTTCTGAGATTATGATACACCATAAAGATACACATTATGATATTGTCTTTAATCATATGATCACAGAATTCTCAGCATATATTTAAAACATACTAAAAGTAGGTGGAAAAAATTGCATTTAAAAAAAAATGAGAGCCAAAATAATCAGACAGAATTCTGAATCATTGCTTCAGAAGCCTGTTATTCTTGTATCCCTGTGTATCAAAAGCTCTGGATACCTTTTGAAGTCACAATCTTGTCAGGGAAAAAATTAAAGTAATTTAAAAAATCAATTTTTTTTGTACAGTTGAGCACTTCTTAGTTATACATTTGAAAGCCATCTTCAACAGAAGAGCAAACTTGAGGAACCACTTTTTCCTTCATTTTGTCCTGTATATTCTGCCATTTTTAAAGTCAGAGATGTAATTTATATGTAAAATTTTCCTGAATATCACTTCAACCATTGAAAAAAAGTAAATATTTTAAGAACAGTATTTAAGAATTTGGTAAGAATATCTTAGCAATATTTAAAAGATAGTTGTAATTGAAAAGAACACAATATTAATCAATTTAAACTTTCACAGTATGTGCTATAATTTCTAGGTCAAAGTGAAAGAATAAATGAAATACTGAAAATATTTGAAGCTAAGCATAAATTTAGGTGAAGCAAAATAAAGTACACATTAAAATTCATTCTACCAATTGCAATTTTTATCTTTATTTAAAATCTGAGATCTATCCTCTGAGAGATTCCTTGAAATAGATAGACTGAATAGCCTAAAATAAAGGTGTCAACCCAGACTGTGTTTTACTATCAGAATAGCTACTGGTTTGATCGCTGTTGCTCTAGATTAAACATCCTGTATATTTTTTGGAAATTAATACACCAGACCAAATTCACATGTAGCTTAGTAATGAGTATTTCCAAATATCTGGTTCAAGGGAAAACATGGGTGATTCGCTCCGATCATTCCAACAATATTTATTTCTGTGTCTTGAAAACAAAGTTGAAGAAAAAAATTCTCAGACAAATGTTTTGGATTCAGAAATCAGTTGACACCACACTTCAGTACAATTATTTATCACAGCTTAATCAGTGACAACACTGCAACTTCAGATTTTCAGTTCATATGAAATGCAGAGAGACTGCTGTCCTTTAAATATTGTAATGAGTTAGATAAGCAATGTAAAAGAGTCTGAAGATGCAATGCACGGTAAGGGTATACATATATAACAAAAGCAAGAGTGTTCGTGAGCAACAGAAACTCATACTTTTCTAGATTGGCACGGAGAGGTTAAACTCTACAAGTCAGTTACAACATCACATAGATGGCAGTAAAACAAAGCCATTTTACACTATCACAGAGCTTAGAGATAACAGGCTGGGCCTCGTCAACAGATTTCTAAAATGAACAGGCATGGTGACTTGTTCCTTCAGCCTTTCATTAATTGATCACCATTTCAAAGCCAAGTCACCTTCTCAACTGTTTTCAAGACTGCTATCAACTGAATGTCCATCTCAGCAGGCATCATCACTGGCAGCAAACTACAGTATTTAAGAAAATTTTCAACTATAAAAGCAGATCCTTAATACTTTATTGTTTGCCATAAGCCTTTCATGTCATAAAGATAAGGCAACATGAAGGGCAAAGGATCATTTTGCTTTCCAACCAGTTATCAGTAGCAGGGGTGGTGCTTCTGAGATACTGTATTTAAGGGGGAAAATAAAAAAAAAAGTGAGAAACTTTGACTAGAGAGAGAATATGTGAGACCAACAACTCTGCAGACCCCAAGATCCATGAAAAAGCGGAAAAAGGTGCTCCAAGCACCAGAGCAAAGATTTCCCTGGCAGGCCATGGTCCAAACTATGGTGAAGCAGCAGTGCCCCTGCAACCCATGGAGGTCCATGGGGCAGAAGAGCAGATGAGTCCCTGGAGTTGAGGATCCCAGCAGTGCCCAAAAGAGGCTGCAACTCTGTGGAAACCCTCATTGGAACAGGCTCTTGGCAGGACCTGTGGACCCATGGAGAGAGGACCCCAAAACAGAGCAGGCTTGCTGGAAGAACTTGTGGCCCCATGGGACATCCCCACTGGAGCAGGGGGGACCGAGGTCCTGAAGGACTGCGCCCCACAGAAGGGATCCACCGGCACAACAAGAAGTGATAAAATAATGGAATGGCCTGCCCAGGGAGGTGGTGGAGTCACCATCCCTGGATGTGTTTAAAAAACGACTGGATGTGGCACTTGGTGCCATGGTCTAGTTGAGGTGTTAGGGCTGGGCTGGACTCGATGATCTTAAAAGATTACTTCCAAACTAGAAATTCTGTGATTCTGTGATTCTGTGAATTTGTGAAGAACTGCAGCCCCTGGGAAGGACTCACATTGGAGAAGTTGGTGAAGGACTGCCTCCCATGGGAGGGACCCCATGCTGGAGAAGGGGAAGAGTGTGAGGAGTCCTCTACTTGTAGAGGAAGGAGCAGCAGAGACAATGTGTGATGAACTGAATGCAGTCACCATTCCCTGTCCCACTGTGCCACAACAGGGAAGGAGGAAATAGAGAATTTGTGAGTCTTGGAGGAAGGAAGAAATGGGGAAAGAGTGTTTTTATGATCTACTTTTTATTTCTCATTATCCTACTCTGATTTGATTGGTAATAAATTGAACTAATTTCCCCAAGTCAGTCTGTCTTGCTCATGACAGTAACTGGTGAGTGATCTCATCCTGCCTTGAACTCACCTGACAAGCCTTTTGTTATATTTTCTCTCCCCTGTCCAGAGAAAGAGATAGAGTGATAGAGATCCTTTGGTGGGCAAACTGGCATCCAAATGTTATTATTTATCAGTGTTCCTTAAAGAAAGAATAACTTGTACATGAGAAAACAATCCTATAAGGATATATTTTAAAGATACTGAAATATCATCTATCACGCATATAATTACCCATCTGTTTCTACAAATTACATTTAACATAATATTTAATGCCTTCATATAGAAAAGGAAGTCAGATAAGCATGCATGATTCAAAATTTTATTGGGAGATGATACAGAAGAAAAAAAGGAAGAAATTAAAATCAGGAAAATGTTTTCTACCACATTTTTCCCCCAACAATATTTACAAATGCTAACATAGGTGAGCAATGGGAAGTAAAAAAAAAAAAAAATCAAAACTGGAAAAGATCCCTGACTGAAGTGTTTGCCAAATATAAGGTTCGAGTTTAAGTTTTACAAATGCCAAACATCATCTTCTGATTAATTTTTATTTGTATAGTAAGGGAAATAAAACTGTGACAAGGAAAAGAAAATAAAACAGATGTGATTACAGGAATTATAGCAAGCAGCACATTTTCAATGAAGTAATCATACTTTTTATTACTGGTAGTCTGGATGAAAAACTGAGGCAAGACAGGAAAGCTACTACACTAATGTTTTTGCCAATGAAAACAAAACCATAATGGTGGCTACCAATAATTTCCTTTAATCACTTATCAGGCTTCATGGACTGTTACTCTGGCAGTTGCAACAGAGACCCCAAAAGCTAAGACTTTCAAAGCTGTCAGAAAGGCATTTGGGTATCCATTTTATACCTAAATTTTAGCGGATTTGAGTGACTGAAAATGGAGGCAGCTTTCAAAAACTTGAGTCCTGCTTTCACAAACTCAGAACTGGTCTGCTGAAAGCACACTTGCTTAAGACACAGGAAACATGAAGATCACTGACCATTGATAAGACCAGAAAGCCCAACACCCATCTGACAGCAGCAGAACTGTACTTAGGAAGACTAGGTTATAAAGTGCCATATTTCAACTGTAAGGGTTTAAGGTTTTCCGTGTCATGTTTTGCGTTTTTCCCTTTTCTGTCTGGCATACAGCAGTAAGTTTCAAGGTAATCAGATGGGCAGGCAAGAAATAAACCACATCCTTTTTCTTCCTCCCAGATTCAAGGAAACATGCAGCTCAAGAGAAGGATGGGTTAGGAAATGAAGTGCTCAGTTCTGTCTATGGGACACCAGGGATAGAATCATAGAATACCTCAAGATGGAAGGAACCCACAAGAATCACGTAAAACATGGGACGATGGCCAACAAAAACACCATTCTTTGCAAAACATTGTCTAGGCACATTTAAAAGAACACCTAGGAAAGATGACTCTAAAAAAAAAATCTTAATTCAAACATCAGAATATTTTCATCAGCTCTGGACATTCCTGTAATGAGAAATAAGACAGCCATAGAGGGATACTCAAAGGCAAAAGGCCATATTCTGGTGAGGAGTGACAGTGCTCTGGGTGCTGCCACTGGCCTCTCTCATGTGGCATTCCACCTCTAAAGGACTTTTGAACAGTGTGTGGCAGGCAACACGCCCACGGCACTGCCCTGCACAGAGGGTGCAAAACTAAGAGCATGAACAGAAAGGAGCAATGTTATGACAATTATCACCCTGCCCATATGCAAACTTATTTGGCATTTCTTCTAGGCACAGAGAAATCAATTATACTCATTTATTGTTATTGTTGAAACTGACTTAATGTCTCACTGAATAAAATTAGACCATGAGCAGTAACTCATGAGCAGAAGAAAGCAAGCTTAAGGTATTTCCTCCTGTAAAGCTTTTTTTAGATAACTACTGATGATGACAGAAACAATTTACAGTGTAACGAAACAAAACAAAAGTTAAGTTTGTTCTTTTTACCTTAATCTTGCTTTCCCTGACAAAGCAACTTGAAGTTGTAGCAACAGTATTCTTTATAAGGGATCTTCCAGGGACTTTAGCTAACATTTTAATAAGAACTTTTGCTTCATAAAGAGGTTTTTGTCCTGGAGCCTGAATCTACTTTTTTGGTAACAGAGATGATTAATGTAGCTAATCTTTGAACCACTTTACTGAAGAAGAAATTAAGTAAGATCAGTCCTGAAAGGGAAAGCATCAAGGGTTAAGGACTCAGATCCAGTTCTCACTCCTTGATGTCAAGACTTTGGGTTAATGACTAAAATTATTTCTACCTGACTCTATACCACACTAAACAAATTCCCAGTAGAGATCTGCTTTTAATACTGTTTATGCATCTTATAACTCTATCACAGAAAATGAATAGAGTTGTCCAAAGAGCTGAGTCCAGGTACGTTTCTTTAGGGAACTCTTCCATTTTACATGGAGGGAGCTCAGGCATCTTCTTTCTCTGTCTTGTTCTTGGTCTAGACTGGGAAAGAGCTGGATAGTTCCCACTGGTCCTGGGCCTCTGGCAAGGGTACTTTGAAAAGGGCTGAGAAATGAAGGCTTCAGCTCCCATCTTCTCAAGAGGACAAACAAATGGATGGTTTTTTCTTGTGCCCACAAACTAACAAGTCACTTACTATGTGAAAACTGGGCAGTGCTACATCTACCACTACTCCTTCTCCAGACATACCACAACAGAAAGGACCAAGCCTCATCTTGGGGATGACACAGCAACCTCAGTTCCTGCCTCAAGCACAGGCTGCAAGTGTGGATCTTAACCCCATGTAGGCATCTAATGTGTGCAGTGGGTGGTCACTTAAACCCATCCAGGAATGGGAATGAGAAGCTTTCCATGCCCTCAAAATGACCCAGAAGTACTTCTGCCTGCTCTGCATGCCCTGTTCACAGCAGACAAACTAAGCAAGCAGCCCATGTCAGGACCTAAGGCACATCCATGCAACTGATCTAAACAGCTTCCACTATACTGACTAATTCTTAGCTTACGAAGTAGCTAAAGCAGGAAAGAATCCAATCTTTAGGTCTGAGTAGCAGCTAAAATAAGTAAGGACAAGTACAGGAAAGAGAATTAAGGGGAAATGATCTAGCCTATATGCATCACTATGTTACCAGTAAAGCTTCAAGGGTTTAGTACATACCTAAATTTTGATCAAATTTTTCTGGAGGTGATTGATAAACTCCAGGAAACAAACACAAATGTATTTAAAGGAGTACAGAAATCAAGTTAGGAAAAAGCAACATTAAAAGCTTGTATCAGCAAGAATTGACCCCCCACAAAATCAAAATAACATTAATTATTATACATTCAGCAACTACAAAGCATGTACTGCTTGACAAAAAGTGAAATGCAAAAAGGAAAAGGACATTTATTTATATTCTTGTAAGCTAAGTGAGTGAAAAAGCATAAAAGAGCAGGTTTCATAAGTAGAAGAAACCTGCAAACTATTACCTTGTCTTAGCCAAACGTTCCCTCGCTGTGAGCAATCTTAAAAATACCATAGTTGTCCACCTGTAATGCATTCTTTCCTCTATCATGTGTCTTGTTAGTGTGGGCTTTAAAAATCAACATTTAAACAATTTTGAAAATAGTGACCTTACATAAGGTGCCTAATTTATGTTGATTCCTTTACTATAAAATCTGAGCTGAAGCTTAAATTTTGGTAGACTTTCTAAATATATTCAATGTAACCTACAGACTTTATCACAACTTTTATACTATTGGGCTAAGTACTTTGGGGTTTTTTACAAAATAAAGTTTAAATGTGTGTGCTTGCTGATAGAGCACATGAGCTAAAATTAAGCTGGGTTTTTCTACTCCCACTGCTCAAATGCCTGAAGTGATTTCTCTGTTAGGTGAATAAGCCATGGGTGATTGGAATGAACAGAAATGCAGGGTATTTCTCCACCAAAAGAAACATCATTTCTGATGGTCAGCAATACTGGTTACTGGCATCAGCCAACTCTGTGAGCATGCAACAGCTTGTCCATTCCTCTACCAACAAACCTCTCCCTTCCCCGGACTGCAGTCCTAATGCCTCTAAAGAACGTCCAGAGATCCCTGGTCAGCAAGGTTCAGCAGCAGAAGCCCTCCATCTGCATTTCCTCCTGGGGATTATACCACCTCTGAAGAGCAGTTCTGTATTTCTGTGTTCCCAGAATGGCCCTGAGTCTTGACACCATCACTCATCACCCAGGCTGGTTTTTTTCCTTCTGCTCTCCTTCCTTTTTCTCCCAAATTAGCAGTCCAACACTGCTAATAATAGTAGGAAGTGACTGAAGGAAGGACCTTTCCCATTTAATTCAGTGACATAAATATGAAACATTTATCATTTACTCAACTCGTAGGTCTGCTAAGACAAATTCACCTGTGACATATGCAAGATAAATTCATATCTCTTTCTAATAGACTTCCATTAGTATCAGACTTATCATCCATTCCTCTAAAGTCTTGAGTACCACCCATGCAGCGTAGGAGATTATGATTCTATTCAATTCAACAGGATTCTATTTTAAAAACTCACAGCACACACATTCAGAGCTGTGACTTCATTCAGGCATATTTTCTTAAGCTGCTGTCTCCTTTGTTGCAACACTGAGCTGAAAATGGATATGTAATACACTGCTTATATGCACCCTCTATTCAACATATTAAGACTCTGCCTGTGTCTAAGCTTCATCTTCTTTTCCTCAGAAGCCAAATTTCCCAGCTCAAGTGGTAAAGTTATGTGAGTTTTTCTTTGAAAGTCCCCATTTCTATGACACATTCAGTGTCATCATGCATGCACTGCAGTACACCTGCAGTACCTGACACATCACTGCTTAAAACATTAATTCAATGTCAAGTATGACATCTTCACACATCACTGAGACATACACATTTTTTCCTCTTAGATAAACACATAAACATACATTTCCTGTATATATATACATACATTGAATAAGTCTTTCAAAGTGACTTGCTTCCTTCAACCTCTATCTCATCTGAACCATGAATCCCTGAAAAACTGTTGTCCTTTTTGATTTCAGACTAGTATACAAAGTGGTTGATTTAGGAGAAAGAAACCCCTCTGAGAACAAATTACCCAAATTAAAAACTAGTTCCATCAATTATATATTTTCTTTCTTTTCTCTTCCCTCTATCTCTTCTCCTTATTCCTTCACTCCCACATCTCATGGTAGCTGTTACTACAGCAGAGATCAGTTCTTATTTTCCTATCTGCACTTCTCGAACTCAGTAAGCCTTACTGTCATTTCATTCATTTATTATCAAGGGATTTTCTTTCACTAAAGGTGCATTTCCTCAAGTTGTGCAGTATTTGGGGGAAACAGCTCTACTTCATTGTCTCCTGTTATGCTGCAAGAGAACTGATATTCCCTTACATTTTAACCACTATTATCTATGGGAATAAAGAAGATAGTCCAGTAAAATACAGGCAGGTGTATTTGGCTACACATTGCCTTGTCACCAAATAGATCACTGACTGATTGCAACGAAGAAAATTCATGCAGACACAGCAACCTATGAAAGATCCAGAAAGAGTGATTCCATCCAGAAATATTTCATGTTTATTAGTAGCTACATAGTAAGTAATGCTTGCTGTTTATACAGCTTAGCTTATAGCTCATGGCAGAAGCAGAAGGCAAGCTAATATAAAAATACCAACTAAGAAGTGGCTCCATGTAACTTTTCTTCCTTCCAAGACATTTCAAGAAGTAACACAAGTAGGACTTGAGTAGTGAAAAGATATGAACAGTGACAAAAAGAAGGTATGAAAAAAAAAACCACAGCCACATAGTCCATTAGTGCGTATCAGCTCTTGGAAAGCAGACTCAGACACCATTATGAGAGGATGAACTTTATTAACTCTGTTTTACAGTTTTCCTGTTTACAATTACATCCATCTTATTGCGTGAGTAAACCTCAAGAAACAGTGAAACGGCCTCTTTTTGGTTTGTTTTTCCCTTGATGTATTCTGCAGATTCATAAGGAGATGATAGAAGTTAAAAAAATCTGTTTACGGCAGAGCATGTGCATGTCAAGAAGATGGGGCTTGACTCTTTTCAGTGGTGCCCAGTGACAGGCCAAGGGACAACAGGAACAAAGTGAAATATAGGAAGTTCCACCTGAACATGAAAAAAAACTTCTTTACTTTGAGGGTGTCAGAGCACTGGAACAGGCAGCCCAGAAAGGTTATGAAACCCCACCTGAATATGATCCTGTGCAAGCTGCTCTAGGTGAGGCTGCTTTAACAGGAGGGTTGGACTATGCAGAAGGAGAGATCATCTCCAGATATCCCTTCAACCACAACCATTCTGTGATTCTGTGAAATATAAAAGGGGGTAAAGAGAAAGGGCGAAAAAAAGAAAAAAAAATTTATCCGTATTTTAACTTGATTTCTATTCAGTACAAACTATACATCAGATGTGCATGAGAGCAGAAAAAGCACAAGTATTCTGTGTATTCTAGATGCCTAATTTATGAGTCAATATTCAAAATAAAGTTCATGGAGATATTTGTTCTTTCAGAGCGTGATTTAAAGCACCTAAGTTTCTAAATATTAACAAAGAGTAGTGAATTCCCTCCCTAGAGGCCCCTGCCTGTTTCCATTGTCCTGAAAGGCAGCCCAGGCCCTGAGGTAGGTACCAGGAGGGAATTCCTCTCAGGTGCTTGCATGCCCGGGAGAGCATGGCAGCAAATAAAGCAAGAAGTACAGAAAATGACCCAGATCTCCAATAAGGTGCACTAGAAATACTCACTTTAAGATTATACTACCTGACTAGTGAAAGACTAGTGAAGACCCACCCTGAAGAGGAAGGAAGCACCTTGTATTGCTTCTGCAAGCATAGGGAGACTGTAATGTAGACACAAGAAAAAGGGTTTTAGAAAATACCTGTATGACATTTTTCAAGTATGAGTACTCTTCTTAGAAGGACTCCAGAGATGCATCTTCCTACCCATCATTTTCAAAATGCTTCCCTTTCCAAGGCCAACTTCCTTACAGTACCAGTACTCATTCTGTGGGGTATCCAGTAAAACCAGTACTGTGTAAAGCATTCTTCTTCGAGAAATTAGTAAGCTAACAATGTCCACGCAAATATTTATTTTCTTACACTGCAGAAACATTAACCAAAAGACAGAATTTTTTATCATGTTTTAAATCAAAAATAAGGATGGTCTAACATTCCTAAAACATTCATGTGGAGACGAAGAGCGGAACAAAAATCTAGGGTAAAGCTACGTACAACTGTGCACAAGATGTGCTAATCAGAAATACTTATGGAAATTTGTAAACAAATTTTCAGCTCACCATCAGCTCCTGCTGAGACAATTATTGATCAATATTCTGTCAAGTATAACATAATTCTAGAGATTTATTTTCTTTATCCTTTGCTTTAACCTAAGACCTGCTGAATTTCAATTGAAATAAATACATGATCTTTACTTTTTTGACCTTTAAAAAATTCACTAAGCACATTTTATGTCTATCAAATTTGATGTTCTAAAGAGATTTTTGTGGCTGTGTTTGTATAGTGACCTTATATAAGTCCTAGGATGGCTATGATGTAGAGGTTCCTCATACATGTGATTTGATGCTTAATATGGAAACATTCCTGGAAGATTAATCATTCCTTCGCTCAGCAAGTATGTCTCAGCACACTCCTTAACAAATTTCACATCTTCAAGATAAATGGGATAAAAGCCCTAAGTTACAATACTCTAAAGTGAAGACCAAAGACAATCCAGTGCAAGAGTCTCAGGCTTCAGCACAAACTCAGGCTTCAGCACAAACTTAGGCTTCAGCACAAACTTTCTCCTTGACCTTCCTGCCGGATTATGTGGGTACAAAATGGATGTAATTCACTGTGAAATAGTTTTACACTGTAAGAATGCAATTCAATGGCTCTCATTGCACTGAGGTATGAAGAATGCCAGCATGGCTCAGTCCCCTGGATGCCACCATTCACAGCTTACATGGAGGACATTGAGTACATCCTCACCACAGGGCACTACCAACACAGGGAGACATCTATGAGAGCAGAAAAAATCATCCTAAATTGTGCAGGTGGGCCTAGGGTGCAGAGTTTAGAATCATGTTCTCATGAAATCTGTAGAAACAAAAAAAATGAGGTTAGAATCTTGTTATAAGAGACATACCTTCCAAACTGCCTCAGAGAGGGCTGTGCTAAAGTACTCCTCTGGCACCTGTTGGTATCACCAGCTTTCACGTTTTAATATATCTCATACTGTTATTAAAAAAAAAAATAAAAAAAAAAAAAAAGTCAAGTTCAGCCATCATTGCTGCCCTCCTTTGGATGCTCTCTAATTGTTTTATATCCTTACACTTTGGTGTAAATATACAATACTCAAGGTGAGATCACCCCAGTGCACAGCAGAATGGGATGATCTTCTCCCTTGCCTGGCTGGTGATGCTGTGCCTGATGCACCCCAGGACAGGGCTGGCCCTCCTGGCTGCCAGGGCACTGCTGGCTCATGTTCAGCTTTCTACTGACCAGGACCCCCAGGTCCCTTTCTGTGGGGCTGCTCCTCAGTGTCTTGTTACCCACTCCGCACATTTATCCAGTTGCCCCACGCCAGGTTCAGAATCTTGCACTTGCTAAACTTCATATGGTTGGTGAGTGTCCAGCCCCCTAATTTGTTGAGGTCTCTCTGCACGGCCTCTCTGCTTTCAAGGAAGTCAACAGCTTCACCCAATTTAGTATCATTGTGCTCGTGCTGAACATCAAAGCAGCTGGAACCTTTAGCACAGCCATTTTCCGAAGAGCTCAAAATGAAAGGTAGCAGTGAACTTGCTCTAAGTCTAGGTTTTCTAATTCATATAACAATGTACTAGCAGTTTGTCAAAAGTCAGCTATTTTTAAATGGCATAAGCACAAAAGGAAATGTCAAATATTAACTGTTCAATCCATTTATCTTTGTAGTTTTGTATCTTGTCTGAAATTAGTAAGGAAACTGTCTGGAATAGATGTTGCAGTCTCAAGATGAATAATTTTCACCTTCCAAAAAAAGTCAGGGCTTCTGCTTATCAAGAAATCCAATCAGTCACACCAAGTAGTGTAAAATTTCCAATTTACTCAAATTTTGAAATGCAAACAGAAAAACAAAAGAGAAACTTACATGAACATAGAGGCATGTGTTTACATTAAGCCAGTCTGGGTTGCCTACCAGGCAGCTCTGAGCCAAGAGAAGCAAGTGCTCACAGATTCACGTTTGCAGTTCATTACAACAGCTAAAATGCCAAGAGGTGGTTCTTGAGAATATGTTCTTGGGCTTGCCATGGTCAATAAACTTTGCTGTTCACTGCAAATTGTTTTCTCCAGCTGAGTTTACATTAGCTCTTAACAGCATTATGATGGCAGTGTTCTCCTTTGTTCCAATTCAGTCCAGTTCTCAGTAGAAGTGGCAGCAGCCAAAGCATCATTACAGCATCTGAGTACCTTTGGAAAAATCTGCTGGCCACTCCCTTTTTTTAATCATGGGATTAAAGAGAGACCGAGGCAATACCACAAAATGCTTACGAAGCTGGAAATATCTCCTGCACACCAAGCTTCCTTGGTGCAAGGACTTGGACTGCTCTTGGGCTGATGGGGCCCTGAATACCTGGCCTTCTAGTGAAGACACTCAGCACTGAAATACTCAGATGTCGTGCATTGTCGTGCAGTGCCTTTCTTACTCACCTTGTTCAAAACACCAGCTAATAAAAGTTCAAAACCTCCTTACAGACACTGAACTCTGAACTGGCAAATGAACAGTTGCAGATCCGTCACTATTTCATTCCTGGCTTTATACCTAAGTAATTTAACCTAAACCATGAGAGCTCCAGCATCCCCTGTCGGTGAAATGAATAGAAGGGTTACACTCACAGCTTTTATTATCATCAGTGGTAGCTACATATATGTGCTGGGCAGAGAAGAGCAGCTGTCCTCTAATAAGGTGCTAGTCATGACAAATATAATACTGACATGGGACCCACATAATTGTCTTTATAAGCACACTGCAAAGCAAGAATGATTGCAAATGCCAGGAAGCAGGGAAAAAAACCCAACATTCTCCCACTTTTTTTTTTATTTTAATTTGCAAAGAACAGCACATTTCTGCAGCAAATAGAGCTTACTAAACCAGCTCCCTTTTGTTATTATCCTTATGCCTATCTGTGATATTATACAACAGATACCACTTTATCAGTATCCATAAATAACTTTTAATATGCATCTGAAAAAGCACAGTTTAGCATGATGCAGAACAGACATTTCTTCCAATTGCTGAAGCCAATAACTTTATTTCTGTACCTGCCACTATGACCTCACCACTGGGTTATGGCTTTCATTTACAAAAATGAAAGAAAAAACAAAAAAATATTTGTACCAGACAGTAGGCCTTCTAAATAGTCTGAGAGGTTGCCAGGACTAGAAATAGGCATTGTAAGGAATATTGCTGAATACTGCATCCAATTCTAAATTGTTGTGGGTTTCCTTCTAGAAGTCCCAAACTTACTGCCAGCTCCACACTCAGGAAAGCCCGTCTGATAAAATCCAGGACAGTGAACTCTCTTTTCAGGATACACTGAAGCCCATATCTTATGTTAACACAACCAGTGCCATCATCTGGCTTGTTACCAAGCTGCTGTCACTGCCTGTGACTGCTGCAAGTGTCAAAGAAAATAAAAGCTAACTGGCCTCAAGGGCATGAAATGGGCGTGGACAAGAACTCAAAAGTAAATTAAAAAGAAAAGACAGAAAAAAGGTAATATCAACTTTATAACTTATGACAAAAATAACATCTAAATTCTATGTATTTTTTTCAGTCAAGCCTCTTACTGTTTTGTATTCCTTTAGCTGCTGATGTTTTCATTTCTTTTAATGTTATTTGCTCTGCCAATCTGAGCAGTGATGTAATGACATATGACTCCCTCATATTCAGTGGAACTCACAGAACCTTCATCACTGGTGGCTCAAGAGCACAATGAACAGTATCTTGAGTTTAATGTATTTGTGGCTTTGTGAAGGCAGCAATGACACACAACAGGATTTTTCTCCTTTTGTTTCTGTGCTCTGTAATAGAACACCCTGCACAAAGACTGTGACCAGAGTATAATGAAAAATGCTAAGCCATTGTCAGTCATGGCAAAAATTTGCAAACTTTACATTTTGTTTAATTATTGAAGAATGGCTTTTCAAAGAGACATGCATTGTTCTAAAGACGCATCACAGCATCTATCTTCCTCTCCTCACAAAAGCTTTTTATCTTCAAACAAGTAGCATTTACTTGTTGAGGGCCAATTACTAGTCTGTCTATGAAGAAGTTTAAAGGAATTTTTAATTAGTGTATTGACCCATACTCTGAGTCACCTGGAGAGGAATGACATCACTTCCTAAGACAGTTAAGCTTTCTTACACAAATATTAGTCTGCACCTTAGATTCAAGACCCTCTAGCTCTTAATACTATCTTGTTCTAGTACACCAATTTAATTCACTACTGCAGCATCACTCAGAGTGACAGTAAATGCTACTCAAGGTGAACAGGGGCAGCCCTCTGACCCTTGTTCTAGGCCTCTAGCATGACTTCCATTCATCCAGAAGAAATGTATCACTCAATTATGTTCTGCTTGAATTCTAAAAAAAAAGGTTTGACAGTCTATCTAATCTTCTTCAGTACAAAGATATCATCAAAAATAAGCAGGCTTAACTGTATAATGAGGTTAATAAAGGTGCATGCAGAAGAGAGGCCTATACAGTCGATGAAAAGAGGCAGCCACTTCCAGAAGGTGGTTCAGGGTTTATTCATTACATGTTTGAATGAGATAACATAAGTCTCTCTTCCACTATCTGCAAATGGTCCCACATTTTTTGCCTTCTGAAGGGCGATGCAATGTATAAACATGACAGGCATCATCATTTCAACACACCTCTTAGAAATAATAGAATTAACCTTGTATGCTACTTTCTGTACAAAACTCCACTAATGAGAATTTTTTTCATAAGAAGAGAAGGGTGAGGAGGAAACCAGAACTCAATCTGTTATGGTATGAATATAGAACATGACAGACTTTTCTTATTCCCGTTCACACAACTGGTAACTTGCCAGTTACATGTAACTGGTGACTTGCCACTAGAAATACTGTCTAACATCTCAAAAAAAAAAAAAAAAAAAAAAAAAAAACAGCAACAGCCCCCCCCACACTGCCACACCAAACTCTAATATTAGAAAGCTATTTCTTCAAAGACCACAGGAAAATATGAGATTCATTAATGTTCGATAAATGAGGTTTGTAACTTTTTTCAGCAATCAGTACAATAATCAGCATTTCCTATATACTTTATGCCATTATATAGGCAGCAGAGAAGCAAGTTGTCTATAAAGATCCACCTTAATCTGAGCATCAAGTGGGAAATATTTTCAAGGTATCCAGATATAGGTAAACATTTAAGTGGGAATCAGCAGATCTCCAAACTGATAAATATTTCTCATAAGTTATGTATGAATTAAAATCAAGTTTTTATTAAAAATGCATAAGTATGACCTGTGGTGAATAGAACCATTAGCTATGCATGTTTACTCTTTAGTGAACCCAGAAATCAGTAATTTTTCTTCTAAATGTCATTTCCATCAGAGGGTTATAGTATGATAAAATGCTTAAACGATTCTCAGATGCCATCCAGCTGGTACATGTACAACTGGGGAGAGGACATAAAATAATGAACTGTGAAATGTTTATTTGCCACAGGGGCAAGAAAATGTCATTTCGACTATTGCACCCATTCTACTTTACAAGTCAGGTAGCATTCAACAGTCCCTCACTTTCACTCACCAGGATAAAGCAAATAAATGAAGACTAATCTGGATGATAATAAACCATTTGATTCTCTAAAGTAATTACATTTTCAGCACACTCTCTTTGATCACACGTTGTTTAAAATGCTCCCTGTCTTCTTCACTCCTGATGGAAGCTACAGAAAAATCACCCAAACCCCAAAGTGAGCATAAATTGGTTTTATCCATGTGATTTTAGCATTATATTTTAGGGGATCATAAGGGAGTATGCACAAAGGCTGACATTGCTCTAGTGAAAGCAGGCTCTTTAGTTTCCTGGATAGTCAATCAAGACACAAATACCTTTCCAAAACAGCATTTCTCAATCTATAGATTATAGTTGTCCTTAAAAGTAAACATTCCTCACTAAAATAACAAGCGAAAATGCAAGAGGAAGGAAAATATAAGTAACAAGTACTGTGAATAACTAACATCATACAATGGGTCTGTGATTTTTCTTCTCTCTCTCCCTCCCAAAAAGCCTGTGTTAGCTGAAAGACCACTTTACTTACGGCACAACTCTAATGGTCAGTTTAAGCCAAGAGAAAACACTAGGCACTCTGACCTATCCCTGGATGGACTCTTTCTTCTGATTGCATGGAAGTCTAGAGACATTGTCATGATTTAGTGAGATCATCAATACTCTTGTCCTCATCCAAATCTGAAAATACTCATTACTGTTATTCTCCATAAAATGTTATTTGAATTCAGAATCTTAAATGAAATCCTGTAAAAATTCAAAGTTTCTGACATACCTTTTATAAAACACAACTGGAATCAGCTCTCGGTTTTGGTATTTTACACCTGGGGTCATCTCTTGAGCTCAGTGGCACGATGGGACCAAAACTGAAGTTTGGAGTGTATTGGGATACACAAATAGTCCACTGACATAAGCCTCCAAAGCAAACACTTTCTGAATCTCATCAGTCCCTAAGCTCAGGGGAGTTTCTAAAAACGCTATGCTAAATGAAACTGGATGTTGACATCTTTCATCAAATGCACCAAAATATTGAGAAGACCCCATATGGATTTAGATTCATTTCTGGAACAACCCACCAAGTACTTGTTTTCACACCTTATCTGCTGCACTTTGCACTGTGTACATTCTCACTGCCCAGCCTGGGACAGTAGTCACTATCAACTTAAAATATAATATTTCTGTTTTCAACCACAGTTTTCAACCTTTCTGTTAACTACAAAATGAGATACTTCCCTTTATTAACTACAGACTGACTAGAGAGAACCTTTGGTGTATTTTTAAAATGCTTATTTAGTGCTTTATGTAATGCAATTAAAAAAAAAAAAACCACCACTCATTTTTCAAGGTGCTAGCTCCTGCCTCTGTCAATAAGAAATTAATTCCTACTGTCACAAATTTTCCCCATGGCTATACAAGAAGAGTAACTTTGCTAGATATTCTAGGTGACTATAACCAAGGAGTTCATTCAACTTCTCTCAATCTATTTAAACTTTTCCTTCCTACCAAACACTACAGTATCGGAATGTTGAGTCTGCTAACTGAACTCTAAAGGAGTTTCAAAACCCAGTGAATTAAAACTGTCATCCAGCTGGTCTTAAATCTTTTATCCCTGTAACTTAACACAACGCACTCAGCTTTTCTTGAAGTGCATAACTGGTTATTCATTATTATTATTCATTCACACTTCTGCAAAAAATAATACTGTCCAATTCATAACAAATGTCAAGCCACTAAAATTAAATTATATAATGGACTGTTACCTCAGACATCCATTCATCACCCCTTTTGAGCTCAGGTTATAAAGAAAAAAAAGTTTGGTTATGAGTCATTGGTGTTTTATCTCAAAAACAGAAATTTTAAAAAAAGTTCTTTTTCTACCCAGGTCTCTCAAACTTAAAAATAATGCTACATATTCTTTCATGACAAGAGACGTTAGCTCTCTGAATTCATAATCAAGTTTCTGGTTTATCTATTTCCAGCAACACCTTTAAATCTACTCCTTAGTGTTATACAATAGCTCTCAAACACACATCTGCTGAAAGTCTGCTATTCAGACTGTTTCCTTTTCATTGCTAGTAGGATCACATGTTTTTGGATACAATGAAACTTTCACTTTCCTATCAAATTTGAAACAAAGCTAGAAGCAGGACTTTAAAGAGAGACAGACACAAGTTGTTGACATAGTCACAATTTCAAAGGCAGCACTTATATTTAAGTACTAGCCAAAACACAGAAACCAGTCCTTTCTATTCTTTGCCAATTGATAAAACTACAGATCCACAGGTTAAGCACAGTAACAACATCACCTTCCATTCTACGTGAAAAGCCCATGTTTTTCATTTCCCTTTCGCTAGCAGAAAATGTAGGAACATGTACATGTCATCAGAATTTTCCACCAGACAATTCTCTCCTAAAGCTGCTATAGAAAACCATTGGCAGCAGTGACAATGAAACACAATCAAAACACACATGCAAAAAGAAAACCTCTCCCCCAAACCCAGCAATAAAAAGCAAAGTCCCAAAATTTCACTACTGCTACCCTTTAACAAAAATTAAAAAAAAAAAAAAGACATTCTACCTTCACTAGTTACGTAGTCTGGTGAGCTATGGCAAAGTATCCTGACGCTATGCATGGTCTAAGACCCTACATTAACAAAAATATGTTCTTTATTGCATAACACTTCAGGATAGCTAATTCTAAAGAATATCCACTGTGATTGCTTCTGCTTTGCTCTCAGTGGCAACTGAGCTCTAACCCAGCAAACTTCACTCTCTGAAAGTCCTGAGACAATTCAAGCTCCAAACAGTTAGAACATGAGGTTTTCTCCAAGTAAAGATATTCACGATATTAAACTGTACTAAACCTTGCAGCAAAAGCTTGTGATATGGACTAGATCCTGCCATGATCACCATTCCTGAAGTGTTTGAATGAGCATAAGGATGTTTGTCATTCATATTTTAAAAAGGCAAACCTAAACTTTACAGGACAGTTCATACAGGCACACTTTTTCCCCTTTTCCTCACTTGTCTTTCAGGTACATGTGCCGATTTTGAATAATGCAAGGCAGAATTGGAAGAGTACAAGAAACTCTTCAGTTTTATATCAAGTGTGCAATATAGATTATGGACATCTCTCATGACACCTCTTGTCATAGAATAAATATGGTAGATACTTCTTTCCATACTAGTTTGTATGTAATTAATTTTCTGGGTTCCATCACCTATAGCAGTCCAAATATGCATCGTCATGTCCAACAGATAATTAAATACGTGTTTATGGATACCAGTATCACAGGTGTCCATAGAAATTACCACAGCAGAAACAGTTTTTGAAACAAAGTATTTTAATTTTCTCTCAATTAGCATTATACATTTGTGGGAAAGTACAGAAAAAGGACACTCTATACAAACCATTTGCATTTTGATCATTTTTTTTCATTAGCTCAAAAGTTTTGGCCTCTGAGCAAACCAACCAAATCTGGGTGTCCTGCTTGGCCAGCATGACAGACTTGGACAGTGGCTTCAGCCAGAACTGGAACAGGATGAGTTCAGAAAGAGTCACCACGAGGCTGCATGTCAGTGTGCTCATAGCCCCAGCTGTGAGGTGTCAGCAAGAGAGAGACTACAAGCATCATACACTGGTGCTTGTGAAAGACACTAGTTTTCAGAGATTGAGGGATATGTACATTATAATACACAATTCTTTACAGCATCAGATCAAGTACCTTAGAATCACTGACTCTTTGCATATATATCTGGCTTGTTTACAAATTTTGTGTGTTTTTTAATACTTAGTTGGAATATCTGAACTGCAATATGGTTTACCTGGGGAAAAAAAAAAAAGGAAGAAAAGAAAAACAATAGGCAGAACAGGCAAATTTTCCAGAAATATTTATATAAATGAATTCAGTAAACTCAGATAGGAACTGAGAGGAGGGAGTGTAAAAGCTGAATTATCTGTTATCTCATTAACCTTAGGAGTATGGCAATCTTTGTCTGATGTTGAGAAACAATAAGGCTATGATTACTAGAGACTTAAAGTTTCATTATGAAATACTGTCCTTCCTCATCACTGCATTTGGCGGGGAGACCTTCTAAGTTGAAAACATGTTGTACTTTTTACTCTTTTGTCATGCTTCAAGTTTCCCCAAGTAGCAACAACGGGAAAGAAGAACATTTCAAACTGGTTTCTGTGGGGCTCTTGAAAACTTCCAGAAAGAAAAGTCATCTTGGCAGTTTCACCTTTGCTGCTCTAATTATTAAAAAAGACTAGGCAACAAGATATAAGTGCTACTGATGCAAGCTATTAATAGTAAAGGAAACACCCAAAACTAAAGAGGTTTAAAGGACAAAACAAAATAGCAGAGGAGTCTTTTATTGTGACCAGAATAGATACCATACAACAAAAACCACCAGAGCCCCTGTGCTCAGGGTTCTCTTCAGAAGGGAAATGAGCAAAAGAGACCAAAAGTAGTATCTTTATATATATATAGAGAGAGAGAGAGAGAACTAATTTTGTATACAGAAGGCAATGCCTTGCTCCTAACATGAACAAAATTAGTTTTTACTTGCTGCTAATTTTTCTCATTGGCTACAAATGCAGAGGAAAATGAGCTGTCAAAGGTTGTTTTCCATAGTACAAATGAGAGCACAAACAGCGAGGTATATGTATGTTAATAAGCAGAGAGCAATGATCAGTATGCCCTTGAGAGAAGAAGCATTCCTTGAGGTTTCTGATAATCTGATGGTATACAGTAAGTTGCCTTAACTATGAGTACTTAGAATGCATTTATGAAAATAATTCTTCTTGTGCAGGGTCTCTCAAGCTTATGCAGCTCTACTCCTGAACCAGTACTTCAAACAATTCCCTTTTTTATCCATTTTGTGACATCTACATCATTTATGTACGTACAATATGCAACAGCTTCTCTAATGAAATGCAGTATTCCCCAATACTGTTTATTGTGCAGCACAAAGACCAATTAGATCACCACACCCTAGCTTTGTAGAGATGGAAGAACACATTTATATTAAAAAATAAAGAAACCTTTTTTTTTTACCAACAGAACAAAAGTATACTTTCTACTCAAATATGACCATTTAAAAACTGAATCCCAGGTACCAGTAACACAGTCTTCACATTTTAAGTTTTACACCTTTTTTTTTTAAAGTATGGTTACCAGTGTGGAAATGCTTCCCACACCCATCTCCTCAGGCCAGATCACTACTAGATCCTTTGTTTTTGATTTGCATCTGCATTAACGTGGCTGTTAATTCCAGGATGAATCTTGACAGCATTTGCTCCTTTAAGTAGTCTTTACCTAAAAATGTACTGACAACCGATTAATCAGCCATGGGCCTACTGAGGAGAGATAAATCTCCTTGACTTAAAACTCATAACCTATTCCCATCTGAAGGTATATGGACATGAAGGAATATGGCACATGATTTTAATAAAATGCATTTTTTTTTTCCATTCCATCTCCTTTTTCCTAATTTAAATAGTTACTCCTGCTTTTAACCTATCTAAATGTCATGACACAGGCCAAGTGTGATTCAGAAGTCTGTGTTGCTGTTAGCACATCCTATTCTTGCTCAATAAAAATTTTCGAGTTGGCTTTTAGTTTATGATTCTTTAAAAATTTCCTTAACCTACTCCAGAAAACAGTATTCATTTTTAAAAAATATGTTTATTTGACCATTTTATTTTACAATCACTTCTAGGAAGCTTCATGTAGAAAGGAATGCTACAGTTCTGCATTAGCTTACCTGCACATCCACCTGCTGATACATTCCTATAGGGCATTTCTGTTGATGTTTTTATGAGTTCTGCATGCATTTTTTGTCACCATGAGTTAGCAAATATGCTTTCCTTCACAGACTTTCCAAAAAATAACAATTTAACATCTTAGCACATTCTATAGTCATCATGACCTCCTGTTTGTTAAATGCATTAAAAAAAAACAACCAACCAACCAACCAAACAAAAACTTTGTAAGAGGCACAATTTAAACCATTTTTTTGTCCCTTTTGGAGGAAAAAAAAAGAAAAAAGAAAAAAAAAAGTATGTCTTTGAAACTTAAATGGCTCTGAAGAACTTCAGTCATTAATTTTATGTTTCCAATTTGCTGGAAAAGGCTACATTCCTACCATTCCACTCAAGATTCACTCTACTATTACTACTATTCAAGATTCTTTTTTAGACAACATACATGAATAAATCATGTCTGATAAGATACATCCAGTTACAAAGAATTAAATAACTTAGGTGAGGAACAGCATATACAAATAAAATGTTTTCCAGAATACAAAAGGATTAAGGGTTGATGACAACTAATAAAAAGATCACAGGCATTCAGAATTTCTAATCTGCTAACACATCTTTCTTTCTTATGTACTGTTTTACTGATTTGGTTCCTGAAATCCATTATTTTTCTTCCTCTGTAGTTCTCTTAGTATCTGCCTGGAGGAAAGAAATTGGCAACAATGCTGGTTGCTATTGACACTGACTTACACTTTCTCAGCAAAACTATTCAGTAAGAGGTAGAGGGATGGAATAACACGAAATATTTCTTTTCTGCCATAAGGTTAACTGCTTAACAAAGGTGCATCCAGCACCTGTTCTGCCAGCAGATCAACATTCCATATAATGAAACTAAGAAATGGGGCATATTCCATTGATAGGTCTTTATCTGTATGGCACTGCATCCAAATCCACAGGAATTCTTACATCATCTGATTTCACAATGAAATAACCCATGTATACATTACAGGAAGGGATATGAGTTTCTTAACTTTAACACCAGTCTCTTTCAAAGTGCCACAATACAAGTTCACAGCCTAACCATCTCGCTAAGCAGATCTATTTTTAGGCAGCTTCTTTGTTATTGTATCTCAGTGCCTACTTTTTAAACTCAGTCTAGTTTCGCTGGTAGCTGAGCTTACAAGTGCTGCCACATGTCTCCTCTAAAGGTAAATATAAATATATGGCTGAGTTCTGTAGCAACATAATGATACAGTGTTAAAATACACTGGACAACAAGTCTGAAAGAGAAACAAAACAAAACAAAACAAAACAAACCCCACATCTGCAGAACAGCTCAGGCGTGACAACTTCACACAGACACACACCTGTATGGCAAACTGTTTGCAGGCTGCGCATCACCCCTGACACGCGTCTCTGCCTTACACAGGGCCAGTCAAAGGAAACCAGGTACCAACTTGGCTCAACGCTTGGGAGAACTGCCCGAGTTTATTAACTCTGCCGTGCGCCCACCGCAGCCTCCCCGGCAGAACCCCCGCCAAACTACCTGTAACACAGCCCCTATTTCCCACCCTGCCGCCTCGCTCGGATCCCCATCCCGGCACCCCCGGCCCTTCCTCGCCCCAAGCGCGGCCGCTGCCTTCCCCACCCTGCCCCTCCCCGGGCCCCCACTCCGGGCAGCGGGGGAGCCGCCCCACCAATCCCTCCTTCCCTCCCTCCCTGCTTATTCCCCCTCCTCCGCGGGCCGCCCCCGCCGCCACTCACCAGCTGCGCGCCGCACACGGCCACCAGCGTGCACCGGCCGCTGCAATAGCCCATGGCTCCCGGCACCCCGCGCCGCCGTCCCGCGCCGCGCCCACTCAGGCGGCGGGAGAGCACCGCCCGGCCGCCGCCCGGCTCCCGCCTGCCGCCGGCGCGCCCCAGCCCGGGACCCGCATGGGGGCGCGCCCGCCCTCAGCCGCGGCCGCAGCGCCCGCCGCCTCGGCGGTCGCGGGCAGCGGGGCCGGCCGCCCCCGCGGAGGGCGGCAGCGCCGGGGGGAGGGCGGCGGCAGGTGCCTGCAGGAGCAGCCGCGCTCTGCCGCGCAGCCCCAGAGGCATCTGGGCTTCAAAGTTTGCCCCCTCAACTCCGCTCGCAAACCATCCGGGCTCGCAGCCGTCTGCGGCGGGGGGAGGCGGGGGGAGGAGGGGAGAAGGGAGGGAGGGACGGACGGACGGGGAGGCGAGGCAGGCGGCGGCGCTAAGCTGGGTTCACGCTCGCAGAGTGGCTTCCCTCCTGCCCACGGCATAGCTGCTCCCCCGCCCGCCTTCCTCCTCCTCCCGATAGGGCTCAGGCAGCCCCAGCTGTGGGAACCCGTGCCCTGGGGGCTCCCCAACGGGAGGGCGCGCAGAGGCGGCGCAGCGGCGGGGGGCGCCTCCGCTTTGTCTGCGCGGGCGCGGCGAGAGCGGCTGCACCTTCCCGGGCGCCTTTGTCTCAGCGGGACACCTCTCCGCGCCCACCCCGCGCGGGGCTCACCGCACCGCACGGCGCCCGCCGCAGCCCCGCCGCCGCACGGTGCCGGAGAGGCTGTGCCTGTGCGGCGGCCGGCACGGCCCGGCCCGCGGTCACGGCAGGGCAGAGAAGGGGAGCGCGGCCCGGCCGCGGGCGCGGAGCGAAGCCGGCGCGGCCGCAGCCCCGCGGTGCCGCGCGCTGCTGCCGCCTGGCGGGCCGCGGGCGGCGGTGCAGGAGAAGCCGCCCCAGCCGCGCTTCCTCCGCTGCGGCCGGCACCGGGGAGAGCTCCCCGGGACCGCCGGGGACAGGCCGGCCCCCACCTGCCCGCCGCACCGGTGTCACTCACACCCTGAGCAGAGGTGGCAGGCGGAGGCAGATCGGAAGAGTCTGACCTGGAAGACTGGGAGAGATGCGAGGCAGAGGCTAGGAGCTGGAGGGTGAGGGCAGGAAAAGAAGGACAAGACTGGCCCAATTTAGAAAAAAAAAATTAATTGGTGTCAGGGAACTGCTTCTTCCCACCATTATGATGAGGAATGTTTGCACTTAGTGACTTGATCCGGCCTTCCTCTGCTGTTAAGTGCATTCAGAATACATCAAGTTGGTGGGAAATTATGTGCCAAGATCTGGTGTGTCAGTCAGCCTACAAAGGCTGTTAATTGCTGTGTCATCAGCAACCACCTTGACATTGCATTTGGACCAGGTCACTTACTGAGTTGCCCATTAGCAGAAGTAGTTTTATCGGTAACATCAACAATTATGAACTGGAGGAACGTCACTGGGTTTCCTGAGCACACGTGGATATTTGTTTGCAGCAAAAATATCCTGTAAAACTCTGGCAGCTTAGAACCAAATACCTGGTTCTCTCTGGCAGCTAAGAACCCCATGTAGTGGGATCTCACTTTATAAGCAAGTTTGTCAAAATGGTTGGCAAACTGTCAAATGGTCAGTTACGACTCCTAAAATTCTTAAAATGTAATGAATACTCCACAGGGAAGCAGAACAGGGTCAAAAGTGACAGTGTTTGTCTTCTGCTCCATAAGAACATTCATCTGATTGTCAGCCTCTGTGCTGTCAGACACAGTATAGACCAGTCAAATCACTGGCCAAAAGGAATACCAAACACAGTGAACATGTTCACTTCAGGATCCAAGGAGGCAACTACTAGAGATAGCCATAGCTGCGAACAAATGAAGCTGTGGAACAGCTGAGGCTCAGAAAGCAGAGGTGTCCAGCAAGTGACAGAGAATAGTTCAGGTACCTCTGAACTCAGTCTTCCTTGACTTCTTCAGCATATCGTGCTTATACTTATAGGGACTGGAAGTTGGAAGGAATTACAGTGTGTCCTCTGGTGCAACCACCCTGCTCAAGCAGGGCCATCCTATAGCACATGGCAGTGGCAAGAACAATGTGTCTCATTATCTGAGATTGGGAGCGGGGAAGCTAGCAAAGGGCAGCTTGTACTCCTTTGGACTCTTGTGAGGAAGCAAACGGTTTTCTTTCTGTGTCCATAACTATCTGGTTGTTCATTACAGTGGGAAGTTTCCTAAGGAAAGTGTGGGCAGTAGTGAAAGAGTCCAAAATGACAATCTCCATGAACTCCAACAGCTTCCCAAAGCTTCCTGGTCCTTTTTATTCTCAACACTTTCTCCTGTATCTTTGCACTGTAGTAAGAATCTCAACTTGTTTGCCTTCTCCTAAGTGCCTCTAAAGTAAATGTATCTATTTCTGTGCTGTTATCCACTTCCCCCGGTCTGTGTCTTATCAATCCATACAAACTTCCTTTCTCCATGTCGCTTTTATCTGTTTAATCTCTTTTATGAAGAGTTCTCGGAGTGAGCCACAGGATTGAGCTCTCGTTGGATCAAATGCTCAGGTCCGGGCCTTTTTGAGTCCTGTCTAAGCCTGTTCTTGGGGCCCTGCAGCTTCAGCATGCAGCCAAATCAGCTGTATACACACAGCAATACTGGTCTTTTGGTTCCTAGTTAGGCTTAACAAAAGGCCTGTTATGTGTGCTCAGTGACTATTTTCCAAACGTTCATAACTTTGTCAAAACAAAAGCAATTTTCTTGGAAGGCAGGCTATGCAGTGCTCTTCACTGAAGGGTATTCCATGTGAAACATTAACTTGTAGGTTACAGTGGTTTCACCATTTGATTTGTAATCATAAAGAGGCAAAAAAAAAAACCACAAAAAAAGCAACAAAAACAACAACCAGATAAAAATAGGTTTTCCCTGTTTCCCTTCAGTCCTCTCAGTCAAGCATAATTTTATTCCTATTTTTATAACTCACTTCTGGGAGGAGATCAGTTCCAAAATCTGTGACTGTTACTAATGACTGGAAACAGGAGACTACAGATTCATTTTACACTTCCACTTATAGGACCTCATTGCTAGTGCCTGTACACCCAGGATGTCTGCTCTTTGGAGATGAGAGGACAACACACCTTTCAGCAGCATAATGGTGAAAGCCTGTGTCCCCTAGAGTGCCTTTCCTGTGATTTGACAGGACTTACTAACTTGTTTTAAGCCTAGCCCTAGCAGGCTCCTTCCCTGAGCCTGGGGGAGCACCTGGGGAAAAGGGAAGCCCAAGGAGGGCTGCAGCTGCCAGCCTGCTGCATCAAACCATCAGCCACAGGGGAGAACAAGGACTTGCGAGAACAAGCCGCAGGCCAAACAGGCTGGCAGGAAGGGCCACTAGCGGCTTACGGACCGTAGCTTCTGTATTCCCTGCCTTTCATAAAACTTTGATGTGAAATCCGTTCAGGCAGCACAGTGTGGGTTCAGCGGCGCATCATCCCGAGCATTCCAGCCATGTAGGAGCTTGCTGCTGCCAGCACCACCTCCCCAGGCTGTCCCAGGTGCCAGTAAACCAGCATGGGCTCCTACCTACTGCATCCGTTCTCATATCAAACCAGTCTGAAAATGCTTTATAATTGATAATGCTGTCATCAGTAGTAAAGGGAAAATACTGTTTCAATTTAACCAATGCCTTGTTAACAAAGCAGGCCTTTCTGTGTCACGTGCCTGTTGATTTTCTGGGGAAAGAATCAATTAGGGGGGAAAAATAAGTGATTAAAACATAATACAAAATTATTGCAGGCTTAAGCACACTGCAATAAAAATTCTATTCAAACCTCTAAGACTGTAGCAGTATTAAAGAATTTTTTTGAACATCATCTCTACCATGAAGATTGAGTGTCAGGTACTTTTTTTTTTTACCTCCTGCAGGATTTCAAGACATGATTGCCCAAATGACAGTTTACTTATTTTACTGTCACATACTTTTGTGAAATGCCATAACAAGTTGATTACAGGTTTCACATTTTGCATAGTGACAAAATCATCTGTCATATAATAGTCTGATGCCTGAAAACCATTTAACTAAGAAGCAGTTGCTACTGAAAATAATGATATTTGAAACATTAAGTGGGTTTAAATGTGTACATTTTCTAAGTAAGTCTTTGTTTTAGCTGAATGAGAAGAGCAGTGTAATCCCTTTCAGGCATGAATTTAAGACTTGTAAAAGTCACCAGACAACAACTAGCCAGAGGGTGAGATAAATTAGGAGGTGCATCATTTCATGAATGAAATGAAAAATAGAAATTGAAAGCCTAGTGATACATCATAGCTTCTACAAAGATGAAAAAGTCCTTGGTTCCTATTTCCAAAGCTTGTTATTCTCCTGTGCTGGAGATCTGAGGCCATGTCATACACTTTGGCTACTGGAAACAGAAACAGTCTCTCTTTCTCTTATGGAGATAAATATTAGATCACTGGAACTGGTGTGAAGAAAAAAATAGTATTTTACTTTCTTATTCAACAATATCCATACCTTAGATGAGATGTAAGTAATGACAGTAATGAGGATAATCCATTAATTTAGTGTATTCCATTCCTTGACTGGTTCTAAGTGACTAGATTTTGGAAATAATGTGATGTGTCATTTCTGCTTAGCAATACTAACCGGTAAGGGAATTTTCTGAGCATTTTATTACTGGTGATGAGTGGATGAAGTAATGGTAGTAGCAATCTCACTTCTTGTCTGCAGGCAAAGGACAAGCCAGTTTTCAAAGTGTGAAGGGAATAGGATGGGTAAGCTCAGCAAGCTGTTAGATTGAAGAAGAGAATTATGTGTCCCTGGCACTTTGTCATATACTAACTTCATAGACCATGCAGCCATCACATACATACCTGCCATTATGAATGCTGGTAGAAAATCATAGTGAATCATACATGAGGATGAATGCTGAGCCTGTCTGGAGGACTGCTGCACCCGGGTGCTCAGCTGACCTCCTGCAGTGGGCTGCAGCACAGGGTATGACCAGAGATCGGCAGAGTAGGGTCCAAGGGTGTCTGACCTTCCTGGGCCACCAACTGCAGCACACCACAAGTGGCAAAAACCTGCTCTGGGGCCACTCATCAATGGCAGCTAAGTGCTGTCACTGCATCCTTGCTGCTGAGTTTGATTTCCACCCAGGCTTGAGAGATATTAAGGATGCAATAGCTTTTGGCATTTTTCAGGTTGCTCTACCTTCTGTGGGAGAATGGGAAAAATAGGAATTGGAGGGGAGGAGAAATTCCTTGCCGTGTTGTCTTGCTTCACAAAGGAGCATGGTTAACAAAATTGTCAACCTGAAGGCTTATCATTGCTCTCTGTGGACACAGTTTGTACAATGTTTTTCTTAACTAACACTGTAATTTTCTGTGCACTTATTATTCTTTCTAGGGAAAAAAAAAGAGTCTATTAATGCTATCACTGCTTTATTTTTAGTCAATGTTTTCTCACTTGTGGACATTAAAGCATTGTATAGGTAATTTAATATTATTGATCCTACATTTCAGTAGATCTGCGTGCAGAGATTTGAAACACTTCATATGTTAGGTACTTTGGACATCCACACAGTAGATCTTTCTTATCTGTCTCCTATAAACTTGTGTAACCTTTAGCAAGTCGATTAAACATTCTGCTTCTTATATACCTCATCTGGAAAATAAATGTGTTCTCATTTTGCCTAGGGCAAGGTAACACAAGGGAGAAATCATTTTCATAGCATTGGAATTTCTTCTCACATTTAAAATTGGCCAATGAGGAGGTCAGATTATTCTTTGTGACCATTGTTTTTTCTATTTGCTTCCTTGTCATGAAATCATGGGTGCATATCCATTAACATTGTATTTTTAAGCAGTCTGCTATTAATATTATTGAAAGTTGCTTTTTTCCTTAAGTCATCATTAAATCTAATTTTTATTTATCAAGTTTGTGTTTAATCTATTTAACAAATTATTTTAATATGTTTTAATTCTGAAATAAACAGGCTCTGCTTTCAGCAAATATTTTGATTGCCAGTGAAACTGAAATCCTGACTTTCGACAAACAGAAGGATGCTTTCTTCTGTGACAGAAGTGTGACTACCGTCTTTGAAATGGAGAAAAATGGAGAGAGGGGTAAAAATGTGGCTTGTATTCAAGAAGATTAGAGGAAGTAGAATGAACCATCGTACTGCCAATCTCCAAAGCTCTGAGCAGTTGGAAGAGCTCTGGTAGCACTCAGCTGAACCTGGATAGTGTTTGTAAAGTGAAACCCGTCAACAGAGGGCACTGCGTTCATGCACACACACGGCACCCGCCGCCGGCTGCTCTGGCGGATCCCTGTGGATGCAGAGATTCCCAGCCCGCCGCACTGCCACGTGCCCTGCCCTGCCCTGCCCTGCCCTGCCCTGCCCCGCCCCGCCCGCCCTGCCCCGCTCCGCGCTGCCCCGCCCCGCCCTGCCCCCCTGCCCTGCCCTGCCCCACCCTGCCCTGCCCGCTCTGCCCCGCCCTGCCCTGCACCACCCCGCTCTGCCCTGCCCCGCCCTGCCCCGCCCTGCCCCGCCCTGCCCTGCCACGCCCTGCCCTGTCCTGTCCTGCCCCGCCCTGCCCTGTCCTGTCCTGCCCCGCCCTGACTTGCCCCGCCCTGCCCTGCCCCACCCTACCCGCCCAGGCCAGAGGAAGCCGGCACGGATACCGAGCTACAGGAGGCAGCCGTGCCTAACGTGGTGTCGCTTTGCCACACAGGGAATCAATGGACTTCATGGAGAGTGGATTGTAAGAGCGACAAGTTAAAGGCGTGCAGCAGGTCTAATGATCTCTTCTGGACTCTGATCCTGAAAAACCCTGTTGTTTTCCTGAGATCATAGGTGGCCTTGTAACTCACACAGCACATGAGAAGAACAAGTTGTGTTTGTTTATAGCGTTTTAATCGCTTTCTAGGTGAAATGGAGTCCCTTTGTTTACCCAGACTACCTTCTGCAGTAGGTGATAGATCTTCCTTGGGCGGATTTCTGATTGAAATAAATTTGAGAAATACCGTTCCAGACATTATATAGAATTTTCTAAAAACAAGCAATACGTACAGCTTTCTCTAATAAATCCTAGAGATCCAGTAGAAGAAATAATATCCAAAAATTACATTTTATCTCTAGACTACACCTTATTTTTAAAGAACTGCTTCTTGCTCAATTTCTAACAGCAACACTGAAAAATTCCCTTTTAGAAATCAAAAAGGTTGTTTTCCTCTCTCTATAAGCTTGTCTTGATTGTTGCCATTTTAATATATAATCTTCTTTCTGATAAGATAAAGACCTTGTTCTCCCTGTGCATTATACTATCAGGTAGGTTTTTCAGTCCTTTCAATCATTTTCACAATTTTTTTTTTTTAACTTCTCCCTAGCCGTTCAATACTTTCTAGAAATTTGGGCTGTGGAAGTGAGCACGGTATGTTTTTAAGGAATGTGGCATTTTCAAATGCAAAAAGCCTCATGTCAGATTTCATCATCCTTATAAAATGTCCTGTCCATCTTGTTCAGCTCCTACGACCTCTAGTGCTCCTTCTCTGGTTCTGTTTCCCAAGATAGGCTTCTCCATGGATTCCCCCTGAATTGCCTTGTCTTTTCCTGGCTATAGGACTTTGCGTTCTGCCCTGCTCAGATAAATGTTTCTTTATGTTCAGCTTGCGAAAGTTGTCCAAGTTACACAAAACTACCAGTCCTCTTCACAATATACCACTGAAGCTATTTTTTCATCTTCAAATTATATTGATAGCAATTCCCTTTGTTTTTCCTTTTATGTAGAAATATTTTAAATGGTAGATAGTACAAGGTGCTACTGACTTGTTCAGAAGTTGTTTTCCATTTAAAGCTCTAATTTGAGATGTATCATTAGCTGCCTTTTTTTACTACCTTAATATGCTCTGTGTTGAATTTCCATCCTTGTTTTCCTTGTTAAGTGGTCATCAAAATGAGCTCAAAAAATCTGAAGTTTTTGAACCAAATGGTTACCATAATCATCTAAACTTGTAATCTCATCAATAAAAGCTATCAGGTTAGCTTGATATAATCTGTTTTCCATAAATTCATGTTGATCAGCATTAATTATCCACCTTTAATTCTTTATTAATTGGGTCTTATTTCACCTGTTTCATCATTTTGCCTAAGATCAATGTTAGACTGACAGGTCATCTCATTTACTCCTTTAAAATATTGGCACAACATTAACTTTCCTCCTTTTCACTAGGGCTTTTCTGGTGGTCCAGTTCTTATTGAGAATCAATATTAATGGTTCAGAGAATTTCTTTACCAGATTTTTCTAAAACTTCTCAATTAAAATTGCCCGGATCTTTTTATTTGGAAATGTGTGCTGTTATTAACAGCCTTTTAATTCTCTGGAGTGACCACTGGAATGGAAAGTATTTCAGCCTTACCTTATGGTAAAGTTTCTACTTTCTCCCTATGGGAGAATGGGGCTATGCCCTGAGCACACAGGGTTTGTCTGCATTATAGTTCTTTATTCTGCATTTCCCATCTGCTACTGCAAAACCAATATTGTTCTTCTCTTTTATTTGCTTTTAATATCCTTTTTAAAAAGCCCAAATAGCCTCTCTTCTTATTGTCCTTAGTAGCCATTGCAGGTTTTATTGCCTTTTCAATTTTGTAATTGATTAATCTTGATTTACTTGAATCTGATGAGGTCCATTATTAAGTGATTGTATATTCTTTTACTTTTGTTTCCTTTATCTATTTTCTCTGGTTCCTGCTTCAATGTAGGCTCATTATGTTGTGATACTATTTCCCTCCCTTTCCATTTAATTTGGTTCTTAATTGCTATCAATTCATTGAATTCAACCCATTAAAAGCAATACAGCATCACTGCTGAGTGGGCTTTGTTTTCTGTGCAAGCAGCAAATCTAAGAATTTGATAATATAATATAACCATGATTTTTACCTAGTAAGATGTTAGAAATTTTCACCTATAACTTTGGAATTCTAGAAGAATGTTAGCATTGGCATCAGAATTTCTTCAGCCTGTGTCTCTCAGGCTGAAGTTCCTGTGATTACACAGCTATTTAGTTCTCCTGCACTATAGACAGGTACTCACCTGAGCCTGGGGCTTCCTGCTGTGGTACAGTAACTTGCAGCCAATCCCAGCTGGTACTTTGTACTTTGTCTGTTACATATTCACCCTGGAACTTCCAATATTCCTCATTTCTACACTGTCAGCACTTAGAAAGGGCCATTTTTGACATGAAGTGTCTTTTTGCACTCTTTCTCCCAATTTCTTTTTTCCTAAATGGATTACAGCCACTGATTTCAGTATTCCAGTCATGCAGATCACCCAATCAAGTCTCAGTAATGCCAATGAGGAAAAAATCATGTTCATAAATGAGCCATTCCAGCTCTTGTTTACTAAAAAGGCTCCTAGCCTTACAACATAGGCAATTAAAGTTTTTTCTTCCTCATATCTTTTAGATTTTTGATTAAGTTTTTTCTAAGTGTCTTCATTTTTTGCTAAATTTGATGGTTCTCTTCCCCTCATCCCTCCAGCATTCTGTCTTGCTACTTGTTTTTCATCCTCAGACAACACTTGCAGAAGGACTCTGTTGTCTTGCTGCTTGGAAGATATGTGCAGTGGAAGTTCCCAATGCAATGTATGTCAAAAGGCAAAAAGTGAATTTACAGCAGCAAATGCAGAGTGCTGCCAAAGACAGGCAGTATGAATTTTTCCAGAATCTGGCATCTTCTTTGGCCATGATTCACATTCACTCACAAGTTTTAGGATATAATTTCCCATTGTGTTTTTGCTAGTAGTAAGATAAGTGGAAGGAGTTCCTGTCTTTCCTTCACAATAAGGCATCCCCCACGATGGACCACCTTCCCAGAGACACTGTACTACTCTGCATGGAATCAGGCTGTAAATCAGAGCTGAGAAGAAATTCAGGTTTCCAAAAACCCTCCTCTGTGCAGCCTGGGATGTTGACCATCGGAATTTTCAGGTCCTTCTGGCTCTTAGGCAGAAATCCTCAGCACTCTTGATGGGGAAGGCAGAAGCAAAGAGATCTCTCTTGTGATGCACCTCTCCTGTGCCTGGAAAGTTGGTACAAACAGCACAGCAACAGATTCCAGCTCTGTGGTTAACGCAATTCACAAAGAGTTGGGAAAGGGCTTTAATGGATCAAGTTTTGCTGACTGGCTTAAAACGACTATCAAGGGGCGATGTCACACTTTGTGTCTCACCATTTGGATATCAGCAAACTGGTTTATATTTACTTGAAGATGATCTATTTATTTCTATTTATTTTTCATGAATGGTGATTTTCTTCAACTCTGTACCTGATACAGAGATTTGAGATAGATTTAATATGTCGAGATGATAGTGCAAGATCTTATTGTGCTAAAAGGAGATACATGTTGGAAAATTATTAACCTTTCCGACCACTAAAAGTATATTAATTTAGTTATAATAATAACTCCCAAACTGTTTTAGTTTGGTTTGGTTGGTTCGTTGGGTTTTGGTGGGGGCTTTTCGTTGGGGCTTT
>VZSR01003807.1:21724916-21742533 GCA_013398615.1 Brachypodius melanocephalos
TGGGGGTTTGTTTGGGTTTTTTTAGATTTATTTTCTTTTTCTGCCAGAGTGAAATAAAGGAAGTTTAGATCAAACACCTCTTCAGGACAAGAATTAGATCTTTTTTGGTGGAAGAAGCTGTAACAAACTTATCATCATATCATAAAAACTGTGAAATAAACTTCTTCCCTGCTGTCACCCAGCTATCTGTGAGACCTGTGAAACTAGTTTAAGCCTTGGGTTTAATTATGATTTCTTTTTTCTTTTTAGTAACAGGCTCCTGAAATATCCACCAATCTCATTATGTAGAAGTAATATTATCTGATTATTTTTAGAAATTTAAGGTTTATTTTGTTCTCTCACATACATTTAATTATCTTCTCCTTCTCTAAATCTTTATTTAAAATTAATCTGATTTTTTTCCAACATGAAATATAGGTCTCACATATTACTGAAACACCTGTAAGCTTAACAAGCAACCAGCTGAACAGTGAAGCCTGAAACTACCAATTCCAATTCTTTTTATTAAATACTTTTTTTTCCTAAGCTGTGCTTTATATATAAATTGAATTCTTCAGGACAGAGATTGGGCTCTTAACAGTATCATAAAATGTATAATACATTTGGACATTTAAGAAATGACATTAAATAGGCTAGGCCATTAAAAACTGTGTTCTTTAAGCTCCTATTTTGTGTATTCTGTTAAGATTTATTGCAGATATTTTCAGTTGCTCTTAAATTCACTGAGTATTTCAAAGGGATTCAATTTTTTTTTCTTTAGTTGTGGCAGATGTCAGCTCTCTTAGTTTTCTTCCAATTAATGCTTTTACCAATTTTTCATGTTCTGCCTTGAGGTTAGATTTGAACAAGAAGGGTTTGTCAGTTCCTGCAGTCACCAGATCTGGGGTTTTAATGTTGTTGTTTCTATACTTTTCCATATGTTTTTGTATCTTTTTATTTAAGATTTCTTGTTTCTCCCTTCTCCACGTGTCTTTGACTGATGGTCCAGAGTGTTTCTTTATCTCTGGGCAAAGCTTTCCTGCTTGAGAGACCTATTTTATTTGCTTTGTGGATGCAAAATACTCACTTCTATTTTGACATTTAGAAAATATGTGTATTGTTTCTTTTTTGGTATTGAGATTCATGTGGTAATTCCAGTTTTGCCTTCACCTAACAACACATATGCACCTCCCATGTGTTTCCCATCAATGCCTCCAGCCAGCTACTGAGTATTGCTATCCCATGCGCTTGTTCTAGAAGCACACAAAGGTAGACTAAATTTGACTTGATGACTTCTGAGAAAAATGATAATTTTGCTAGCATTTTTTCCACAATTCTTTGGAAAGAATGCAAAAGCTTTTTTTCATTTTTACTGACCCACAAGAAATAGAGCAGTAGATGATTGTGAATAAGATGGTAAATAATGTAAAAGATTTTTTCTGAGGATAAGAGTTCAGTACCATTTCTAACATTATATTCAGTAAAAGGCCAAACTAAATCTCCCTTTCAGTCTGTTTCTCAGGATTATTTTGCCTAAGAAGGTTTAACCAGCCTGGAGTAATCTTTCAGTACATGCTAGGAAGATTTCACATAAATGAATCATCCAGAGTAAAACCGTAGTCTCCAATTACATTGTATTCCTGTTCTTTCTTTCTTCATCACTTTTTCTTTGCTTGTTTTACTCCCTGATACTCTTGAATATGTTCTTTGCTCACATACTGACTCACTTTCTCCTTGGTCTCACCACCTCTAGGTCTTGCTTCTGTCACCAAGCTTTCTTCGCTTCACTGAAGTTCTTCCTTCACTTGCTAAAATCCCTTCCATAGACTATAGTTTCTTGAGAACTCTGAGGGTCATTTGCAGTAATTCCAGCAGAAAACTCTCAAGTTGATCTTTTTTGCTAGTCCTGGGGCTTTCTTTCCCACTTATTTGTTTTTCTTGACTCTAAAAACATTAGTCAGAGTAGTCTGATCATTGCTCAAACAGCACTGGGGGAAAAAATCACATAAGCTGCACATTCAACATCTGTCTACACGATAAAAGAGAGGAAAACTCAAAGATACGGGATGTTCTTTTCACTTTTGCTCTTTGTTGATTATATCAATTTGATCAAAAAACATTGAAAACAATCAAGAAATGAAGATACTTCAGTCATGCAGGTTTTGACATTGCCAAAGTTCCCTACTGCAAGTGAATCTTCAACTTGATTCTATTTTTAGCTTTCTTTTTTAATTATCTAAGAATGGGAAGGGAAATGAAATCTAAGTGAAAAAAAACCTCAAATATCAGAAGTGAATACCCAAGCTATAAACCTTCATTTTTCTTCTTACAGTAAGCAACTTCTCTTGTAAATATGCAGAGTAATAAAGTTATAGCATAGGAATAAACAATCTTGTTCTCCATGCCCTCTGCAAACTATATTACTAAAGCGATTTTCATTTCATCAAACAAGATTCTAGAGTGGATAGAGCTGACTGGGATAATGCAAATCACTGCAAATAAAGGAATATGATCAGTGTTACCTTTTTTAAAAACTCACACAATTTTTTTAAAACTCATACATAGCCTGTGTGAGTTGAATTTATTTTTCCCCACATTTGTCTGCTTTATCTCTCCTTGATGCATTTATTTTGGATGATTCATCCAGGGTGATCTTTTTAGAGCATACATATGGCAGTTGCCATCTCAGTCAACATAGTGGGACTGTTTTAAGAACTGTTCCTCACCAGAGGCACAGTCAGCCTGTAAGACCATAGGCTTTCCCTCCCTCCCTTGTATCTCTGCACATCCACCCCACACACCATGCAATCGGCTTATGGATACATCAATTGCACAGCAATAATCTGCTCCCCTGTGGGCTGTGGCTTTTGCAAAGGAGTAAGGCCTTCTTTTTTACATTTTACAGATGTGTGGAGCTCAGCCTCACAACCCTTCGCGGTCTTGATTATTCCTTTCATGCAGGCCCACACAATTTCTGACAATATTGCAGCCAACTGAAACTTCTGATTAAGAGTTTTGCCTTCATGTGCCGGGAAGCAGAAAGTAACTCTGCACTGATGAGCTCAGTTTCTGGGCTAACCCATCTGCAGCTGCACAGAGATAGCAGCCAGCATCTGGTTTTCCTTGGTTCATGGGCTTTTTTATTAGATCAGATGAGCAACCAGCAGAGGAGAAAAGTGCTTTCTTGGTTGTATAGGCTAACATTTGCTGTTAGCCCATTCCACGTATGGATTCTAGGGCTGCAGGGAGAAATGAGGATAAAACTGGGTCTCAGAGAAGCACTCTGTTTTTGGGAGCTGTTCACAGGATGTCTGGGCTTCAAAGGATGTGCCTCACCTGTACCTCCTAATCCTGCCTGTAATAATAGCATGTGTATGACTCTCCTTTTCCTTCTTGTTCATGCAAATGGAGTAAATAAATACGGGTGAGAGAACAGAAACACACAACAGTCAAGGTGTATTAGAAAGCTGCCTGGATTTCTCCAGTTGGCAGAGCTGAGATTCATAGACATTTGAGATTGACTGCATCCATTTTCCTATATCCAGCTGGTGTATCTTAAATCTGGGGGGTCAACAGAGCATAAATATGTTGTGCATGTGCATTCTGACAGCACATGTATCAGACGAAAATCTCGCTAAAAAACACATAAAACAATTGTCACACAACCAATTTTTTTTTATCGCACAGCTAGTCATCTGCCAGCAAGATGCCAGAAAGAGTGTTAAAAATACTGTAAATATTCAGCTCTAAGTGTGTTTACATTTGCAATATGTTCTTTTATGTGAAAGAACAGAGACAGAATGAAAGGAGAATCCTCCCCTTGGTAATGACTATTTTAATGTCTGCTCAAAGCTTTGTAAATAATGCAGCACTATAAAATTTAGTCATAAGAAGTAATCATTATCTCTCAATGAAAGAGAATAATTTTTCCATTTGACCTGACATATAAATGTCTATAAACATTATATTTATCTTTAAGAGTGTTCCTTCTATTCATATGGTAATACAAGCAATGTGAAGATTTCTAACATCTCAGAAAATTACCCCAGTTGCCTGTATTTTCCAAAAACTTCAGTCTTGAACAGGGATTTTTATGCTTACAGCAGATTGAGTCAGAGTCAGAACAGGCACTGGAATCTTCTTTTGGTTTCTTCTAAACTTTCTTCATCGGTGGCTGCTAAGAGATATATTATTGAAACGTGCTCCTGCTCAAATGGGCCAAAACCTCTTTTTACAAGATTCTCAGATGTTTCCTTGAGTCATGATGAGAAAATTTTGGAGGATTACATCATAACTTAATAGAGAACTTTTAAGTATGTCTTATTATTTGGAAGGAAAAGAAAAGAAGCAGGTGATTTTTAAACAGTTTTATGCTACACTGAGTTGGGAGAGGTGGTACTTGATGACTGATACATTTCCAAGAGATCATATATTCTTGTTTATATGTAGTGTGCTGCTGTTATATGGTCACAAGATATGACACATGCTCTGTGTGCCAAACTGGGAAGTATTTTCATTCTGTTTGTTGGCATAGTGAATAAAAGTGAATTTTGAGTGATACCTTGCTTACAGTTAGATAAGATTAAAAGATTTAGTGTAGGAAAGCAAAACAGTAGCAAACAGCATGATACAATACACAAAACCAATGTAACAAAGGATGCATCTGGGGCTTCCAAGTTTTTAATTCTCAGGTCAATCTTGAAGTACATATTTAAAAGCTTAAAGGTTTCCATTTGCAGAAAGAAATTAAAGATGAGGTATGAGTCATGAATGCTGCATTATGACTCAGGCTTGGAGTTCTGATTTATAGTAAGAAAAGCCCAAGCACAAATGCATCAGGTTACCCTGAGAGGACAAGAGTGGGCCATGCACCACCTCTTCTCCAAACTCTTCTTCTCCCCACACTTCCTCACATGCTCCAGTTTCTTTGCAAAAGAAAGGAGTACACTTTCCAGATGGGATCTGTGATGCATTCCAAGCAATACCAACAAGCATGCTGCAGGCCTCAGAGCTCCACGTGCTGTGCAGCAGAAGACAGCAGAGAAGCACCCCAGAGAAGTCGTTAAGTCATGCCTGCTTGTTTATCAGTGCTGTAGGGTATTGCAAGTGTAGGTGAGACAGCACACTGAAAGGTCTTGCTTCGTTCTTATTATCTGAAGATTTTGCTGGTCTGTTTCGTGTAAATGATGGTAATCAGAGGGAACAACCTGGGCTCCTAATCAAGATTTTTCCTTTTCAATGCCCTACCTCCAGAACAGAGCACTGATAGCCTCAGAAGGGGCCTCAATAAAATGTCTGAAAGAGGCAGTTTCTGTACAGATCACAAAATATAGTTATTAGCAACAGTTTCTTAGATCTTTCATATGAATAAAAAAATCAACAGAAAATACTACAAAAGAGTGGATTATATGAGATCTTGCTAACAGCCATTTCCTCACAGTCTTCAGTTGGTATAACAATCAAAAAATGTCCTTCTGCTATTAGTCATTTATGAATTTCATTTAGGAAGGTGTAATTGGTCATTGTTTTCTTATAAAGTGTGAGCCAATGAGGAAAATGTGATTGCATGTCTCTTGCATATTGCCTGGCTAAATAAACTTTTTCACCTCTGTTAATCACATAATTTCATATTTTGCTTGTAGCTTCTAGGTCTTGTGAGACTAATCTGGAGAAGCAGCTACACACTGCTCTGTTGTCAAGGAAACTCTTGTAATCACCAGTTAAACCGTAGTAGTAAGATGTTTCTCGTGTTCATGGTAAAAATGGGACATTCTGCAAAGGTGTGGGAGAAAGGAGAAAACCAGTTCTAACAAGCCACTGACAAGTGTCCTCACCTGGGAGAGAAGAAACTTCCAGATTCTGGATCCTGCTCCAAACAATTTTGGTGTATTTTATCATAACATTATTAAATATACAGTCTTAGAAGCAGAGCGGTCTAAATCTCCAACTTTGTCCTGAGAACTGTGCTGAATTTCAACTAGAATTTTACATTAGAGACCACAAAACCTACTTTAATAATATGAAAATAACTTGAATATAATCACAGTTATGGTTTTTTTTTCCTTAGTACTTATGATATGATTACTTTTAAAACAAAGAAAGTGATATAAAATGATATGATGATTTTATAAGAGAAAAGTCATATAACCATGAATTGAAAAGGTTACCTATATACAGCTAAGGTTACTGAGATGGCTCTTACTGAACCAGTGACAAGTATTTTTGGGGTTTTTTTCTAAAACAAAATCTTAGAACAAGGAGAAATAGATGGCATATTCATGGTGCAGGAGACAGTGCACTGCATTTTGAAAGGGAACAAGTATTTGCTTGACATATGTAAAGAGCATGTACTAGCATAGGACATAATTACTCCTCCTCTGGTATTACTTCAAATGACTAATTCCAGACATCTCTATAGTGGGACTCAATTTAAAAAAAAAATTTAAAAAATAAAATTTAAAAAAAAAAAAAAAAAAAAAAAAAACAGATCTGAGAAGACTCTTTTAAAATTTTTAGGAGCTTTGAAAAAAAGTCACCAAGCAAAGTGACAGATCATATGCAATATGCATTTAGAAAACACAGACACCCAGATCATTCAGCAGCACTGAAAAATCTGACGAGTACAGACTTAATTCTCAATTTAATTCAGAATTCTTTTTTTCCTCTCCAAAATTGTAAAAAAATCTAAATCTGGAACCTAATCCAGATTGCACACAAATGCCAATGTATCAACAGATAGCAGTAGATTCAGTGTAAAACTGAAAGATGAAATTGAGTCTAAGATTCCAGCTGTGGTTATCACTGAGTTTCATGGATGAGAAATTTACCTCCTCACTTATGTATACTCTGATTTTGCAAATGAAGATCAAAATGAATTCTGAGAGTCACTTGGATATGTAAGGGTAAAAGGTCTGATGCTTACAAGAAACAACCCTTCAGAGGAACAAGTTCGTGTTTTCAATTTTCTTTTTTTCCAGATGTAACTACACTGAGCAATGGTGTCATTATTAAAATTGAAGTAATTCTAGAAATCCTCTGAAAAATCATCATGCAGTATCTCTGTAGTCAACAGAGATCTGGTAATAAAAATCAAGAGAAGCTATACACACATTTACTTCTCAAGTAAACTCTGTGTTGACTGCACAGTTTTGTTTTCTTTGACAATAAAGCCAGTTTCTTTGAAACAGCAGTTTCATATACAGACGTTTACATTGTGGGCAGTAAAAGATTGGGTCAGGGAAAGATGCCTGAATCTGGAAAAGCAACATTTCTGAGTTAGGGTTATGTACGTGGAATAAAGATGGAAACCTTTTTCACATTCTCTCCTTTAAACAAGGAAAATAAAATGTCTGGAGAAAAAGCACAGGGAAAGCATAACGAATATAAATGCCTTTCAGTCTGTAGAGCATCAATGGAACTAATACAGGAGCTTGGATGTTTCCCTTTCAGGTCAATTGGCTGCAATCTGGCCTCACTCAGTGAAGACACACCCTGTGTCTTGAGATCAGGTATTTTCTCAGTGAATAGGCTCAAATCAGTCTTCTTGTTTTCCTGTATGCAAGGACATACTATAACAAGGGAGTCTTTGCATTACACTGTTGTTGTACTAGGGGTGATGAGTACAGGAAAAAAAACAAAAAAAACCCCAAAAAACCAAAACATCTGTACAGGTCATATTTCCTCAGATGTATTGCCAAGTCCTGTGGTACACATGGTCCTGTAACATAGCTCAGAAGAAAATGGCTATTTTTTGAGAAGGAAGTACCCAAATTGTAAAAACCTTCTGGGAATTCTGAGTCCAAAATCTGGAGAAATTGATTTTAAGCTGGAAGAGATAACTAAATAAGTTATGCCATAATGGCCCATTAGAGTACAACAATATGTTGCCTTTTAGATAACTTTCAGTTTGCTAATTTGAAAATTGCAACCATATGAAAGCTTTCAGAGTGACAGCACATTTGTTTGTAGTCTGGTGTTTGAATATGCCAAATATTGGTTCTATTAAACTATTTTAAATCTAAACATCTACATCAGACACATTTCCTTTCTGCATGAACACAAAAGCATAATGTACCACGTTTTGCTGATATCTGCATGATTAACTACATTTGTTTTCTATTTACTGCAGAAAAATGTGCTCTGGAAAATCTACTTGAAACATTCAAGCTCTCACTCAGGGACATTTCTCCCCTTGTAACGACCAAAGAGAAATAGAGGTCAGTAATCAGAAATCTCTAAGGACACCAATTTTTACGGCCTCATTAGTAGGGTCTTGATTAGTTGTCACCCAGGTTAGCCTTGACTTGTTAAACTCATAGAATGCACTGAGGGGCAGCTGATATGTTCTCAAAATGTCACATCTTGTATCCAGGCTCCATTTTATGATACTTCCGTTTGAAAATGTTGGTCTGAGTAAAAGACAAGTGGTTTTCTGACCCCTTTTATATCTCTTAGTAAGGTCTCTGGATTTACCCGTATTCTATGAGGAAAAGACTACTATTTTAGGACATTTCATATAAGAAGATTCTTTTTTGAATGGAATTATATAATGCATATATTAAAATATATATGCATATATAATATATATAATATGCATATATATGCATATTATAAATATTCACATATATATGTATATTATACATTATTTTCTTTATCTTTCCAACTTCCATGTTTCTATCTTCATATGTGGTGTGTGTGTGTGTGTATACAACTCTGTAATGAGAAATGTGTATCTATTAGAAAGATAACTGAGAAATTGTGTTCTTTAATATATAAAATTGCAAGGTACTATATTATTTTCTCACGAAAGTGCTTCTTTTCCATAGCTGCCCTCATGCTAATATAAATAACTTGCTATTTCCAGCCTAATTAGTGAAAATATGTCTGCCTTGAGCAAGGAGAGCTGGACAAGTTGACCTCCAGAAACCTCTCCCAATCTAAGTTATTCTGTGACCTTATTTACACATACACACACAAAAAAGTGTGCATGCACACATTTCCCAAATAACAATGGATTTCAAAACTGCCTTGATGATGAGTAATTACCTATTTACATGTGTCCAGGGTCTTGGTAAAACAGAGATTGGAAAACTCAAGTAAAGAAAAGTTACGTACGAGTTGCAGATGTGGAGGTGATCGGTGATCAGACAGGTGATGCCTTTTATGGCTCTTAACCTTGGATTCCATGGTTTGGAAGAAGAAGCTTCTGTACAGAGACTCAGCTATTCAAAACTCTACACAACAGTTGGAACAAACTGTTTTACTTCATGTTAATATTATACACAAGCTTAATTATGATTATAATGGTGTTATTATTGTTATTACCACTATTTCCTCCTGATAGGCTTCTGAAGGACTTGGCATCCTGATTTGTGTATGTCAGCAGTGATCTTTACATCTGTGTGGATGGATGACACATCTGGAAGGAAGGAAGGAAGACAAAATATGTAATACGTATGCTTAAATGATGTGGTTTCCTAGAAAAGGGTTATGGGTGACACAAACTGTGTTAAGTTTTCTCTCACAAATGTAATCTTGAACAACTGAAATGATGAAATCTCAAAAGCTTTTCCTAAAAAATGCTACCAAAATGATCTTATAGGCTACTGAGATACATTTTAAAAAGCTACATTTGAGAACCCAGGTTTGTGGTGAAAGGATTTTCTTGTTTTCTGCTTCTGGATAATGTATGACCCTCACTGGACAAAAAATTCCCCAATGTATTTTCTGTGTCTGTGTGTCGGCTGCCCCTGAAATAGATGGGCCATACATTCATTTAAACCTTTAACCAGCAGTACTAGAACTACCTGTGAGATCAAAGAGCTGTGCTACTTCAGACAGTAAAATAGCTCAGATTATTACCAGCATATGACTCACACAAAAACATGTTACCCTCTCTCCTCTTCACTGACTTGCCAGACACCCTAATGGAGTGGGTTATAAAGGCAAGGGAGAGAAGTTCTCAGTGAAAGAATAGGTGGAGAATAAATTATATCTCACTTGAAATAAATGAATATAAGAGCCCTCCACCTGCCAGCATCATGTATCTTGTATTTCTAGATCATCATCTGCTGGAATGACACATCGGGCACTTACATTCAGTGATGAAAAGTAGTCCCCTGGGTAGCTGAGATGCTAGGTGGAATAGTACTTGGTGCAATAATAGGTATTTCTAGTAAAAAAGATTTTTTTTTCTTTCCTGGGGAGCCCAGTGATGTGTTGCCAATATCTTGGAGGGATTCCACTCAAAAATAATATGCTCCTAACAGTATGATAAATTATTTTAGCAAGGATTTTGATTACTGAATAAAGGCAAGGTAGCAGGAGGTATTTTCATTTGCTTGCTTAGGCAGAAATACTTTATTAGAAAAAAATAGCACTAGTTAATAAACAACTAGAAACTCACTAGTTAATAAACAACAAAGAAACATTAAGTTGAATTTTTTGTCATATGACTTTTTCCTGAAAATATCTCTCACACATTTAGCTTGTGCAACACTTGTGAGATGGTATGGTTCAAAAGGTTGGATATCTTAGGACAATTTTCAGTACAATGTATCAAGACCTATTGGGTCATAAGAGTCAAAATAAAAGTATTCATTTGTTCCATGGTTCCATGATCTGAGCCTAGGGAGTAAAAGAGGTTCCATCCTTCCTGCATCATGGCACTATCACAGCACTCTTAAGTAATTTTATGTATTGTGCTCTACAAGTGAAGACACCCAGTTGTTGCTTTCCTATCAATCAAACATTTCTGTGGGTAATTACCTGATTCCTCTTGAAGAGCTGGCTGAACTGCTCTTTTGTGGATCCTGCTAAAAAGTCTTGAGATAAAACTTTTCTTATCCTTTCAGACCACAGAAGAGCCACCAGCTACAGGAATGGTGTTTGCACATTCACATCCATGCCCACCACTGAACAACCATCTGCTGCACATGCTGCTGCTTCTGATTAGTTATCAATTATTTGGACAGATTTTTAAAATTTATTTGATTTCTGAGGCTGGATGAACTCTTTTACTCCTGCATCTGGTTCTTTTAGTCTTCCTTTACAGTCATGAGTTAATTCAGTTAAGCAGCAAATTGTAGTCATATACTTACTGAGAGTTATTGTTATTTTATAGCTTAATTAGTGTAGTTAATTATATTTTGTAATTATACCATGTTTTCTTTCTATAAACACAGAGGTCATATTATGTGTAGTCAGATCAGCTGTAGAGTTTAAGCTAATGATTATTTAATTATGAGAACAATTTTTTTTTCAGTTTTAAGGCTACATACTGACAGTAGAAACTGGGGATAATATCCTGCATTGACCCACTTTTCCATCCATTTTTTATACAGGCTCTGTCCTTTAAGACTCTTTGTTTTGTTGCTCTTTTGCTGAAGATGAATACATTTAATGTTTAAGTTTTCTCCACGATCTCTAAAATCCCATATGGGAATCCAAAGGTATGAAATAATTGCCTAATATGAGGAATTTTATTTACTCACCTGCTTAGAGATGAAAAAATAAATGCAAGAATTGTTGAGCACATATATGGGGATTTCTTACTGTTTAAATGTTCTATTAAAGTAGTCTTTTATTACATTATGTAGTGAGGGTTTTAATGCTCAGATGTAGAAGTTAATATGCATGGTAGTTTGATAAAAGATGTTGCAAAAACTAATCAACTTTTAAAGTTATCTTTTATTTTATTAGTAGAACAAATCATGTTTTTGCATCCAAATGCATGCTGATAAATACACTAGCATCAAAAAAATCCACCTCCCAGAAAGAATCTCAGCATACAAATGTGACTTTGATTCAGTTTGGGGAGTAAGATTTTAATTATGCAGTTCTTCAAATTCAGCTGACATTTTTGATTGCTATTTCTGTTCTATTCTCTTGATGATTTTGATCGTGATAAGGTTTTTAATTTCATGACTATATAGCACTGGTGAATATGACACTTTATTCTTTTATGAGAATAATTCGACAAAAAAAGAAATGTACTCTCTCTGAAATCTCAGAACACTGAATTCATCATGTATGCTATGTAATCTTTTAAGAGTAGTTGTTGTGATAATGTATGCTGATACAATCACATGAATGGGTGAATCATTCAGAGAAGGTCTATCAGCATAATAGGTATAATATATTTTAAGAATCAACAAAAAACTTGTAAGCAAATTCACATCTAGGATGGCTTTGCACTGCCGTTCAGTTCACAGGTTTGCTCTAACGATGCTTGTCTTATAGCTTGCTTTTCTAATGCTAGAGCATCTCACGTTGTTTGTAACATAAAAACTTTACATTTTCATGCTTCTGAAGACAATAAACTTTATATTTAAAAGAAGAAAGAAAAGAAATTCTCATGAAAGATAAGCAATTAAATAAATACAATGTTCTAAGACTCTTGAAAATCTTTTGATGTTGTTATGCCAGCACAGGTGAAAAACTACTACAGAGAAAGTTCCAGAAAATATAGTAGATAATGCCCATGCTCTTTTCAGCCATTATGAGATAATTTTTAGCTGTTTTCAAATGCAAAGAAACTATTAATCTATATTTTGTGGTTTATGCATATAACGTTTGTATTTAGTATTTCCCATGTTAATAAATTCTCCTTGCAGACTGTGAAACGCAGATTTTTGTTAATGTATAATACAGCCAACTTTATTTTTCAGTCACACATTTTTTGTTTCAGTCAACTGAAAATTTTGTGGTTCGAGCTTATGGCTCATGTATGAACAACAGTGACCTCATGTGGCTATTGCTTCAGGGATACGTGTCAGGCATCTCTTCATGGCAGGAATATAAAAACATTAAATGATGTCCACTGTGGTTCATTATAGTTATTTTTCTTTTTGTCTTAAACCAATGTTAACTACAATATGCTCATTAAAATACTTCTTGAGCTTAATGAATGCAGCCATGAATTTGGCCAACAAACTCTTATACATGGTTAAGATTTACCAAATACATGCTCAAGACTTTCTGATTTCTTCCCTGATAACTTTAGTGATATTAGTTAGTGAGCAAAAAGCCTCTCCTCTCCTCTCCTCTCCTCTCCTCTCCTCTCCTCTCCTCTCCTCTCCTCTCCTCTCCTCTCCTCTCCTCTCCTCTCCTCTCCTCTCCTCTCCTCTCCTCTCCTCTCCTCTCCTCTCCTCTCCTCTCATGATGCCTTTATTCATGATGTAGGAGTATGTATGTTGAACTATTTTTTTTCTTTTCTGAGAGGATATTGTGTTAAAGCATATTGATTCTTTTCCATAATTGTTTTCAAAAATAGTTATTACTTAGGGAAGCTTTTATATAATACTGCCTGTTTTAGAATAAAATATCAGAGTCATTCCACACATCATGTCTAAACAGAATTAATATTTTAGCATGAAAAGCACAACAGAGTAGATGCCAAGGTCTTCCTCACATCAACTGGTACGGAAGTCATGTTTAATTCACATCTAATGTCCTGCTTATTTCACCATTAATGGCCACAAAGAAGTAATTCTGTGGTTTAGATTGGGAGTTTTTTGTTGGTGGATTTTTACATCTAGATTAACTGTATTCTATGGATGGATGGATGGATACATGGTATGGGAATCCATGTATCTACAGAAAATGACTATTGGACAGTGCAAAAATCAGAGATTCACCATCTCTGGTATAAATGCCCCTGAACTGACCTAATGAAGGATGAGTGAAATTTGTCATGACCAATCAGCTCATACAACTTCTGTAACCATTTCTTCAGAAGCCTAGGAATTAATAGGAAAAAAAAAAAAGAAGCTACTTCATAAGAAACCATCTATAATTAGGAAATTCTAGCCAGCTTCACTGTTTTGCAGACACTCAGACTAATAATGTGCTACTTGGACCTATCTGCATCAACAATCAACATGCTTAGTTGTTTTGGTGCCAGGAAGAAGTATCAGCTTAGGAACCTCACTATACAGAGGGCAGACTGATTCTGGACCTGAAATATTTCTATTTGAAAATACATCCCATAAGCTGGAAGACAAAGAAGAATGGCTGGCTTGTGGAAAAGCAAGAAGCAGTACTTGTGATGTCCACCCTCAGTGACTTTCTTCATGATGGGCTTTCTAACACACCACTGCTGCCAAAAAGACCTTGACTAACTAGAATAAATTCAGCTGAGAACCACTGTGATGATTAAAGAGTGGAGCACATGATATGCGAGGGGAGAGAATTTATTATATTATTGAGAGAGCTGTGTTCTAAATGGGGCTCTTGCTGCTGTCTTTCAACATCTAATGAGAGTGTGCAGAAAACAAAGAGACAGACTATTCTTGGAAGACAGTAGTGAAAGGATGAGAGTCCCAAGTTACAACAGGGGGAATTCTCAATTGTTAAATAGAAAGAGCAATGCAAGAGTTAGTCCAATCAAATACTGGATTGGGTTTCCCAGAGAGTTTATGAAATCTTGCCCTGAGCCACTTTCTCTCAAGCTGCTTGTACTTTGAGAGAAGATAGCCTCCAGATGTGGAGAACAGAATGCAGCGCTGTTTTAGTTGCATGTAACAGATTACAAGTTCACAAAATTTTTCTGATTTGAAGGACATCTTGATCAGCTTAATAAAACTACTGGATTTGGATAGAACGTTACTGAAACTGATGAGTTTGTTTCAGTTTATGAGAAATAGTGTAAGTGCTTTCAAAGGAGACATCTGTGTAAATAACAGCCCAAAATCCTCAATATAAAGCACTCATTTCCACCCAGTTCAAAAACAGAAAGACATTTTTTGGTATTTTTTCAATATTGCATGCATATGAGTATATGGAGAGAGAGAAAAAGAGAGGGAAGCAAATAGAAAATCAAAAAGAGGAAAGTATCATGTCTACATTATAAATCTATTAGAAAAGAAAGTTATCAATTCTCCATCTGAAAAAGACTTAGGAATGGGAACAAGAAAACTTTATGGTGATTTAATTTTTCTCATATTCAAGATAACATAATGATTGCATTCATATTAATAGAATATTGCAAAAAATTGCTTAATTTCACCAGTAGATCATCCTCAGAATTAGAACTATGAGGCTGATCTTTATTTTATGGATAGTTAGGGAGAAAATAATAATATGTATTTATTAGAAATGAGACAAACAATGTCAATACCTAAATTCTGCAACCAGCTGCTTCCTCTGCTCCAACTTGGACAAGTGAATTCTGTGATTTTTATTCAAACTCTCTAATTTTAATATTCTCACAGTATTTATCTAGAAAGTGCTTCTTTTAACAACACTTACAAAAGCTGTTGTGTGGCAGTGGCCTAGATTATGCATCTGCTTTGGCAGACAGCTATGAGCTGCTGAATTCCAGCTGCAGAGTGAAAAATGCAAGTTGCCAGAAATATTAACCTGTCTTTATGGCCAAAAAACATAATGAAATTTGTTTTAGATGGATGCTTGCTTTCCTTTTCTTTCTCTGCTTCTTGAGCTAATGCTCTTAAGCTGGGAGGAAAAGACTGTGTGAGAGTGACTGAGGAAAAAAAGAATAATGTTTCTTTTTTTGTTTTCTGATTCACAGTACAAATCAGCCAAATCTGGCGACCATTGTTCTCCTAAATCACGAGATTTTGGTCTAACAAGGATTCCTGTAAATTAGTGGAATTTGGTCTTAATTAAGCATCTGTTTCATTTCCAATATGTGAGAAGTTTCACAAGCAAAAAGCCTTTTCCAGACCACAGTTTTCTGCAGATTTTTTAGGTTTTTGTCCTCAGCTCAAAACCGTTTCTATATTTAGTACAACCTTTGCAGCAAGGGAGCCATCTGAATTCGAAGGTAACTGATATCAGTATACCTTATTCTTTTAAATGGTGAAATCTTCTACCCACCAAATTTTCCATTTCAAAGCAGAGTTAATAGTCAGGTCCTTTAGTTTGGAAGGGTTCTACCTGATTATTAAGAGAAGCAGGATTTCATCCAATGTCTTACAGAAGAGCTCCTACATACATTTACTGGCTGCTGGATTGCACTACAAATGTAAGTCTCAGAAGAATATATGCATAGAAGATATTTCTGTGAGGGAACATCACTCTTTTGTCCCTAACCATCCATCCACTGCAAGACTGCAGATCTTTTCTAGATGTGAAATTTTAGAAATAAAATAAAATAAAATAAAATATAAAATACAGACAAGGAGTCATGACTCTAAGCAGGCTAACAGGAGAAAGGAATTGTTCTCATCTAGGCTTCCTCTCCCTTTTCCATGGAAGACCGGATTTGATGATCTTTGAGGTCCCTTCTAGACTGGGCAATTCTGTCATTCTATGATCCTGTGACTTCAAGTTATCCCTTGAAAAACTACAAGGATGCTTTTTTTCACACTGAAGTGAATTGCAAAAACTTTTTGACTTTAAAAGAAACACAGCAAGGCCAGAAGTTTATAAAAATGCATTTCCAGACAGAATAAAATGTATAGAAAACGGGTTGGAACGTCTTCAGCTGCAGCTTTAGCCTTGAAAACAACCGATTCCTCTTGAAAGTCTTTTGTTGCCCTGATCTTTTTCAACTTTCTGGTGTTTGCATTTTTGCAATGGATTTTCTCACAGATTTTCTTGTAAACAAGTAATGTTATTGTTAACTGCTCCTTTTTGTTTTCATTCCTCTCTCTAAGGAGGAGACAAATGATGGACTTCTAGTTTGACCAGTGTGGCTGGAGAGGTGGCAACCTCATCCTCCAGTCCATGGTCATTGTCACAAAACTATATAAACCCAAGGAGGAAAATAAACTTCCTTCTTTTTTGCCCCAACAACTTGGCTTCGTACGTGTCATTCATTTCATGTCCCATAATTGTAGTTGAACATGAAAATTCTTGCAACAGTAGAGCATAACACAAGCATAAATAATAACTTGTGCACCAAAGAAACAAAACCTCTTCTGTTTGTTTTAATTCTGGAACAGGGGGGAAAAAGGGGCAGTAATCTTTGTCTAAGTGCATTATGAATTAAAGTTTATTTTTTATGTGCTTACATGCTTCATATGCTTATGTTGCATTTTTCATTTGCAATTGCTTCTTTGATCCATAGAATTATCTGAAGAAAAATTGACCATGCTCTTAGGTCAGTATGCAAAAGTTGGTTGATGCTAGCAGTGAATAATATGTTTCAATATTAAGAATATAGTAACCCTGAATTCAGATAATCCCTAATTTTACTTTTTTCCTTCCAGTTTCATGGTTTAAAAAATGAGCAAGCAACTGCTGAAAGAAATAGATATGAATGAATCATGGTAAGTCTGCTTACAAGTGAAAGTAAATGTCACGGCATCAACCTGAGCTTATCAGAAGTAGAAGCATAGAATTTAATATACTGGGACAATTTATCCATCAAGTCCTATAAAGTATGTTTGGCTGAGCCCAGTAGCTGAAACATTACAAAAAAAGGAATATAGAAACTGGGAATATTCAAAAAATAATGTTTTTCTCTGTATTTCCTATACATTTTTTTCTTTTAATTTTCCTTTTTTTTTTTTTTTTAATTCTGGTGATTGAGTATTGCCACTTAATATACTACAATAATCAGATGCTGAAGAAGCCAGCTGCTTTCACAGGCAGGAGCCATACCAACCACCTCTTTCTGGATTAGGAGACAATTGCACAATATACAAATAATTCCATGGTTTTGTTATTTGGT
>VZSR01003807.1:21742543-21762042 GCA_013398615.1 Brachypodius melanocephalos
TTTTTTTTTTTTTTTTCTTGTATTATAAAGCCAGTTGAGCCATCCAGTAAAATCTTAAACTTCAGAAATATACATTTGGCTGTGTTAAGACAGTTTATATCAAAAGGAAATTCTGTATCATCAACATGAATGAAGTCACAATACCTGTCTATGTGGAAACTGGGTTGTTATTCTTATTACATGGCTATCATCTGATAATATAATTTATCAGTTATATTCTTCTGATGTCTTTCTAGATCCAGTCTTGCAAGAGTCTGAAGATGGGGTCTGGTTAAAATTATTGTCAAGGCTGCATAGGAGACATCAGAAAAGTTTATAAATGACAAGTATGGCTCAGGAAACCATATGATTAATGTTGGCTTCAGTGAAAATGTAAAGTGTTCAGTCAAAGGCTGGTGATGAAGACAATAGTAATAATTTTAAATACCAGACAAAGAACATGTCATGACAATTCTTCATTTCACATTACATTACCAGTTGTTGAAGGAAGCCTCTACATACAGAGAAAAGCACTTGTTTTCCCTCAGATTCTCCGTGTAATTGAACAGTTTTCTCACTAATTTTCAGACAGTTCAAATATGCCTTAGGAAGAGAGCAATAAAATTTTCAAAGAAGTGACTCTCCATGTCATTGTTCTGGAAGATGTCCTGTTTATATACGTCATTGTTAGTCTTAATCAAGTACATCTATCTCAGCAACAGTGGAGCTGAATATTTCAAAGGTATTGATGAATTTAAGTCAAATGCCTACCACGAAGACTCAGGTTCATGACTCCAAAGAAGAAAGCATCCCCAGCCATCTGTGGGATCATGTTCTGAGGCAGTTCTTATTAATTTTCTTTTATATATATATATATATATATATATAAATGAAACATTTGCTTAGATATTTGAGTCTGGAAGCAGCACCAAAAAACCTTACACTGTCAAGGTATTCCTTTTAATCTTTGTTTTATAGTTTTAGCTAGGTTTGTAAGCCAAATAAATGTTGCTTAACAATATAGCCCAATTTCTAAGAAGTTATTATCACAGACTGTGAGCCAAATCCAGAATTTTGTTCAAGTTATTCATTAGCAAAGATCTCTGAAGTTCATCAAGATGACTGGAATGTTTATATTCATGATAGCCCTGTTTTACCAATCAATTATTTTTACAAGTGTCTGTGTTAGAGCATATATTAATCTAATTAAGAGATAATATGAATCAAACAAGACATAGTCACAGGATAATAGTCTCTTCCTTCTACATGAATCTAAGGCATTAGATTCACAAAATAAGTAGTAAAAGCACACTAAAACATTAATTTTCAAAGAGATATTTCTTTTTATGTGGTTCTTGTTATTTGGCTCTAATAAATTCTACTGCACCATTATTTTTATGTAAATCTGATAGTCAGCCACATCTAGGATAATTTGATTCCTGCAAATTAAGGAGTTAAATGACACTATTTCTCTTTAGGGAAAAAAAAAAAAAAAAAAAAAAAAAAAAGAGAGAAAATGTTTGGCTTGAGTGAACTCTAAGTTCTCATTTTTTCAAAAGAGCTATTTCCCATTTTTCCCCTAATTTTCCATCTTTCAGAAATAACACACTTGGGTCATTTCTACCTAATCAGTTGGTCATGAGAAAGCCTCATCTCACTGATTCTGAACTCACCTGGCCCTGACATATTTACTGAAATTTTCTGTGGCAGACACTATCATAAGTTAATCTTTTTTGCTAAATAGCTCTCTTTAAACCTCAGTGGTATTCTGTTATTTTTTCTACCATGTTAGCTGCATTAGATTCAGGTTCTCCTTTGCAGTGTCCATGCATATAGTGAGAAGATAATTGCTGCTTAAAGTTTAGGTCTGTAATGATAAGTGGCAGGTCAACTGAACAGTTGATGGAGCCGTTTGGTCTTGGTTTGGTTTGGTTTTTCCCACTTTCAAATCACTTCCCAGGATACGTAACTATCATGCAAATCATAAATTTCTCATATTCCAGCATAAAATGGATTCTTTTTCTGGGTCACATGCTGAGCCTTTTGGAACCCAGCTCTCAGCATTGTTAGGTAGCTTCTAATTTCCAGACTAAATTAATTCCTCACCAATGTACACTAATTTGTTTTATGTCAGTTCTGTTCTTCATTGTAAATCACTTTTATTCCTTTCTTGTATTTACCCTGTAAGAAAACAATTAACTCTCTTATCAGACTCTTGATTTTAATGGCATTTTTTCTTAGTTTATATCTTGAAAAGAAAGATCTCCTGTAAAGTGTTTCAGGAATTTTGCCCTTATTTTAATAACAGAACAGAAGTTCTCTAGAGTGATGGTAGATCACAGCTGTGAAACATTTTAGAGCTCCTTCCCCAAAAGAGTTTTACTCATATCAATTCTTTTGTCTCTTTTTGTTCTACTTATTATTCTGTAGTGTCCCAAGGCTTTAGAAATCCCTGTGAATCTTCTTACTTGTCTTTATTTCTACCTTTTCTGGCCAGTTTGTCTGCTGTGGCACCTGTGCTCCACCACATTCATATAACATTCAGCTTTATGTGAAGAACTGGTAGCAGGATATTACAATGAAACAAGTAATGTCCCTTCACGAAGAGTTAGTAAATATCTTAATTCTCATTAAATTGAGTTTCAATAATAATAATAATAATAATAATAATAATGCAATCATTTGCGTCCAACTTTTCTCTCTGTAGATGGAGAATACATAAGGGTAGGTAAAGTGGGGAATGAAGACAATCAGATTAATAAGTGAAGAAAGGTGACATTATGAGTCTAACTCCTATGCAGAATGAGAGTTGCTACACAGATGGTGTTATTCTGTATTTGCCTAGCTTGCAGGTACACCATACCTCCTAATTACTCCTTGCACAAAATTCCTTCCAGGCTGTTCTCTAGGGAGGACTTTCAAAGACACTTCCAGAGGGACTTTAATGTGTAAATCCCTTGACTGGTTTTGAAGATTCAAAACACAATATGTGGCAAGAAGCTTTGGAATGGAAGTCTTCAAAAAAATTTTTCTAACAATTCCTTCTTTTACTTGTGATTATTCTTCTGTAGTCTAGCAGATTTGTCTAACTACTTGACATATTATGTGAAATATGTCATTTCCTTCTATTTTTTTAATGTTTTCTTCTTGTTCTTTGAAAATCATCTTATTCTTCATGGTATTATATAACTATAAAATGAATAAACATCTAAGAGATAACTAAGGGAACTATCATATTCTCTGAGTACAAGAGGTCAAACAAATGACAAATGACAAATCAATGTCTGAAATATTTAAAATCTGATATGCAAAAATCACCATGTAGCATGAAAATAACTCTAGAATAATCTTAGTAGGATTACTGTTCTGATAGAGAATATTATACATGAAAGAGATATGTTTTAGGAGTTGAGATAAATTAAGACATTTCCCTACTTAAAATCTACAGCAATAAAGAATAATTAAAATTATTAACATTTTCTAATCTAACTAGAGCAAAGCAGCTCCTGACACAGCACCAATTTTCTGTTCTTGCAGCTTATCAGCCAGCTGCTGAGTTGATGTTTTATGCTTTGGGGGATGCCTAGACAGGGAATAGAGAAGCTGCAATACAGTTGCGAGAATGTCATTCCACCTTCTCTTCTGCTCCATTGTCCTCTGTCAAATATCCTGGAGAGGAAATTGACCACGTGTTCTCGTTTTGGGGTACACAAACACACCTGAAAGGAGTATACTTTCAGCTAGGTTTACTACAGGAGTGCGACAGTAACCCTGAGGAATTGTTTGAAAAGTGTGGATTAGCTTCTCCTTTCAGCTTCTCTGGTAAAATGTGGGAGCAAATCAGTTATCATAGTGAGATTTAAGCTAACCTACAGGAGTCAGATAGATATTTCTGTTCTGGATTTTCTCTACCCAAGATTTTTTTTTTTTAATCTCCAAATTTAGCCCTAAAGGATTGTTAGAAAGGCTTTGGTTATAACTTAAGTCTTTGTGTGTCTGTGAAGAAATATGAAGCAGATGATGAAGGTAAAATGAAGTTAAGGATGAAGTAAGAAGTGTTATTTTCCTCCTACCTCCATACATATAGCATTTTTAAACAACTTAAAAATTTCTGGTTTAATGTTAGGTCCTTCCTGCATTTCTGTTTTTAATTAAAATTCATTTAGTAATAATATATGTGTGGCATACACCTGGCATATACAATAAAAGTAGCTAAATAGGGTAATTGGAAACTTAGCTGTTAAAATGAAAAACGGCTCCATCTCCTGCTTTTAATTCATATATCATTATACATCAGTAGGGACTAATTTTTAAAATGCCTCACAGGCTTTGATTGACATTGACTGGCTAGCTGTAGCTGCCTTAATGATAGACATTTGCAATAGTCTCAGGGGTAAAAAGATCAGTATTGTGAAACTTCTGATGTAGCTCACTTGAACATGTTTGAGTCTATGAAGAATAATGTTACAGCCACAGAACATAATGTGGATTGACATTTTCTTCCTAAGTCGTGTCATATGACAAAAGGATTCACTTTTGTCAGACATATTCAACCTCATTACAATTGTCTTTTGACACATGTTCTTCAATTAATGGGTTTGGTTTGTCAGTGCAATTATTGCAATTGGTTTACTATGCAAAATCTATGGCTCTCTAAATTCACTTTATACAGAGATTTTTAACCCAATATTACACTGACTGTGTCAAGCTGCTCTTTTCCTCAAAACAAACAAACAAACAAAAAAACCCCAATCAAAACCCAGAAACAAACAAAAATTACAAACAAAGCTATCCACAAAGAACTGTGCTAAATTCATGTCTGACAAAAAAGAGTCTGACGAGCGTGGGATAAAAATTTACTGCATTTCGTGGATAGAAAAAAAAAAAAAAAAAGAAGTAGACAGGATAATCGCACCAACACACCGAGCTTCCTTACTGAAAGAAGTGAGATCCACTCCCCTGGGTCCCACACTCAAGTTCTTTCAGCTTCCACTGTAACCTGAAACTTTCAGATGAGTTGTGAAAAATGCCCTGAGCATACCATGTCAGATGAAGACAACTAAGTGCAAATGCCATCTTCACGGTATGAGCTAAAGCATTAATACCACCCCTGCCTTCACATGTTTATCTCCATTTTCTTTTTCTGCTTTTTTTTTTCCTTTCTTCCTTTCTCTTTTGGTATTCTGTATTAAAAAGAGCCTGTTTTTGCCAGCTATAGCTTCATCTCATAGATGCTGCTGAAGAAATATCCTGCTGGTGATGGTGGTTTTATTAACCTCACACAGAGACCATCTAGGGAGCAAATACCTCATCCTTTTCTGGCTGACAAAAGGAACTTCTTCAGGCAGCACAGCTGTGAACAGAAAAGGACATCTGTCTGGTGGGGGGATGTATGTTGTGGATTAGCTAAGGCAACCTCCCAGCTCTCTGTGTATCCAAATGTACTAATGATTTTGAAGAGCCTTACTGTTACAAAGGGTTCACATCAGCTTTCTGAAGGGTGGATTAGAACATCATGACCTCTGTCCATGACATCATGACCTCTGGACGACCTTTTCTCATTATGGGCAAATAAACTTACATATCCTCAGACACCTTGCCAAAAACAAATAGGGAAAGGAAGCCCCAGTGCAGGACTTCAGTCTTGCCCTGGATCATGCAAGTCTGAAGCAGGAACATGTCTTCTTCAGATTAGCCAAAAGAAGAGCATGCTTATCATCATAGTTTAAAAAGTAGTTATAATCTAAATTTAGTCTATAATCCAAAAGTGAAGCTCAGAAACAGAATCTGAATTTTTCCTTTTTTTTTTTTTAATTTGCTCTTTTTATCTCCCCTTTGCTTCTGTTTATCCTCTTTTGTTCTGAAGGACACAGACTGCAACAACAACCTTATTTTAAACCTCTCTTCCTTTTTTTCCTCTATCTCAAATGGGCAGCTATTACCATCCAGAAGCTATAAGACTATTGCTAAAAGCTTTAGAGCAGAAGAAGACAGTAATAGGAAAAATGTTGCTTAAAATGAATCTTGTTTAGTTCCTTATAGGTCATAAAACTAAACTGTTTTCTCTGGTTATTTCTCTCTGTTTAATAAAAGATAAAAAGATTTTTGGGTAGTGTTTATTATCATGACACTCAAATTCTGAACTTTACTTAGCTATTCACAGTATTATAAAGCAAGTGTTATGAGAACAACTTTGTGAAGTCCAGCCAACCAATTCCATCTGAATTAATGCAGCACTACTATATTTTTCTTGGTTTTCTATCAACGCTTTTCATTGTACTGTCCAAGTTCCTAAACACATTTTTAGGGAAAAAAAAAAAGCCATTAAATTACTTTAATAACAGGATGGATATAAATTAACCTTATGAAATAGGTATTTTAAGATTTTCAAATTGCCATCTCCTCTCTGCTTTCAGAATTCTGTTAATATGTCTCTTCTCTTGTCTCTTCCTTGCAAGATTTAAAATTATTTCCTCTCTTAAAAAAATACAGTGATTTCAATCCCACTGCATTTCTTTGTCCACCACAGAAGGCAGGGTTTACATTAGCTAGATGAACATATATTTTGTTGACAGGTAAACTTTTTCTCTCCAGAACTGATTTCTGGAATTAAAATCGTGATTTCAGGGAAGTTTCATTATTTGAAGACACATTTCTAACATAAATCAAACTCAGTTATGCTGAGTGTCCCGGTTCTGGACAAGATAGGGTTAATGTTTGCGGTAGCCAGGAGTGGACATTGCCAGGACAGAGAAGTTATTCTGTGTCACCTCATGTCATTATTCTCCTCAGGTCAGGGGTAGTGTGGCAGTGGTTCAGGTATTGCAGGTTCTCGGTAGCGAGCTTTCTTCGCATGTGAATTGTTCTCCTTCCTTGTACACACTTTCATTAATATTGTTGCTATTCCCATTTATTTTTCATTTCATTGTTGTTTCCAGTAAATTGTTCTTATCTTAGCCCATGACCTTTACCTTTTGTGCCTTCAATTGTCCTCACCATCCCACCACAATGGGGGACAAGGAGGGAGAGGGGGAAGTGAGCAAATGGTGCATGGTTTGGAGTATTTTAGTGAGAACATTAAATTGGGAACACCATTCCTAATCCATGACAGCTTTATTTGGCACCCATGGGACATTTAGTGTTGAGATAACTACAGGTTTGCCCAGTGAGAGGGCTGGAAAATATTTGATCTAAGCATTTGTTGTATTATGACCAGAGACACTGGCCACAATGGTGCCCGGACTGTTCTCATGGTTGTGGTACATAACCCTGTATATGTTTCCATATATGCAGCATGGGACCAGTGCTGTGCTCTTTTCCACAGAGGGAGAGAGATCAGGATTGCTTTGTTGCTGTACTATTCTGTACTTTGTCATATCAGCTTATGACATGAGAACATCAAGACCAATGAGGGTCATTTGGGATGCGCATTCAGTGTTGCTCTCCTATCCTTACTTTGGGCACTCCCTTCGATATCCATTAATAACCATACCCAGTCTATGGAGAGAACAGGGGAGGATGATTTTCCCCAGCTTCTCCCACCCTTTTTCTCCTTCATACCTGTTACAGCAGCTTTTAAGAATTCTCAATTTCCTTTGGATGTTAAGTGAAGCATGCTGTTGTTGCTATGTGTGCAATGTATTTTCAATATGATCTGGACCAGGTTTAGCACCAGTGTAGTCAACTCCAAGTTTAGATTCAGGACAGAGACTTCCAGAAAGGTAATTCAGAGATCTGCCCTGAGGGTGGATAGTCATGAGTGGCATGAAAGGTGGGAGGAAACAGGCCAGATTTCGAGGGCTGTTCTCTTCAACGGTTTGGAAGTACACCCTTGAACAACTGCTTAAGTGATCGAATATTTGCAAGGAGAGTGCTGTACTTTTCTTCTATATCCTTTTATTAATATTGTTGCTGTTACTGTTTGGTTTTTGTTTCACTACTGTTTCCAGTAATTTGTTCTTATCTCAACCCGTAATCTCTACCTTTTGTGTCTTGAGTTCTTCTCTCCAGCAGCCAATCTCCAGGGGAAGAGTGAGGGAGTAATGAGTAAACATCACATGGTTTGGAATGTTTCTGTGGGAGCACTAAACTGGGAACACTATTCCTAAACCAAAACACTCAGAGATTAAACACCAGAAGAATGTATAACGAAGGATATACTCTGGAACACATGGAGATGTTTCCTTTCATAAGTGTTATTTTTGACTCAATTAATTTTTCACTCAATTTTTTAACAGTGCATTTAGTCTCAAAAAGCTAAATTTCAATGAGAAGCCTTCCCATCCGAAGATAACCTCTAGAAGCTGCTCCCAACAAAAGATCAGGGTTGCCAAAACAAATTCTTGCTCAGCTTATTCCAAGGGAAAGAAAATTCTGAGATGGTGAATGATGTAACCTGAATATTTCTGACAGCTTTTAAAATAAGAAGCTGGTCATTTTTAAAATAAGACTGGTCATTTTGTCCACAGTTAGATGAATATTAAAATACTTGATCATATTACATAGGACATGAAAACTGAAAACTTCCTGTATTTCTGGTTATCCCAGTCTGTCCTTTGCTGTTTAAATCACTAAAAATCTTTATCTCATACATCATGGGAGAGTCTCTCAATCATCGCTTTTCTGGGAAAGAATTTAAAACCACAAATGCTTTTTACAAACCAGCCATTTATTAACTTGTCTTTTATATAAATTAACAAAAAAGTCTATTATTCTGCTGTAAACAATGAACATAATCAATAAGAAATATTTATTGTTATTTTACACTAAGTGAATTTTTTTTTCTTTTTGATTTCATGGATTCTAATTTTAATTTCTTGCATTCGTTTTCTGCACAGCTGAAGTGCAAAAAAATGCCCTATTTCCCAGCTTTCATTTTGCCATCCCTTTGCCATCCTAACAGAGCAACATGGTAAGCATTACAGAAAGGAAGATACTGACAGTCATGTAAACATTAAGAGAGCAATCAGAATTAAAATATATGTGCTGTAATTTACATTCTGGAGTTCCATTTGTGGGAATAGATTATAGAGAGCAAAAATTAAAACCATGAACTCAAAACATGCACATTTTGTAATGCAACTGCATTACATGTGCATTTATTCATCACGTACGTATTTACAGGAGTGAAATGGATGATTTGAGGGCAATAAGAAGACTTGGGGAGAATACTTTGGCAAAAGTTAACAGTACTCTGAATGCTCTTAAATGTTAAGGTAACAGGAAACTTCAAAGTTTGCCAAACATTTTCAGGAGAAAATGAACTCTATTCAGAGAGAGATACATTAATAAAATGAATGAATATATTTAGCTATCTGAAGACTGGTTATTTGTAAGGCTCTCAGGAGAAGAGCAAGAGAAGGCTTATGCTCCCAAACTCCAGTTATCAGACGCATCAAAACTTAAATGATTGTTAAAACAAAACTTAAAGGTTTTCTAAATGCCAGATAAATGAATGTGCCAGGCCATGATGTTTCATAGGAATGATTCCAAAGGCTCTTGGAAGGTTTTAAAATCACTGTAACAGATACATAAAGCACTTAAATCAAATAAACATATCACAAATGTGAGATTTTAACAGCCAACAGGAAGCTGCTTCCCTGAAAGAACAAGTAAGGAATACTTGGTCTTTTAGTTTTTGAGGCAGCAAAACACTGATGAAAACACAAATTCAGCAAAAAAGATACAGAGTGTAGTGCAATGGGTATTGCAATGAACACTTCCTGGAAAAAGAACATTAACCTTTCATATGACAATGACAAACCTGATCCTAACAGGAAAATGGGCTCCTCATTTTATTATTTCATGCTCACAGTCACTGGAGAGAAGTCAGATGAGATTATATGCTGATTGTTCCTTAAGAAAGAGGAAGGAATAGGAGAAAAAACAGGCCAAGAATGACAGCAGGAGGTTGCAGTGATTAGTGGAAGGGGTAAGGGATGGGAGCAGCTTTTTGCAGCAGCATTTAACACTGAAGAGAATGCACTGCACTTCAGGGACTTGGGTACCCAGGATTTGGCCATATCTAATCTGAGACAGCAGCACCACCAGTAGGCAAAACCACCAAAGACTGAACATCAATTTAAGGCAATTTTCACTGTAAGAAAAAGAGAAATTTAAATGTGTACTGCAAATAACCTGATGATACTGGGACTCTTTGTGGCAAGAACTGTGCATAGCAAAAATAGGGGTACATACTCTGCAGCTCACGAGCATGAGATACAGAAGGTGGTGAGTAGGATGTATGTGATGAGAGCCAGAGGCGAAGTCCAAACCAGGAGCTGAAGAATAGAAAAAGCTTTGTTTTCTGTGCTCCCACACCTTTGTTGTAGCCAATCCAAAAAAGCCTTAATTAAATGCTGAAACAGTTGGATTACTTCTCCATGCCCACCATTAAATCCAGAAAGCTGATTGTACACAGAGAAAATTGAAACCCATGTCTTTGTCTCACAATATCCAGCCAACAGGCAAGACCAAGTCTTAGCCCCATGAAAATGAAAAAGAATTGTGTATTTGTTAGTTTATTTACTTGAAGACATGTTTGAAAAGCAGATAAATATCTTAGGCTCCCTCTGAAGATCATGGTTTTCATACACAATCACATTTCATTTCAGTTTTGTAACTTTGATTTGTGATTTTGAAGAATATGTTACTTTGATTCATCATTTAATTGATTTTCTAGCAGAAAAGAGTTTAGTTTGGTAAATCCTTCTATTCATGGAAAGCAAAAAACACAGAACTATTTCCAATAATTTGAAGTACTTAGTGCCCTATTTATAAGTGCTTAGCAGTTATAGATTAATTTTTACTTCTTGAAGACAGTAATGTATGAAAGAAATGCATTTAAAAATGTTTTTGTTAGCAGTTTGGGAGGCACTTGTGTGGTAATCAAACAGTGTGATTGCAGATGAACCAGAACTGGTTTACAAACAGCTAGTTCTGACACCAGTACCTCTGTAATATAGCAGTACTCTGGAGTTCAGCCTGCTGGCATGACTCTCAGCTAAAATTTCCTTTACCTAGGGTGTTTTTTCCAGTCTGTAGTTACTCTTTCCTCTCTGCTGTGTTACAGCAAGCTAAATAATCCCTGAAGAACAATTTTTTTGCAGGAGTGCTCCTAATGCTTTCACAGCAACACAGCTTTCTTTCAGACAGAGAGACATGACCTTCATTATTATTTTTGTGACTTTTCAGTTGGGAGTTATTAGGATGGCAGCCTTCTGTAACACCTGTGACTGGGTAATCGGGTGTTAATGCCACCAACAGTAGAAGGGGATTGATGAAGCCACCTCCTAGGGCAGAGGTCCCACTACGTTGTGAAAAACACTTGCAAGAAGCAAGCTTCTCAGAAAAATATTTTTCTCTGGGATTATTGCCAAAATTGTCAGGGTGTACTGTCACAAGCGCAGAATAGTACAATTGCTTAAATAAGAAATTATGCAGTCTTAAGCCTACAGTGTTTTCCAGGTCGGGAACATTTCCAATTAGGCGCCAATGAATGTAGGTTTCCATGGTGATTAGCTAAAATGTGGAAAGAACTTAATTTCATGATAATTGCTACATATTTGCTACTGAAGTGCATCTTTCAGTTTCAGCCTAAGATTTTCAGGTCTTAATCACAGCTCTGGATCTGAATCTACTGATGAAGCCTATAATAAAATTCAAGGCTATCCTCCATTTTTTTTGGAAGCAGGAGGATTTACAGGAGACTAAATTTGATTTTTTAAATGCTTTTCATTCTTCTGGCTTCTCTTTAGTTGTTTGTGTGATCTTTAAAGACACATTACATATACTTTAAAAAACCCCCAAAATTTTATAAAACTCCCTTTTTACAGCAATTGTGAAAAGTATCCATAACAGATTGATTATCTGTCAGTAACAGAGCTGCATGTTTCTCTTTTTCTCAAAGCTTACATGTAATGTTACAGTTATTGAATTTCGCTATAACTTTCCTCCCCTATACTTTCACACATTTTACATCACAGCACACTTGCCAGTAAAAAGTAACAGCACACCCTTTCACACTTTCATGGCATTGTGAATGTGCAGCAATTAGACTGTAATAATTGATGTCAAACACCTCTTTAATAGCAATCCTGAAAGCTCTGTTTTCTTGATGGAACGAACAATTATTTACAAATCCATTTATCTTAGAAATTTGAGTTGAAGGAAGATTACGGGGAAAGATTGGTCTGTTCAATTGGGCCCCCACACTGATTCAAAATTAGAAGGTTTTTTTCTTGGAGGAATGTGGCATACTCCTTAGATTAGATCATATCCAATTTTGGACAAAAAGTTCAGTCTTATTTTCACTGGTCTCTGAACTGTGTAGCTGATTTGTACTAGAAGAAAAAAAACCTTTTTCTTTCAGCTACTAAAATTTCTTCCTCGAACACGCCTTTTAAGGATTAATATTGGCCAACTTTTCTTTGTCGTGCTGAATCTGATTTCTGCAGATGACAGCAGTGGAATAGTCACAGATGCACCCTGAGAAACAGAGTCACTGGCTGTGAGGTGACCCTTGAGAAGGACACAAAGGTTGTCTGTGGGGCTGTTGAGCCCCAAACTCTTGGTCAATATGCTCCAAAATAGCAAAAATCATGACTGTATGTAAATACCTAAATGGCTTCTGTCATTATATGATAGCTATGTCAGTATAGCATAAAGCTGAAGGTGTCTGGGAAGATGGGATGGATTTTACAGACTTCTGAATTTTAAAAATCTGAGGTATATGTCATTCACAAAAGGATTAGATTCTGTATAATTTGTCTTTGTGCTATTGGAAACTGCTGTTATTTTTCAGTTATAGCTCAAAAATGGGTGTTTGGTAATACAAATACTTAAATTCTGACTATTAATAGCACCAATCACACTATGAAGTCCATTTCTTACTGGAATCCACTACCAAAAATACTCGTATCTATTGTCCTCGGTGATTTGCATAAATGTGTCAGCAAATGCAGGAAAATGAAAACTGTAGCATAGGGCTTTTTAAAATAGTTAGATCAATTTTACCACAAGTGATGGAGGAGATATCTGGCTGATTATTAATAACAAATCTTTCCCTCATGTCAAGAGGCTCTTAAAAATAAAAAAATGAAAATACCCATTTTCAAATACGCATTTTTTTGTCCTTTCTCTCTTTCTTTCTCTCTTTTTTTCCAAAAAGAAACTTTATTTTTCTGGAACAAAACACCCTTTAGACAGAGATGCAAGTGTTACTACGTCCAGTGATTTAGTACAATTACATTCTTGCGGACTGAAAGGCAAAATTTGTTATTGCAGCGGAAACAACAATGCACAGTTATTGAAGCAAGCCTCTGATACTCACTTTATCTATGACTGATGTGTCACAATGATCAGTAAAAGGATGTACTAATGAAATAACAGCTCTTAATCACTTGATTAAAGTTGAAATAGGGCTGTATGCAAGGGCGTGCAAACCAAACACATCTGGCATAAGAATAGGAAAAGAATATCTGAAGATAAGTGGATGTCTTTGCAACAGGAAATTATGTTTTCCCTGTGATTATTTCAATTTATTTTCTGAATATTTTTGAATTGCTTTTCTTTAAAACTTACCACAGAAAATAAGCATGTGTTTTGATAAAAAACCAGAAATGGAAATTATTTTTAAGTGGATTTGATCCTCTGACAAGCTTTGCACAACAAAAAAAATAGCAAAATACATACTTTTTATTGGATAATTTGAGCCATAGATTACAAAGTATTTGTATTGTGTGTCTCTTGAAGAGTATAGAGATGATCAAAGAAATAATTAGAAACAGTGTGGAGGCTTGAGACCCAAGAAACCTAGTTTGTATTCCAAATTATGTCGTTGACTTGTCGATGATCTTGGTAAATATATTTTTCTCTCTGTGGTTTTGTTTCTTATGCCTGGAAAGAGCAGCAATAAGGTTATTTCATGACACAGAGCTCTGAGAACCACAAAGAGCAATGTGTATATAAATATATATATCACATATATAAATAAGATATATAAATCATGGCCAAGGTTTGTGTGCTTCCTACACTTTCATTTCTGTTAATCAAGAACATTAAGTGTTATATATTGACGGGGAATATGAAAATCATGTCATAGAATATCCTGAGTTGGAAGTGACCCAGAAGGATCATCAAAGCTCAGCTCCTGAAAAGTGTCTTCATCAGTTGCATACAGCTATGTAGAAGCTTTTCTTTTCTGTCTGGACTTTTGTTCTGAGTGGACTTTTATTCTGGACCTAAATTATAATTTTATAACAGGAAGAAGAAGTCTCTTCTGGCACCTTTGCTGAAAGAAGAAACTTCAAGCAAGTAAATGTGAAAGTACCTTTTACATCTCCATGCCTAGGGCACCAGTTGAAAGATTATATCAAGACCACTCACTGGACCCTGTCAAACATTGCCTCTGAAATCTACTGAAACTGTATATCAATCAGAAAATGTCAAGTTTGATCACACATGGTATGCTGGGCCTCTAAGGAGTTTCAGTTTGCAATGATGCCTTCCCAGAATGTGTTTATGTCTGCCTTACCTTGTTATTTAAATTAATTTGAATTTGAGGGTGAAAATACACATTGGTGAAAACTACTAAAATATGGTTTGTCTACAAAACTCTCTGAAATTTACTTGTTTGAAAGAAAATGTTTCCTATTTCCTGCAGCTATTAATAACCTTTACCTATTCCTATAAGATTTTGTAAATTGATTAAAAGCTCATAAATTTTTCTTCTTCAAGAATTCCCAAAGCTTATAGACAGCATGGTGGGTTACTGTTAACATGTTTTTAATCTGTATTCTTTCCATCTGCCACACAATGTTCTGTAATTTAGGCAAAAAATATAAACAGTAATGGAAATATAATGACTATTATTAGAGTTCTGGTATTCTCATAGACATGATTTAGAGGTGAAAATAAAGTGTGAGATTTTCTAAAATAATTCCTTCTATTTCAAGATTTGTTAAAAAATTTAGGAATGTTTTTCATCTCTAAAATCTATTGTTTAGATTCCTATCTGGAATTCTGCTCATTTAGCAAGACAGGCACTATGGACATTGTCCAGAATGCATCCATTAAGACCTTCACAGTGAGAACATGGAAAATGAATGTGTAACTCAGTCATTAGCATTTACTGTGATGTTATTTATAACTTGGATTGAATACTGCTAGGAAGGCCTGGGGGAATTATAATCATGTGATAAACAAACTCCTTGTTGTATGCCATTGATTAAAAAAATTTCCCATTTATTCTCTTTGTAAATTTAAAGAAGTTTTCTAGAAGTTATTTTAAATTTATTTTATGTATTATTATTAGATATTTTTGTACTTTTGTAAGACTTATATCTATTTTATCTGGTGTTTTATTTGGTTTGTTATAATTTTAACAACATATTGAATATCTACAAAATAACGTTGTACTAATATAAGAAATATAATAATTTAAATATTAGAAATGTTGACAAAAATGGCATATTCCACTCTGTGAACATTATTTCATTTATTTATTAAATGAAAAAATAAAAATAAAAACAAAGGAGAAGAATATTAAATCTTGGCTATTTGACATGCACTAACCTCCACTTTGATTCCCCAATTTTGAGATAAAGACTGAGGTTAGTGATGCGTAAGACCTATGAAAACTCCAGGTCCTGTGACTCAGAAACTGAGGAAAACAGAAACAGGAAGGCTCTTTACAAACTTTGCAGCAGTCCTGAGGTGTTCTGGGGGCAGAGACAGATGGATCTTGGCTATCCCAGTGGCCATAGTGGGGTCCACTGGAAGTGAGAAAAGCACTATTTTGGGGTATCTTATAAGAGTGTCAACTGTATTCAGGGTGTATTATTAGTTATTACAGATCCCCAAATTAGTATGCAACTGGAAATAGAGCTGCTGGGCATCTCAATAAGGATTTTTGGTCATCTTCAGGACTGGGCATTCAATCATTAATTCCATACTTGGAAAAACTTTATATGTACTAGTTTAACAATGCAGTTGGATTGCTGAGGAAAGAATCTTCCCTTCTGAGATGGCTGTAACACTCCTTGGATCCTGATTCTAAATGGAAGGTCAGGTGACATCAATCATTTAACCATTTCCTTCTGTTATGGGGTTGACAAGGACCCCTCGATATCAAGGTACCTCCCATTGTTCCGTAGTACTGAACTTCCTTCTTGGGAATTACCACTGTAAGTTACAAATCTGTCCTACTATGGCTCCAAAATGAGAAACAGTGACTAATGCTTGTTTTTTCTCAGGTTTCCCATTCACTGAGGATCTTTAACAGGTCTAATATCAGCTGATTTTTTGAAAAGGGCTTGATCACTGGCTGTACTGCATATCTGTGAGAGGGGATTGGAAATCCTTTCCTCTTTTTCTCTATCCCATCTATAGGACAGTGAGCTCATGATGATGGCCAGTAATGACCACTTTGGCAAAACTCCATCGCCACAAACAAACTCTTTGTAGCAGTGCACTGTGGAATGGGTTGGCAGGGAGAAAAAATAGTGAGCAATACAATCTCTTTCCCAGTGAGAGTGAGTGCAGACACTTGAGATACCAACATATCTACAATATTCTCCGACATATCTACAATATTTTAGTCTTGAGTAGCAAATGAAAAATTGTACAACTTTGATCACAGAAGAAATGTTCAGTACTGAAATCTCTCAGTTTGGAGCACTGAAAAGACTTAGTAGAGATATTTGGTTTAGTCATGCAAAATATTCATTCTTGTTTTTCATGTTTTATGTTTTCTTTAGACTGTTCCTTTGAGTTATAAGGTCAAAGTCCTTACAGACTTGAAGCTATAGTTATAATAAAAGTTATAGATCAAACACTATCTGTGCAAAAAATGCAGTTCTGAAAAAATTTGTAGGAAACAAATAACAAAAATTTTGTGTTTTATACCTCTTGTGCTTTCCTACTCAAAAAGCAATCACTCTTTCAAAGTTTTGGGCTTAAATACATTTCTAATATATTTTAGTGAATGTGACATAAGATATTTCCTATTCTTTTTGCTTGGTACATGATAAAAGTCTCTACATGGAATAGCTATACTTATGCAGAATAGGAAGGATTAGGGTGCTTGAAGTTCTAAGGAGATCTCTTTTTTCATATCTACCATTGCTTTTCTTTCTTCTGCCTCTCTAGGTCTGAACATCTGGTTGTCATTAACACATGAGAAATTAATTTCTTCTTACTCAAGCTGCTATCTTTTGCTACTAGAAAAAAAAAAAAAGCATAAAACATCACAAACAGAATAAAAATTAAGAGTCTAATTCAGAATGCAAAAGGGTTGACTTTAGAAGTGACATCCAGACACTTTAATTGCATTTCAGGCACTGTAAACCTTCACCTTTTACTGACCCTATCAAGTACTCTTTCCTAGAAATTGTTCACTGAACCTCTGGGAATGAGGTGTCTGTAGAAAAAATCCCTCAAAATGGTTTTCTCTAATGGCAGTGTAGATGGAGGATAGAGCAACTTACCTCCAAAATTAATTCCCTTTGCTCCCTGTCATTAAATTTCCTGTTGATCTCTCCCACTGCATTCTAAAACTGCATTTTATGACTGACTTTAGTAATTTTTAAGAAATTGTGTTTATTTGCTTCTTTCTGGGGGCTTCCACTGTCTGTTCCCACTGCTACTTCTCTCATATTCTCTGAGGGGTCAGATATAAAAAAAAAGGCCTCAGTTTCAGGGTATTAAAACCCACCTTTTTATTGAAACACTAAGCACTGTTGGTCTGAATTTAGATTAGGAGCAACATAAAGGTCACTAAACTCTAAATCCCTTTAGGGTGTTTAGGTTTGAGCTGTTCAATAGAGACCTGACAAGAAACTGCTAAAAATCTAATCCTCTGCTTTCAAACTTTCCTTTTCATTCCGTGTAACTTTAAGTTCTGTTTTAGGTGCAGTAGTTACACAAAATGAATATATCATTATATACATCATACAAATATGGATAGTAAGTAGGAGGAGAATTTTATGATTTAGTTTTTGTCAGTGAAAATTAATAGAATTATTTTTATTCAGTTCTCAGATAACCCAAGACAGTTTTCAACCAAGTAGTCCATCCATGTTTAAAGCAAAGAGAGAGAGAGACAGAGATTACATTACATACTTTTATTCTAGGAAGAAATACAGCAGAAGTAAATTGATTCATATAATGGGTGTTTTATGTCTTGGTGTAAAGAAATGCATGTCAAGTTTAAATCTTCAGTGATTTCAGTAACAGACAAATTACCAAAATAATTAATAAACTTAAAAAAGGAACCTTGTCAATATTAGAGGCATCTTCAGAATGCTCTGAGCCACTAGGATAATTTGAGTCAGTAGTAAGCTGCAAACTACATGTGAAAGTCTGGAGTCCTGAGAGAAGGCTTAAATGAAGGAAAAAATCAAAGGACTGTTTTCAAAGTGAGTATTTCTATTTATCACGATTCTCATGAAAACTTATTTCTCTCTTTTCAAACCACTGTTACACTGCAATGAAGTGTAACATGAGTAAATTGATATCACTGCTCACCAACAATAAAGTTAAAACCTGATACATTTCAGCTGCTTAGAGTGAGAGCAGAAGTAGTTTCACAGGTCCTTTTGGTCCTGATATGCGCTGTTACATTATTTGTAACTAGACTGTAATTAAGTATTTGCAATGGAAAACCAGCATAGCTCTCTACATTCAATTAGAGGTGTTATAATAAAGCTTTTCCATGGAATTTTCCCTACTACCCACCACTGACTATCAGTGCTCCAATACTTTTCTCAGAATAATAAACCTTTCCTTCTTCAGTAAATTTTGATTTAACTGTTGACTTTGTTCTTTACTTGGTTTTAAATGTCACTTTAGGCTCAGATTTGAAATACAGAGATGTCCATATCTTGCACCTGAGTTTTGATCCTTAAGGAGATCTAGCTGGAAGAACTGATATGAGTGAGCTGAATCCCTAAAATGGAATGAGCAGAAACACTGATGCAACTGTCTCATAAATTAGGCAAGCTGTCAAGCCAGCTGGAAGCAGATAGGTGTGCAAAGACAGTGAAAGTCTCAAAGGATGGATGTAATTATCAGCTCCCTAATTTTGTTTTGCAAAACACGACAAACCTTGAAATCAAGGCAACAGGTACTTAGTGGGTTTTGATTTTGGCTGGTGCGTATATTCAACCTCATATCTGCAACAGTTACAGGAGATTTTACACTCACCAAAGAAGTTATTGGTGACTATAAACAAAAGGGGAGCTGCCAGCTCCCTACCAGGTGCTGGGCACATCCAGAGGGAAGCTGTTTGCCAGTAGCTGCCTCTAAGTTCCCCGATATAAGGTACTAAAGAAACAAAAAATCCCTGCCTCAAGTGGCAGGTGGAGGCTCCATGTGGTTAGAACAGTACCTGGAGACTCACAAAGGGACAAAAGGCCTGAGGCTAGTTCTGCTTTTGTCTGGCCAATGCCTATAGCAGGATTTTTGGTGATAGAGACTGAATGAACTGCATTAAGATAATTAATTTCTTCTGCTCCAAAAAA
>VZSR01003807.1:21762142-21883578 GCA_013398615.1 Brachypodius melanocephalos
CAAGGTCACCTGTATTCCCTTCTCCTACAGACTTGGAGATATTTTGTGTTGTGCTCATCATCTCCAGTCTAAGCAACTACAACATGGCAATTGTACATCTTATTTCTGATGATCCTTGCAGCACAAAGCAATCCATTGCTATTCTTCAGCCCATGTGTCCACCTCAGTTGCACAGAGGTAAGGAACAGGATTGTTGGGATGGTAGAGAACTTTCACTGGAGCAATGGGGCTCAAAATGACAGCAGTCTGACAGTGTCCACTGGTGTGGATTGTCATTGGTGGGTCTGGTGCTCCAAGGTGAGTAAGGGCAAAACCTGATGGGAACAGATGGAGCAGGTCTGCAGGGCAGAATGACTGTGTGTCCTTGCAGGGTATGCAAACTGTCAAAGGACAGTGGATGTGTGAGAAATACCAGGGGAATATCTTGTTCCAGTGCTTCTTTTGTGGCAGAAGATCTCTAAAGCTGAAGGAACAAAAGATAAATGTAAGCTATTTTTAATAAAGACTTTGAGATAGAATAGTGAAACAAGGCTATAAAGAAGCGCCTAACTTAATCTCAAACTCAGCGACAGAATCAATCTGACATTGCAAAGATTCGGGAGATGTTTGAAAATCTGGCAGACAAAAGATCAAATTTGTGAATGCAAAGTTTTCCAGAGGGAAATGTAAGAGAAAAGAGGCTGTCATTTTATAAATAACTTTTAAAGGAATTCTTTACAATCAAGTATGTGTGTGCTTGGTTTCACAATAAAAAGCCAAGCCTTCAGCTGACAAGTCATCAAGTGCAGTGATAGTAGAGTTTCTGACTCTCCAAAACATTGTGACGATTTTAAAATTTGCCAGGAAGGGAATGTAAAGTAGATATTTGTTTGTAAAATAACTGCAGTGCATTGATACAATTTGACCAATGAGCTGAAAATACAATCTGTGGTATATTGATAGAATCTGACCAATGTTGGCTGAAAAATGCTTTTTCTAACAGCAGAAGAAAAACAGAAGTCTGTTCACATGAAGTATATATATTTTTTTAATTTATTTCTGGGGGTTTTTTTTAATATTTCATTGGCAGGTATGGCCAGAGTGTGTTTTTATACTGTTCTGAATCAATGTTCTGATTTGTTCCCTTTTTGTTAAGAGATGCTTCAGAATTTTCTGTCTGTGCAAAATTAGTGTATTAATTTTACAGCAACCAAAGATGCAATAATCAAAGTGAGGGATAATTTTGTTACAAGCTTGCTTTGGCTCATTGGGATCACTGGGGCTCTAACCCTAGATTTTCTTGAAGGGGATGTGTGGATAACACAGAGAACTTCAAATTCTGATTTCTTTTTTCTCTTTTCAGATCTGGAAGGATAAGAGAACACGACTTTTGCCACCCTTATCTTGCATGTACTGGTATATAATGTCCTTTAGATTTTGAATTTTGGCATTCGCACTTTCTAAACATACTTTTTCATGCAGCCAAGTTTTGTTCTTTTTTTCTGAATTTAACAGCTACGAAATGCTGGGAATTTTCTCTGAAGTCATAAGGTGTGAGAAGCCATTATCTACTGTAACAACGAATAAAATGTCAATTGCCACTGGAATTCTACCACCTCAATGACACTACATTGTGTGACTGTCAAATGGTTGAGGCATAATATTTCTCTCAGCAGTGGTTCCTTCCAAACAGCCTCAAAATACACTCTTTTTCTCTGTGTAACACAAGTATGAAAAGTAGAAAGAGCAGGGCATATGTATTTAATTTTGCCCTATTGGTTGTGACTGTAAAAATAGAAGCTTGATTTGAAAGGGGAACCTTTTAAAACTCTTTCAAGACTAAGTGTTCATACAAATCACCGTATTAATTATATATCCTAAAACTTATGCAAATAATCTTTTTAGAGTTGCATTAATAATGTTAATTATTTGAAAAATAGCATTTAAGTGTGGGGTTTTCTTTAAAAAAATGTGTCAAAGTATTTAAAATTCTCATGCTGAGTGTGCACTTTAATAGTTCTGATTTATTTTTTTTAATAGTGACAGATCAATATTCCCTATATTATTTTACAGACACAATAGACAACCACGTGTGTAAAATTGTTACACTGGGTTCCAGATTCTTGCACAAATTTGGTAAATAATCATTTAGATTTCACATCTTAATGCTTCAATTTATTTGCCTGTGGCACAACTGAAATGATGCTAATGGAAATGCAGAAATTGTAGCAACTGTGAGAGATACATTCAAATGAGGTGCTTGACCTCTTCTTCAGAGTTTGGACATAAATTGTCACCTAATCTGAAAATTTGGCAGAAAATAGTTCTCATCACCAGGGCATCAGTGTACACCTGGATCAGAATGTTTAGTTTGTGAATTATTGGACATACCCATATCTTTTTAGTGTCCCAAAGGCATACTTACATCTAATACCCCTTCTGGTAAAGGGAAGCAGAAGTCTAAAAAGCAAGATAACCCCTTCCCTGTTCCTCCCACAGCTCATGCTATAGCAGTACACCCTTGCTTTCAAATATGTTTAGACACAGGTACCACAACACTGCTACTGTTCAAGCTGGGGCTCTCTATAGCTTTACATCTGCACCACTGATGTGTCAACAATTCAAGTCCCCAAATTTTCCAGTATTTTTCCCTGGGATTTACATAACCTGTGACCATGATGAGATAAGCTGCTATCTAGTGTGAGACTACTAGATAACACTCAAATCATTAACTACTGGATTTTGTACAGTATATCTGTAGTACTCCAAAGAAGAACAAAACAAACTAAAAAAAACCCAAATATGTTAATAATATATTAAACCAAAATATGAGACACAATATTGTAATACTCTCAGTTATGGAAATTAGGTTTCAGTTCTGTGGAGTGTATGACAAAATTATTTTAGAAATAAATAAAGTGAACCACAACATTTGTGAAGAAATGTAACAGACATTATGTATCCTCTTACATTGAGAATCACAAATAATAAAGGACTAGACCCCTAAAATGTGTGGCTACCATTCATTCATTCATTCATTCACTCACACATCCACACATTCTTTTCATAACCTAACTCAAATTCCCAACTATGAGTGGCATTTGATGAAAGACAACTCCTCGAGTGACTGCAAAACTTTCAATAACTCAATAAAATCGTCTGGTAGTATAATCATGGCATATACATATTTTCAATTAAATACTTATGTTTACAATTATTGCTTGCATGTACAATGCAAATATACAAGCAATAAAGTACATATTCAGCATTTTGATATTGAATTTTCCCACAGTTCTCACTTGCTTTGACTGAGATCTTTAAATGGTCTGAAAATTGGCCTTTAATTGATCAAGCTGGGTGAGAAAGAGGTTCTTTGGTACCAGAACCTCTACTGTAATGTGTGATCAACAACTAAAAAGCTTCTTCCAGATAATTATCAGAAATAACTTGCACAGCCAAAAGTTCTTCATCTGATGTCAGATAGGTATCATGAGGGAAAGGCATGCTGTGGCCAAAAATTAAAGTACTGACATTTGCTTTCCATGCTTTTTAATGCTTGCCTTTTTTTTCTTCTCAGTGATGGTTCATTTATGGTGGGCAGCTGAAGAATGTTTTGTACATATGAGGACACAATACCACTGCCACGGGAGTGTGAGAACTCTTTTTATGTTCATAGATTGTATTCGGTTCCATTCCCTGCCATATTGCATTAGATATTATTGTTCTTTCTCAGGACTCAGGAAAAAAAAAAGTGTGGGATCAACTTCTACCTTCTTGAAAGGACACTTATATTGCAACAGAATGTCTAGCATATCTACTCCACAGTCTTTAGTTATGCAAAAAGTTTATGGGATTTTGCTCAGGAAGGAGACTCCAACTTTTATTCATCCCTGATTAAAACAGGCAGTGTGAAAGGGTCTGTAGGGTGGTTTTTACACCTGAAGGTGCAGGAGAGCTGGTAACCTGGCAGAATCCTTCACAGTAAGGGCTCAGAAACCTTGATAAATGCTAGTGATGAAATCCTAACTGCTCAGCAATGACTGGCACAGATGTTATTTTTGCAGATAACAGTCTTTTGGTACACAAAGTATTAGTCATATCTTTTAAATAATTCAGCAGAGTATTAATATATTCCAACCACCTTGTACTAAAGAGTGACATGTGTGTTTAAATTAACCCCTCAAAAAACATCCAGATCATCCAAAACATGAATTTACTTCAGGACCACCTGCTTTAAGTGCCTGATTCTCCACAGCTTTTGACTCCAAGAAAAGGGTTGATATTGATTGTTGATGGTACAATCAGACAATATAATGGGGGTTTTGTTCTCTTTCTAATATGAACTGATGGCAGTCTTTTAGAAGGAAAGGAGCAACAGTAAATTTCTCTTCCAGTCCACCAGTGTTAGTATGAAGTGGGAAACTGGAAACACTACTCTGAATGTTTTAAAAAGACCATTAAGGATTTAGTCCACCAGAAGTGTTTGTTGCTGTCAGGGTATTACTGTGACAAATGAAAATTTGTTGTTTTTTTTGTTGTTTTTTTTTTTTTTTTTTTTAACTAAAAACAAAATTTACTGGTGGAGAGAATTGTGGTAAGAAGAACTCATTTGATAAATGCTGTAAAGAAAGTGGGATGGTATAATTTACAGAGCAGGTTTTTCAGTTCGGGTAACGTAGGAGAGCTGGGACCATAATTCACCATAACTCTGCTTGTGGCATGAACCACTCACTACTTACAGTTTTCTGCCTCTGCATAACCTTCCCAGGTCTGTGTAACACCCACATTACTGTCAGGCACCTGTGCTGTATATGGGTCACAAACATGATTTTGAACATTAGCTCAAGTTTAGTGATGTGTGAAAAATGTGTGTTCTGGTGGATTGTGAAAAGGCATGTTCTGGTGGATTGTATTTTCAGTGCTGTGTTTGTGTATCTGATGCTGTGTGGCCTTTTCTATTTCTGCAGATGAACCAAAGGTTTGCCCCACTCAGCTGTCATGCTCTGGTTTTTATTTGTGGAACAGATAACATTTTTTTGTTGTTACTCTGAAAATGTGGAAAATAGAAGTATTGTTATATCTGCCTTCCTCAGAGATTGACTATAAGCCTAGCAACTTTCCCTCTCTTAAGGAAAAAAATGCACAAAATCCCAATAGAACAAAACCAAACCCCCTTTCTCAATTGTCTGTACCTCTGTAACAAGAAATATGTTTTTTCCTTGTTCATCATAAGGCAACACTGTTAGGTAAAGCAAAATCCAAATATTCAGGCTACATTTTCTTCACAAAACCTTTCTTCTGACATGAATTTGAGCAAAACCCTGAACTTTCCAGATAACTGAGGAAAGTGGAAGAAACAGGAGTGACCAGAGAGAACACTCTTTAAGGTACAAGGCATATAAAATAGGATTTTTAGTCAAATGCCCACTTCACAGACTGCCTATGAATTTAAAAGCCACGAGTATAGTTGTAATTGCTTCCAAGACCCACAAAATGATCTCAAGCGCAAACTGCTCTACTGGAGGCCAGATCTTCCAGAAAATATTTGCGTCCCAGCCTGGATTGTTTTACAGTTGCACAAGAGCTGGACGTGCTGCCCTGGCAGGGGTGGCGGCACGGCCCCTTGGCCCCACAGGGGACACTGCCAACAGCTCCTTGGCAGCTGCGCTTTGTGCCACTTGTACCAGCGCTGCACGCTGCCCTCAGGCCCTGGGAATGCACCCCGGAGCTTCCCAAAGTCCCCGATGCCCTTGCCTTGCCTTCTGAGCTCTGGCGACGCAGCTGAGGGTCTCCTGCTTTGTGCCTCTGGGGTAATGCTTTTATTTTCGTTTAAACTGGGAATTTGGGGAAAGGAATGGGATAACTGTCCCTTAAGGATCATTGTAGTGCTCTATGTTTGGTCTGTTTGTGTTCTGCTCTTTCAGGGTGACTGGAGAGGAGAAACACAGACCTGGCAATTCTTTTCAGTAAATGCTTTGCAGACAAATACTTGTTACAGTTTGGATTAGGAAGCTGATTATTTTGGAGCTTGGGCAGGAATGTAAATTGATTTACAATGACAAATGGTGATGTATTATTGAATGAAAATTATTATATGTATGCTGGGATGAGTTGTAAAGACATCAATGCTAAAAATTATTTTTCCTTTTAAAAGATCATTTAATTTTTTGACATATTTTTCAGTGCAGTCACAGCTGTCAGCACTGACTAGGTTGAATTTACTAATTCATGTCTTCCACTTCTATTCTGTAAAGAAGCTAAATTGCCCAATGAAAAAGCTCACAGATTAGATTTTCTTTTTAAATAGTGATGAAGATGATGATGATGATGATGATGATGATGATGATGATAATAATAATAATAATAATAATAATAATAATAATGTGAGTTCTTCATTTTCAGTTCTAGCTTTGATCTGTCCAAGACTGTCACTAGAATGTAGTCACAGTCTTGAACAGATCAAGGCTAGAATTGGAAGAAAGAGGAAACACAAAGAAAAATTATAGCTGTTGTAGAAACAACCTCTTTTTATAAATCTGGCTTCTTTCATGTAATTGCTTTCTTAGAGATGAAAATTGCTGAAATACTTTGTCTGTTTTACATTTTTTCTCTTTTGTTCTGTATCTGTCCCTCTGCATATTTGTGACAAATGATAGATTCGATTTTTTTTCTTCAGTATTTTACATCATACCTTTGTGTACTGATGGGTGACCATGGCACACAATGAGTTAATTCATCTGCAGACTTTTGTATTTCATTAGAAAATTATTTATCCATTGTCAGGAACTGATATCTTTCCTATCTGTGGAAATGCATAACTCAAGCAGGTCCTGATGCCCCAGGGCAAACAGGGACCTGGGAATAGCAGAAAAGTCTGACGTTCAAATAAACCCAAACAAACACAAAGCACAGGAGACACAAACTCCACTCAGGCAAAGCCACTCAGAGCTGCAGCTCTATCACACACAGAGATGTCCAGGACAAAAAGTGCTTGAAAATGGCTTCTAATTCACTGTGCCTAGATACTGAGTGTCTGCTCTCAGAAAAGAATGAAAGTGCCAAAATCCAGATGGACCTCCTGACACTTTGATTGAGTTTGTTTGCAAGGCAAATACTTTGGCAATGTGACTAGGGGAGGTCCTGAATGTCTAAGAACATGAGACACATAAGGTACCATATCAAACAGAAGAATAATCTATTAAATTGAAAGGAAGATGGGATTTCCCCTTGGTTGTGAAAGTCAGCCTGGCAGTTTAAGACATCCCAAAAAAGGGTTCACATTACTAAAGATATCTGATACTTAGTTTTACTCCATTTTTTCCCCCCAAGTACTTGGCATGAAAACATTTATTTGTCTTTGTCTTTTCACATCAGGCTTTTTGTTCAAAATTGTCTGTCTCTCCATCTGTTTTTGGCAACGTGCTTGACTATGGTCATATCTGGAAAAAAAAACCCCGCAAAACACTAAATGCAGATTTCTACTGAAACTTTTCATAAGGCTAAGATGTGAAGACGAATTTAAAATATATTAGTGGAAATTTGCAGATGGGTTTGAAATTCAAAGTTCAGAAACAATTTTGCTCTTCATCTAGGTATTTCTGCGTGATATATTTCTGAGTCTTATTCTTTCAGCTTAGAAGCTTGGTTTCAAATAATTTTTTTAAAAGTCAGTGAATTTTTTCAGAAAATTCCTGTTCTCAAGTAAAGTCATGGCAACTGAAGTCACCTTGCCTTTTGACCAGGCACCAAATACTTCAGTATATTTGAACAGTTCTCAATCTGTATTTGACAGGGATAATTCATGTTGTGTCAGAGCCAATCTCCATCTCTAAAAATTGTTTGGCAACTTTCTATGTTCTGTCCATGGTCAACCTTGGATACAGATTGTCCTGAAGAAAAAAGACAATTATAGTGTACTTTCTGTCATTGTTTCTTTAAAAGGGTCAGCTTTTTCAGTGTCATAGAACTTGTTTGTGAAACAGCTTCTGAGTAATCTTCTAGATGTGAAAATAAAGCCACATAGGTGCTAATAAAAAAATTCTCATTAAGAATAGCAAGAATAGAGTAATCAAAGGAAAAGGAAAAGTGTGTTACATGGAGCTGCTAAAGGTCATCCACATGCAGTCTACCTTGACATGCTGCAATGAACAAAGCTTGTAGTAATAATTTTATAGTTAAAGCAGAGAATATTGAAAAGACCCAAATCTCATAAGCTAGGGGACTGCTTTAGTCTGATTTCCTGCCACAGACTGCCTCCTTGGCCAGCTTGCAAGAAGACCAAGTAGGATCTTGTTTCCTGGAAGTAGTTTTATAATGAGTCGGCCTTCTTGGATGTTAGAAAATGTTCATTTTTCACACACATTGACTGAGGCTATTTCAGCAGTTTTGCAGTACAATGACTAATAGGGATATTGTCCATAGTAAAGCAGAATAGTCAGTATCATAGATTCTTTCTTTTGTACCTGTTGTGTTTCTATCATATAGCTTTGGAAGTGTCCTTCAATGAGCTCAGAGTGCCAAGGTGATGTGACCCCAGTGTGCTTGTCAGCTGTCCCCTGGCAGGGGCTGATTTGCATTCAGACCAGTCAGCCTACAGAACAGAGCTCCTTATCTGTCTGTCAGTAGTTTGCATTAAATGTAGGATGGATCTACTGTGGACTTCAACCTCCTGTCTTCTACATATTCAATAAAAACTTGTTTGAAGGTACTATGTTTGCAATTATCTGAAAAATGGTGCTGATTTATGAGACAAACATATATATGCCAAGATTTAACCTAGAACAAATGTGATACCAAGGTCTTTGTTTTGTATTTTGGGTGTGCTGCAGAATATCCATAATACCTCTATACTTTGGTTATGTTGATTCCAAAAGTCTTGCAACCACTCTTTATGAAATATCAATCACGAATGGAAAAAAATTGCTTGAGAGTTGTCTAACGGTCTATAGAAACTCATAGCTACATCTTTGACAGATCAGGACTTCAAAGGCACCAGAATGTGTGTTCCTGTTCATACTGGAAAACAGTATTACTAGTGGAGCTGAATGAAAATCTCATCTAGAAGTAACAGTAGTCCAAAACAAAACAAAACAAACATAAAAAGTAAAAGTCTGTTTCAGAGGAAACCAGCTTCATCTGCACAAAGCTCAGTTGACAGACATCACTCTAATCCTATATTTGCTTCTGCATATGTCTTTGTTACTCACTAGATTCAGTACCATTCACCCTCTCCTCGGCATTACACTTTCATCCTGTATTTTGTTCTAATATTGTTGGGCGTTTCTGACAACAATATACTCCCTACTGATCCAGGGATATAATTGGATGTATCAGAGTTAAAGGTAAATTTTCTTTCCTTTCCACACCCAGCTGTGTTGCTGAGCTTGCACTGGGATGCATAATTCTTTTCTTATGAAGAGCAATTCTCAGTAGGACTGAACTCTGAGAATTCATCAGTAATGTGTTTGCAGACAACTCAAATATTGTCCTGCATTTTCTTGAATGACAGGTATACTTGATTCTTGCAATACTTCCTTATATCGGTAACAAAGTCGTTCCTCTCATTGCTTCATAATTTCATGTGAGCTGTTGTCTCTCCCAATTCCCTTTTTAATAATATCACCAAGACAGCCCAGAAATGAGCTCATGAAATATTTGTATATTCCTACTTTGATTATATGAACAATCAAACTTTTCACGAATAAGCAGGTGTTTGCATTAGAATCTGACAAACAGTAAACCTCTGACATTTCCCCCCCCAAATTTCTCAAATTATTACTTTAATTTGTTTCACAGGTTAGGTTTCTAAGTGAAATATGCATTATCTGAAATCAAGGCAAGTGCTTACATGCAGATATTAGTAGCAGCATATAGTATGTCCTTCTCCCTTCTTCCTAATATTGTTACCTTTTTCCCTATCCAGGGAACTCTTGAGCAAAGAGAGCTGTCATTTTATTTTGTCTAACACAGACTTGTGTATCTGAGGAATCTGGTATGGAGGGTGTAGCTGTTTCCACACTTCCCTTGATCCCTTCCCACCACTGAATGTGAGAGCTGATCCCAGGACAGTTCATTTAGCATATAACCCCTGTGAGTAGGAGGGGAATATCTAGAGACAACTTGAGGCAAGAGCATTTTCTCATTGTGCCCAAGGCATAACCAGAAGAAATTATGGAAAATTTGTGTGTGTCCTTGTTTAGATATCACTTGTAAGAACCAAAGTAGTTCTAGATTTTTCCGTTTCCTTGTTGTTTGAGGAGCAAGGAGAGAGAAAAGACAACTTAAAAATAATATTTCTGGTCAGGTTAGACAGAAAACTTTCCCACTAAAATGCAATTTTCAACATATAAGCTAAGCCAAGAAAATATGTTTATTTTGTTGCATGAAGATTTGTATAAATTTTGCACTTTCTGCATACTGTGAGTTTCACAGATTAGTTTAAAAGAACCTCCTAAACCGAGACAGGAGCTAAACTTGAGATTTCAAAAAACTTCTAAATTGCCCTAAAAATAATTTCAGATTTTCTGTTGCTTAGACTGCTAAAGAATAAATATGACATTCTTTATAAATTCCAGATGGCAATATTTGTTTTTCAGATCGAACCTACATGCACATAAACACAACTTGTTTTATTTTAGTTCTATGTATTTTCACCAAGGCTGTGATTATCTCTAGTAAATATGACACCCAGATCCCTTGACTTTTTCCTCCTTAAAGGGAGCAGTTGTGTAACTTCCATTACAAATGCCTAAAGCTGCACTTATATATATAAAATATTGGTGCATCTTTAGCCTGCTTCCCAGGATGAATATTTGTGCATACCAGGGATGCACAAGAGGGTATCAACCACTTCTCTTTCTGGTCATTGGGCTGATGTGGAAATTGGGCTTCAAGTTGGATTCTCTCCCTTTTTCTTCTTCTTCTCTTGTATTTTGGTTTTGGAATTACAGTCTGTGACTAAAGGTAAGCCTAAATAGTAACAAGGGAGTAAGACATGCAGGAAAGAGGGCAGGTGGTAGGAGCTGAAATGTAAAGTGGTGAGAGACAGACAATTGTGCACATACAGTTAGTTATACAAACACCTATGTCTGAGTGTAGATTGTGTATGTGTATATATATATATATATATATGTATATATATATATATATTTATATAAATATAATTTCGGGATCTTGCTGCATAAAGCAAAAAAAGATTCAGACATGAGTTTTTCTCCATTTCTCTCTCTCCCTACATTCCCATTTACTATTTTATTCAATTTGAATAGGAATACAAGCGAAAAAAATCCTGACTTCTCAGGACTGATTAGCACTGTGCTTCAGGTATTCAGATGATCTGTCTCACATCTCAAGCAAGTAGTAAAGCTGTTAAAACATAGGTGACCCTGAATATTTAACTGTTCAATGTAAAATGGAACTGCTTCAGCAGAAGAGAAATAATTAAGAAGAACAAGGAATTTGCCTCAGTATCACACCTTCTATCGTGCTTTAGTAACCACTGACCTTTGTGGGCAGCTGTTTTGTTGATATGTGAATGTGACTCAGACCATTTTGGTATTCATGAAAAAGCATTTTTGAAGAAATAAGGTTTTATCTAAAATCTCTTTATCAGCCTTAGTGAGGAGGATCTACTGAAGAGCAGGTTAAAGGATCAAACATAGGGTTAGAGGGATAATCAGGAAAGTACTGAGTACTTAGCACCAAGTAATCAAAACTTGTCAGTGCAAAACATTTGGTCAGAAGAGCTAAAGAAGGAAAGGGCTCAAGCATGATCACAATGTTTGGCTAGAAAAAGCTACCATTTTCAGACTGGCAGGTTTGAAATGTGTCAAGAGTAGAGGAAAGAGAAAAAAACCTGGGTGGTGATTTTGCTGTTCAATGAACCCTTTTTTCTGCATCTTGTGCATTGGATAAATAGATTCCTTTCCCCACACTTTGCCACAGAGCCAGGTGCTTACATCTCCCGGGGGAAAGATGAGAAGTGTAAATGCCAACTCCTGTAGCAGAGACAAGGTGACTATAGGTTCACTAGCAGGAGCTATTTAAGATGGTTTCTGATTTCATGTGACGATGACATTTAGGTAGAGGTACTCTGGCTTGAGGGCACGTTTTTCCTAATTTCATTTTCAAGCTCTTAACCACATATATAATTTTACAGCTGTGAAATTTCAAGCACTGCAATGTAAAGATTGCTCAGGTTTGAAAATAATTATTCTTATTTAAATTGTTCATATTTTAGTTCCTCCATATGCTTTTAAGAATCCACTTCTTTTTAATTTTACAAAATCTTTTTTAAAATCACAGCGGTTTTTGAGCTACTTAAATATTTCCGTGAATCAGACACAGAAAACCAAATCTGATCCACTTAATATTTTTGCTTATTGCCTTCATATATCCAGACTATATGAAATATTATTATTTAAATTTATAAAGTGTTCTGTAATACTTAGATGAACTTTACAGGTATGTGTGATAATTGCAGCAAATCACAAAAGGAGCCTCCCCAAAAAAAAATCCAAACCAATCTCTTTGGTTTAAATTAGTGTCTTAGTTGGTTCTGAACTGCAAGTAAAAGTTGAAGTGGACAAAATCACCTAAATTTACCCTCCCCCTTAGTCAGCGGTGAGCTTAACAGGACCCTCCCCAAGCCATATAAGGCCAGGAAGAATGTGCTAAGCACTGAGTGTGCTAAGAATAAAGTTGTACTGGGATGGATAAGGTTACTTTGAACTCTATATTTCATGTTTCCTGACATACCCCTCAAAGAACTGCAATTATGCTAGCAAGGCTGTAGGAGCGTTGAACAGCTCTTTCCCAGTTCTTCTGATTTTTGTTGCCTCTCCTTGCATTCCTGTCCTGTTTAAAGCTGTGGGTTTTTATATCTTATTTGTGGTGTGCATTGTTGTGAGGATATCGGGAAAACGTGCTGCAGGTTCACTCTGAGGCATGGCTATTTTTGTTAGAAGCTGATACTTTAGACTGAGCTTTAAGTGTTGCCTCTGGAAGGCCTGGGGTTGTTCTGGGAGGCCAGGATTCTGCAGAGGAAACAGACATTTCAGGGAGCAGAAAAGAAGAAGGAACACAATTAGAAAAAGCAGAGGACCTCCCTCCTTCTCATTCTGCATCTCCTGTGAGAGTCAGCAACCCAGAAGTACTATCTAGGCTGCCACAGTAAATCTTGACCTTTTAAACAGAGTATCTCTTACCATCATCATGGCCGAGATAACAGCAGAAGGTACAGTAACTATTTTCAAATATAATTTATCAAAAATGATATGTGCTTTAAGAGTGTAATTGAACTGGCATGTCAAAATGATTTGTTGTTCTTAGCAAATAATGTCTTCATGCCAAGATCATTTAATTTTGTTTTCTGGATTCCTTTTTGTCTTTCCTAGGGGTTTTTTTTGTTGTTTCTTTTTGTTTTGTTTTGGTTTGGTTTTTTTGGGGGGGGTGTTTCTTTTTTTTGTTTTGTTTTGTTTGTTTGTTTTGTTTTGTTTTGTTTTTGTTTTCTTTTCTTTTGTTTTTGGGTTTTTTCCACTCCTGTAGCCTGAGTTTTTACCAGTTACTGAAGAAATTTCTCTGTACACCTCTAAAAATAACTTTGGTTTCATTTGCAGAACACCATTATTTAGGCAGCTCCATTTAGGCAGATACAAACAGGGAATGTCTGAAGTTCAGGGTGTTCTATTCTCAAGCCTTTGCTCAGAAAAAGCTTTGGTAGTCCCTTGTAATCAGAGATTTACCAGAGCCAGAATAGCTTAATTTGTTGGTCCTGGTTTTTCCATAGGGAGCACAGAGCATTTGTGAACTGTACATGAACTTAGTGAAAGGTAAAAGGTAAAATCCCCTCTGCTATCCTTATTTCTTTATCTTTATTATCCTTATCCTTATTTAAGAGAGTCAGTGAAAACTGTGCTGAAATAAATATGCTAGGTGTTGGCCTGCAAAGATGAAAGTGAATTGTATTGACCAATAAATATATATTCTAAAACGTGACTGTTTCATGTACTTTAATATTTCCTGACCATTCCTATTTAAATAACATTTTACATGAATAAAGATACTTTATCAGGTGAAGTCACAGGGAGGGATATATTTAAAATGCAACCCTCTCTAAGACTGAATATTTTAGTTGAATTTTTTCCAACTTTTTTCCACTGTTTATCAAAATTTAATAACAACAAAAATTTAATCATGACAAAAATACAGTCTTCTGAGAATTATTTTATTCTGCTTCTCAAGGCTATGTGGTGTTTCAGTGCATGAAAGATGTCGTTTTCATCTTCCATATTTTATTGTTCATAATTGTAAGAGGATCTGCACTAAGGGCTATCAGAAAGTGAGTGATCCCCTTCCTTCTTAAGGGCTGATGTTAGAACTGTGTCAAGTACCACAATCCTTGCTTGATGTCTGGTTACCCACATCAGGGGTCAATGTGATTTTTTAATCACCAGTTGGACGGATCTATAATTTACTTCTGGCAAATACTGCCGAAACAGGTGGCTCAGCCTGACAGCCCTAACCCAAATACTAACACTGCTTTATTCAGATATTCTTAACTAGGTTTGTTGGAAGCATTGGTTATTTTCTAGCTGTTATGAGGCAAATCTGTGAAATAACCAAATTAGTGAGATTTTTGGTCCAAAATTAGTGGCAAAAAATATGTCTGACTTTTCAGTCATTTAGCTTATTAAAGAAAGAAAATTAAAGACTCTAGAAGGAAACAAAAGACCAGAGAATGAAAGAAAATAGAGTCTCAAAATGATTTTGTTTTGTTTTATTTTGTTTGTATAATGTTTTTACAGGAGTGTTTTTACAGCTGTAACAGTGTGTGTCTTCTGGGGGGCTTTTTGTGCAAAGAATAGACTTAAATGATAAGGGGCATCAGCTCCCCGGTGAGCTGACCTTCCACGTGACAGGGAAAGAAACTATATAATTAATTTAGTTTAGTTATGTTTGGCTTAGTTTTATAATGCACTTGTAGTGATTGACTGATTTTTAAACATTGTATCCACAAGATGGAAATTTTATTTATGGCAAAAAAGTAAGAATTCAGCCTGCAGCTAATGTTTCCCTGCAATATGTTTTCCTCTGGGGCTAGTACTGGCACTCCTAGTCTGAAAGTTTAGATATAAACATCAGCAATATATAGTTTGGATAAATAAAACAACCTATTCAACTACCTGTTACTTCACACAATTTTGTTTTCCATACTGCCTCCCAGCTCCTGATTTGCCGGGCTCTTCATGACTTTGCTAGGACTAAACCACTTGCTCCTTGCAATAGGTATTTATAACCCTTTTTTTTTCCGCTGTCAGTCACAGAGGCAGACTCCTGGGCTCCTTGCCTTTTGGGGTGCCATGCTGACGGATCAGAGAGCAGGGCACACCAGCAGTGCTGCCATGGCCAGTGTGGCTGCTGGTGGAGAGGGATGGCTCAGGCCTGGCAGGGCGTGCTGATGCATCAGGGCTCTCTTTCTGACAGCCTGTGTCAGGACAATGATCTATTCAGAGACGAACTGGGGAAATGGGGAGATCTCTCAGGTCAGCAGCATGATAACGACAATGAGATTAAGTTACTTAAATATGTAGTCAATAAGCAATTACCCTAAACTCCCTACTTGCACCAAATCCCGAATGTTCTACTTATTCTTTTACACGGCTACAAATTGTTAGTTGTGGAAATACTGGTGAAATGTACACTGAGAAAGACAAAATGAGATCCCTGAAGACAGCAATTTATAAATGTCATTAGAAAGTTGGCAGGACCTATGTCTCTAGCTGTCAAGTATTTAGAAAATTCCAAAGGATTATCTTCAGCATTCTCATATTACATATCACTGTGATCACAGAAATGTACTATTAAAAAGTGGAAGTCCTTAAAATTGCATTTAAAAAAAGCACAAAGACTGAGTACAGAGACTAAGTACTCTGTCTTTGCTATACTCTCAGGATCTAATATTAATATTAGTATTACTCGTATAATTGCAATGAATACTAATTATTGCTCTTGTTATTATTACATTTTAGCAGTTCCTGAGTATTCTTGTAGCAGCCAGGATCTTTACTGTGGTCCACTTAAGACTGTCTAAAAAGCCATGGGTCTCTAACTAGGCTACTCCACTGCGTCTATGAACACAGGGGTTGGACTGGACTCGGTGGCAGATGTAGCTGGAGCTGCCACCACTGAAACACGGACAGAAAAAGGCTGACACCTCTGAGAAATGGCTTCTGCCAATGTGCAGCTTAACCTGCATCTGCACAACAGCTCCAGCAGCAGCCCTGTAGCTGGTCCTTTCTAGTCCAATCTCCTGCAGGTCAGTGCAAGGTTGATGGCCATCCCCTGACACTTTATCCTCCCACACGGGGAAGAATGAGCAGAGACTCAGCTCTTCTTGCTGCAGTGCTCTGGAGACTGTGCACTGATCTAATCCAGGGAGGTGGAGAGGAGAAAGACAAGGTTTCTCTGCCAGCTGTTTGTCTGCCACAACTTATTTCCCCAGTGGAGCAAGAGAGAAGCAGGAGTCAAATAGAAGTGTGACAATGAGTCACAGTTTGGTCCTTATTTTGCTGCTGAGAGCTGTGCAGCTACATATTTCCCCTGTCTGGGAGCAGGCTGCCAGGAGACAGGCTAGCCCCAAGGCTACACACAGCTTGTCAGTGACAAGATCAAAATTAGCTTCTGCATTTCAGCCCTTTTCTCAGGCTATTGGATAACTGTGAAAAGTTTTAAGATGTAAGCCATTTCAAAAGGCGAAAAAATGTGTATGCTGGAAGATTAACAGTCAAGAAACTGCTAGTGTATGAGAAATAACACACAGGAGCCAGAGGGTAAAATTCCAATTATTTCATAAGTGTGATGTCAGAAGCTAACAGAGGTATTCAATTGGCAAATTGTTTAATGAAGGCACACTAGAGGCAAGAGGCAGATAGCTACTTCTCATGGTAATTCATGAGTTGCTGCTAGAGATGCAAGTTGTGCTGACTGCAACAGGGGCCTGGATGAATAAATTGGATTAGATGATTCATTTTGATGGCTAAAGGCGTAAGAGGTTTCCTACCCTTCAGTTAGACTGTTTATGCTTGGAGCTAGGATGTTTCTATCGAATCTATTTGCATCTAGCAAAATTTCAGAATGAAAAGATGTCTTTTTCTGCATTTCAATGTTGATGAGGAAGAAGATAATACAGATATTAAAGCAGGCTAAGGAAAATACAATAATTTTAGCTGTGATTTTTTGAAAGGATCTGTCTGTTCATGTTCAGAACAACCAGGTAAAATCAACAGCCTAATTGCACAAAGTGGAAAAAAAGTCAGAAAACCCAGGTCTGCCTGTAGAAAAGTCTTTACGGGGAACAGAAGCTCTAAATTCTTAAAGAAATTCCTCAAAAATGATATTCCTCTGTGACTGTGGCCCTGTACAACCATGCTGGTTAGTTTGGCTTCGGCCTTGGTGTTTTGTCATAGGCAACATGAGGCCAAATTGATTAGCTTGACTTTCAGGTTTGTGGACAATGCTACTCAAAGCTGATACAATATTTGTGCGCCTTTAGTTGGTACATGACAACACTTACATAGAATTACTTACCTTAGGCAGCCCCTTAAAGAGTCAGGAGCATATCTATGGACAGCAGGAAGACTGAAAAATGAAGTATAAACCAGGGGGCCAAGCTAATGCATCATGTTAGTACACAACAGGCTAAAAGTGTGTGTGTACAGTCAGCTCCTGTTTACTTGTGGGCAGATAGCTGGACTGTAGCTCCGAATATTTATTCACTTTTTTCTTTTTTTTTAAGAACCTTGTTATCTTAAGTATTTGGAGCATATTTTAATGTTTCTTAAATAATGAAAAATGTTTTTTAAATCCCACAAGTGTTTTCAAGTTATTGGGAAGATCGGTTACCACTGACTTAAAAATGAAATCTGTGAAACTACTTACATTCGCAGAAGTCCCAATCCACAGTTTCAGAGACCTAAACCTTGAAAAAAAATCTAGTCTAGAAATATTTTGAGTACTTTTACCCATTGCCTACAATAAAAAAGTACTAAGAGGTAGATTCATTCTGTTCTTATGGCTCAGTTCTGGAAAGCAGAATCTGTTTTACTTTAAAACAGTTCATGATACAGGTCTGACTTCAGTTCTGGACATACTGAAGAGAGAGAAACAAACCAGAGTTATCCTATTTGAAGCAGGTCATCCATTTACAGAAATCAAAAACTTTTTCTTTTCTTTCTGATGTTGACAGTCACTGGTTTCTTCTCTGTTTAAAAAGATTGAACTAGTGGAAACTATTCATTTGACCAGCTTAAACCATATTACAGTAGTGAAGGTGAACTGCTTTAAATCAAAATGATTGAAAAGACTTTTAGATTGTTGATTTTAATCATGATTTAAATCAAGAAATCTGGTTTTCAAAATAGCAATTTTTAAGTTTTTTACATGTCATGTATCATTCTTTTTCCCAAAAGAGACTAAAATGGCAACAGAGTACAGCCCTTCTCACTAAATTTGTGTTTTTTAGAGAGAAAGACAACTTAAATATATGTCTAATAAAAAACTCTATATTTTGGGAGTAAATTATTCAGATTCTTAGTTTTTTCATGGGGTTTTTTGTGGTTTGTTTTTTTTTTTAGTGCTGGGGAATGGTAAATGGGGCATTTCTCTTTTGCTAGATAATAGTTTCATTTTTACTTGTGGTTTCTGTAAAGCTTAATTAGGATGGAAATTGGAATTCAATTAAAATGGTACAAACCCAGCATTTAAAATTGTTTATATGTGTACATTTACATACTGGTTAAATAGAAAAAGTCCATTTTAAATATAAGTTGTTTTGATAAGTTAAATGATTTATTAAACAAATGTAGTGCTATTTCTAATTTAGATCCTGGCCACTGCACCCTACAACAATATAACTGATAGAGCTCATTTTCTTTCATGTAATGTTTATTTAAAGGTTAAGGAAAGAAAAAATATTTCCTCCTTTTTTTTTCTTTTTAAATCCTTATTAGTCCTTGATATAAATAAGATAATAATTGAGTTCAAATAGTGAAATAAATTGAAATAAGGAACACATTCTTTGCATTTGCAAACAGGCTGTACTCTCAACAAAAGGCTTCCTTAATTTGACTTCATCTACTCAGCCAGTGGTTTCCAGCAATTTAGTGATTTCTTTAACTCTTTTCAAAACTGTAATGGCCTGATCATAGCTCTTTTTTTTTTTTTTGATAAATGTGATTTCTATAAATGGTAATATATAATTGCAGTATTGTGAAAGTGTCATCCTTAGCACAGTTTTCTTAAATTAATTTTTAATTTTAAAGAACATTTTAAAAAATAACATTTACTGAAAACTTTAGCTTATGATTCAAAAAGCATCAACAATTATATCTCCTCCTATATCCCCCACTGCAGCCTCATTTTTGTGGGTCTTAAACAGGAGGATTGTTGAGCAGTAATATTAAAATATCTTCAGAGAAGTGTGAAAGAGGAACACAGTTTTTCACTGATTTAAAACCAAACCAAAGGTATGGTCAAAAAGAACTTGCAGAGACTGGCAGGGTTCATGTCCTTGCTGCTTTACATCGACAGATCAGACTGGTCATAGAGTACATGAAGCAGATAAGCAAGATAAGTAAGATACCAAGTCAATGCATCTCAACACTCCACTTTCAGCAATGGGCAACCAGCTGCACTTATTATCCATATGATCCTGCTGTCATGTTCTCTTGTCAACTTTAAACATTTTTTTAATAGTTAATATTTTAGTCATATCCCTGTACCTTTATATAGTATGTCTTGCTTTAGTGCATTTGAACAGATCATTCAGACTTTGGATTCCAGAGTGGGAGTGTGTTTAAGCTGTATGTGGTCAAAAAGGACCAGAAAGATTTAGCTTCTGCTTTTTTCCTAATATGTACCTAAGCATAGTTGATTTATTTAAGAAAGTCCCTTTCAGGAATTGTGAAGCAACCACATGGCTCCCAAATTTTTGACTAATGGAAGAGATAGTGACACCAATAGGCAGCAGAAATACCAGATGACACTGCTGACAGATCTTCTGTCCCAAGTTCTGTCCTTTTCTTCATAGACTCCAATACCTTTTTGTCCTCCTCCTCTAAATGCAAAACATAATGAGAAGAACATGATAAAGCACACTGTAAGCAGCTATATTGTTCTTTAGACTCATTATATTTTGAGTAAAAAAGATGCGCTAACAAAACAGGTCATGTGATGTAGAGGAAGCTGAATAGAAATAAAATCATAGGAGGTACTATTTTTTTTTTCTAATCTCAAATGGTCCATATGCTAAAACTTACTTATGTTATGCTTTCACTCAAATCAGTTCAATTGTGCATAATCATAGTCAGTGCTGAGCTTTGTCCTTACAAATCAGTATGAAAAAGCTGTGTCTTTAATTCTTGAATAAGCCTCACTTGAGTCCAGGGGCTGATTTGACCTTCTTTTAGAATAAGTCTAAAAGCATAATATGATCCTGTATCTGGTCTAGAAGTTCTGCTTGGTGCCATGCAAAAGCATTTATGATATGAAAGGAAAGTATTAAATGCCAGGCACAGAAAAACTTTCTCACTGGAGAAGTCTCCTCTTTCTATCTTCAAAGATAGTTTTAAAAATCCTTTACAAATATGTAATAAGTGAAGACCTGCTACTCCCCATACGTGCCTATGTTCTCACAACTTCAAAAGTATCTCTGTACCTTTGCCTGGAGTCAAATTGTCAAAGGCACAATGAATCTAAGCCTTTGTAGCCTCCTTTGGTATGTAAATGAACTCAATCTTTTCCTATATTCCATTACGTAGATTTAAGTTCTGGTTCTGTATGCATGTCAAGAAGGCTAAATCTTGTTTCAGTGCTTGCTGAGAGGCTATTCACAATTGACACAATTACCATAAATACAGTTTTCTCGTAACTATTTTACTGTTTTTAGAGGCCTAATTTAATACATCTTTTCAAATGTTAAGGTCCTTATGTTGCATTGACCTTTTCCTCATATAGCAGATGGGACCTTAATTTTGACTTCAGGTCTGTCTGTGCAATTCTTACTGAACTCAGCTGTATTAGTACACAAACACATCTGGTGTAGGACACACCTTAACACCCCAAAGAAGTGATAACTCATATATATGGTACAGTTCAGGTTATATACATTGAATAGTTTGGAATCACAATATTTAGACTGTAATTGCAACATAAATTTAGCATAATTTCAATGGCTTTTTCTAAGGAAAACATTAAAACTCTCTTTTTCCTAGAAGTTTTTTTGCATCACTATTCAAGATAGGAATAAAAAATGTGAGCATTTTATGGGGAGGCATCCAAAGTTAGGCTCACTCTTTTATACATTTACTCTTGATTTGTTGGGGGTTTTTTTTGTTTGTTTTTTGGGGTTTTTTTTGTTTGTTTTGTTGTGGTTTTTTGTTTTTGTTTGTTTGTTTGTTTATTTTTGGTTTTTTGTTGTTGTTTTTTGGTTTTGGTTTTTTTGTTTGTTTGTTTTTGTTTTTTGTTTTTTTTTTTTTTTTTCCAGGAGTGTTAGTAAAACACTATTATAGGAAAAGATCTGTGGTAGAGATTGAACCCTGTGAGCACTGCCTGTCTGGGACAGTTACATGCCTGCATCCTATGAGTTGGAGCAGAAAGCAGAAGCACTACTACTCTACTCTAAATTTATCTTGCAGCCTGTTAAGTCGATGAAGATGTTATTTTGCAATAGAAAGTGAATTGTGAGAACACAAGGTTTTCTGCCAATTCAAAAATGGAAGGGCACAGAAACCTTTTTTTTTTTTTTAATCTGTAAATATATTTGACAAAGTTTTTACTTTAGTAAGAGGCATGTCAACTTAAAACTAAATACAAGCATAGTTTTCCCAGCAAGAGTAGCCCCATTATCAGATGCTCAAGCAGAATTAATCCATGAGATGTATTTATCCTAAAATGCATCTCTTGTTCTAACACTGTGATTTTGCATTGATTTAATAGAAGTCACTTGAAATGTTCTGAACAATGTAATGCTCTACTCTGCTGTTAGCAAGGCAGATGAAGTGATGAATTTCCAGATGAGTAGGTGTGAAAACTCTCCCACCTTACCCTCTCTCTTCCTTCCCCCTCCAGAAATAAGTGCAATGTGTCCCTCCCCATGCCCAGAGACACACTCCCTGCCTATCCCTTTCATTTATCGCGAGGGAGATATCCATAAATTTCATAATATAACTTGACTGTATTTTGCCTGCAAGTCCTTATTGAACCAGAAGTGTCCAGTGATTTATTGTTTTCTTGATACAGTGCCCATGTAAGAACAATCACAAGGGAAACTTTGCTAGGTCACTGTTACTCTGAAAAGAAAGGAACTTTGGAAATTATATGGAAAACAGCTACAACTATATGAGAATGCAATTTTGGGAAATCTTGTCAAGGTTAGCTACAAATATTGATGAGGTTTCAGCCTACACTTAAAATTAAATGTGAATTAAAGCGTGTATATGCAGATATTAGTGCATTGGGAAGGGGAAACAGCAATTTTGCCAGAGTTCATAAATTAAGATAATTTTAACTATATAGAGAAAACAGAGATGAGAACTAGGATTTTGTCTTAAAAACTATTTGTAGAAATTTCCTTTTAAGCATATATTTGCCATTGTTTCATTCATCAATCAAGATAGGCAAATGCATTTCACACCATGAATGCTAAGGGCAGTTTCACAAAAGGGAAAGTTAGTCAGTTGTAAAGCTAACTTCTACAACAATGTTGCTATCCACTCTTCAGTGTGTCATTCCAAGTATAGATCAGAAATAACGCCACAACTGTGGAGGCTGTCAGGACAATAAGGTGGCACTGGATCTAATTTTTCTTTCCTGTAGTAGTGCTGAGGTCAGGGCTACATTGGTCTAATGACTTCATTCAGTTGGAAATAGTCTCTTCACCAGAATCCTAAAATAATTGAAAGATTCTTTGATTTACTTAATATTTTACAGAATAAAATATTTTTGGTAATAATTTTAAGTATCAATGTGCTAGTAAAGTGAATGTTAAACTACACAACTGTCCAAAAGCACCCTCCCTTGCCTGGAGAAAAGGAGGCTCTGGGGAGACTTTATCTCTCCGTTCCTGAAAGGATATAGTGGTGAGATGGGGTTCAGCCTCTTTTTCCAGGCAAAAGTGACAGAACAAGAGGACATAGCCTCTAGCTGCACCAGGAGAGGTACAGGCTGGACTTCAGGAGAGTTTCTTCATGGAAAGGATTGTAATAGATTAGAATGGACTGCCCAGGGAGGTGGTGGAGTCTATCCCTGGAACTGTTCAAGAAACCACTGGACATGGCAACCAGTGCCCTGGTCTAGTTGGCAAGGTGGTGATCAGACAAAGTTTGAACTCTATCATTTCAGACATCCTAACCCTAAACGATTCTGTGATTCTGTAATTAAATTCTGGAGAATATTTTTAGTGCTTACTTGTGCTGTTCTGACATACAAATCATGCTTTACATTTTCCTTTTGATGACTGGGTTTTCTACACAAGTAACACAGAGGAGAAGAAAAGTTATTACTGCACTCTTCATTCTCCTGTAGACAGCCACATCTGGTAGGTTTCAGGACCTATGAGATTCCTCACTACCCCCTGCCAGAGCCCTTTGCAGTGGGATGCCTCCCCTTCCAGTGCTGGATGGCTGCAGTTGTCCCACGTCCTTGGGTGCAAGGAAGTGGGCAGCTGAGCTGGTGCTCCCCACAGGAGCACACCTCTTCTACTCACCTTCATGCCTCACTATCCCCACCTTTTGTACTCCCATTAATCATCCTGTCTATGAAATCTTAGTTCTACTGCCTCAAATCAGTGCTACTTCAAGCAAAACAGGCAGCACAGTACTTCTTAGTTCTTGTAGTTACAGTGCTTCTGAGTTTGTTCTCAAATATCACAAATCTTCATATTCTGAAATAGTTTTTCAGCATAACAAAAATTTGTCTTAGGTACTGCAAACTTTATATAAAATTTCAACTAACCCTCTCCATTGTTCTCTCTGTGGTACTGAGACACTCAGAGCTGTGAATGCAGAATATGTATTTGCAAATATCATGAAGTTGTAATCATTGATTACTCGTATCTGCAGATGCTGCCACTTTCCCCTCTGTTCCCTCATCAAGTTGTTTACATATTCTTGTCATTTCTCAAATGTGAATATAATTTTAACATCCAGATGCTCCATCTTCCCCTGAAAATGCCCAGGTAGGCAGATATGAATTGCATCTTCTTTTAAAAACAGATGTACTTTGGTTGCATTGAAGCAATTCCAGTGTCGGTCTTGTCCCACTGGAGGAAGCAGCTGTTCTTCAGGTGAAACTATTTAACTAAGAACAAAAAAACACCTTATAATATGTGTCTGTTTTCTAGCCCAGACATCTAATTTTTAGCCAATTCCACATCTCCCTGTTTTCCTATGTTTATGCCAACAAGCAGGAAGGGAGACCCTTCCTTTTGTCCTGTACGATGTCTGCAAAAAAATACTGCAGAAGCCTGAATTCCTGGTCTTGTGGGCACACAGGACATGAAAAACAGTTATGATTAATATTAGGTCCTTGTGTTAAAGATTAAAGAGAAATGGTGGAATAAAAGCTTGTAAGTCTTTTAAAATTCTCTGGATTTTCTTCCCACCCTGACTACTAATTTTCTCAGTTGCCTGGTGAACAGCTTGTAGTTTGCTATGTAATGTGGAAATCAGTCTCCAGTCTGAAAAAAAACAAGTAACCAACCAACCCAAAAAACACCAGCAGGTTTCTTCTTTTGCACAAGAGTAGGTATCAAATCAAAGAAAATATATAAAGTGTGCTAAAAAATTGAGTGGTTACAAAACCCTGTGAAGTCCTGGTTGTACATGGTGTTCTTCTTTCTCTTCTCATCTTTGAATGCAAGCAATACCAAAGCCCCTTCTCTTCTTCTCTTTTAGGCTGTGCTTTACTTAAGTAAATATAAATTTAGCATGAGCTACATTAACACACTTTAAATCAGAATATGCTGTGTATTCTGCAGACAGAGAAATGAAGGTGTTAAAATCTTCACGCTTCATGCACTGCACTGAAGAACTGCACCCGGTCTTAAATTTTAGGTTGTGGAAGTATGTTGTAGACTTCAGAAACTTCAGTGTATTTTTGAAAGTATATTTTAATATAATAGTTGTCTCAGTAGTTTCCTCACTAAAACAACTTTCTTTCTTTCAATTGTGTTTAAGGAATATACAAGATCCCACCTTCCCATAGATTGAACTGCTTCAAGTTAGTGGGAATGAAAACTCAGCTAATGTTTTCAGCTTTCACAGAATGCATTCTCTGCACTCCAATTCTTGAAGATAACATTCAAAGTTTTTTCCCTATCTTAGTCCTATTTTATTCCACTGTTGGTATTTACTGTAAACTCTTTTACATTTGCCAACCCATTGAATATTTCCAGTCAATGCCTTTGAAACAACCTTTGTTGCTATTACTAATAACAAAATCCTTGTTGTCTTTAGGGTTTTTGTAGAGAATAATTTAACTCTCCTTAATTATGTAAGTCTTCAAAAAGTAGATGCATTTACGTAGGCCTTTAATAAATGTTGTCCGCATGAAATTTGTTAAAACTCTGAATTTGGTTTTGGAAAAGATTCACCTGTTTTCAGCCTCAATCAGGACTATCTAAGTTGGTTTTCAATTTTTCCCCTTCTTTCATGCCTTTTGTTGTTTTAATTGAAAGAATCAAGGTTTCCTGACACATTAAATATAGAAATATTTCCTTTTATTCTCACAGTGATTGAAGAGCATATTTTCAATAGCTTTGAATAGAACCAGAACTGTAGTGGTATCTCATCAGCTAAAAAAGAAGACTACTTATTCTATGTGAAAAAGCACATATTTTGAGTCTTTTATTAACACTTAGTACCTTTCTGATTTACTTTTGGTTAAAGAAACATAACTTTTGTTTCAGCTTTACAACTTGCTTTAATGCCAGGGCAATGAAGAAGGAAGATAAGGAAATAATAAATCATTTTATTCTTCAGTGATTTTATAACCTGAATTTAATGAACATTTTTTTTGGACATAGATATGAAACACACAGACTGTTAATTTTCTGTGAATCTCTTGCACAAATACAATTTTCATGTCTCATATGCTTCTGAAGGTATCGTCAGAATTTATTCTGTATAAAAGTTACCTGCCAAAATTTCCACTATATCTGGAAATCTGCAAATGTTTCAGCACTCTAACCCTTTTCAATATAAATTTCTTTCTGAAAAAAAGGTGGCTCCTGACTAAAGGTGACGTGAATAGAAGTATAGTTTGGACAGAAATACCCTGTGCATGATACAAACCATGAAAATATTTTTCCATGACAAAGAGATCTTACACTTTTTCATGCAGACTTGTTATCAACATTTTCAATACTTGATCATGGGAATGGTGACTTTAACAAGCTCTTGATGTCTAATGGTTTTCTATGTCCATTTGTGCAGTGGTTTACTAAGGAATAGCACCATCTGAGGAATAAATACCAAAGCAACTCTCATGTTGTGCTGCTCCAGGTCTGAACATTTGGAAATGAAGAACTCCCAAGCTCTGTCTGCCTGTTTGGGGTCAAGAAAAATGTTACAGTTCTCTCTTATAACACATATCTCATGGATGTCCCTTAAAAATTAATACTGCTCCTGCCCTGGTCAGCAAGACAAATAAAAATAAACCATTGATCTGGGCTGCTGGTCAGGCTCAGCTCTATGGGAGACTGATGCCTTAGTGTTACAGTTTCCAATGATGTAAGAATCCTAAAGACACTTTAGCTTTTCTCCACTCATCTGGCAGAAGTACCCTGACTGTTCAGGTCCTGAGGATTGCACAGCATGTGAGTGCAGTATGTAACTAAAGTTCTTTAAGATCATTTTATGCGGTTTATTTCACACTTCCTACATGACACTTGGTCTAAGGTCTAAATAAAGCACCAGTTTAAACAAACAAAAACCTAAACAAACAAACCAAACAAACAAACAAAATCAAACAAACCCACCAAACCAAAAAAAACACAAATCAAACCAGGAAAAATAGCAAGTAGAGTACAATGTCTTAAGGCCTTCCTTATTTCACATTGTGAATGCTATTCATTATTACTCATCCAATTATATTAGATACATCTTGTGTCTATTCTTGTCTTCCACAGTAAAAGTTTAATAGCATTGTGAATGTGTTGTAGTGCTGGGGGCATGGATTGTATTAGTGAGTGAAAGATTATCAGTTATATGACCATAAGAATATAGTAAATGTATGCTTCTAAGGCTGAAATATTGACTGTAAGGAAGTGTTCATATTCAATAGATGTGAAAGTATGCATTTTTTATTTATTAGCACTTACATAATTACAGCTGAAGCTGCACTCTATTGATATAATAGAAAAGGAAATTAATAAAGAAAGGTTAGATGATGAATAAGCCTTTGACTAGAATATAAAAGCCAGCAAAATCTTGCAAACATGTAGGCAGGATAACTAAGAAACTCTCAAAAGCTTTATTAAAATTTTAGAAAGGACCATCAACTTCTACATCTGCAAAGGACATCTCTATGTCTTTTCATTATACTGGCAAAATAATGCTTTGAAACTGCTGGATTAATACTAAAGAAATATCAGGCAACTGCTTGAAAGTTTCCTGAAATTAGAAGGTAGCTAGGTATTCTTAAAATCCAAGAAGGAAACGTTCAAGGAACTTTATACATATGATGAATGTGTATAAAAAACTTACAAAAATGGCTGCAGAAAACAAACAGCTACACTTGTGGGAAGCCTGTGTTATATTTAGTGCAGAGGAACAGTAAGCCAGAAGTTAGGAGATTCCAATTCCTTCTTTTCTTCAGAATGAAAATAGTATGGCCTCGCATCAGAATGTGGAGTGGAGGGAAAATAAATATTAGAAGACTAGGGGCAAATAAATCCAGACTTGAAGAGCTATAAAAACACACAAAATAAAATTCCACAATTTGAGTGTGACTCGAGACTATGTGAAGATTTTGTAAATAAGAGAACATTGTGGTTATATGGACATATTTGAGCATAACTAGAAAACTTGTGAACAGAGGGCATGTTGTTTGGGAAACAATACCAGCTACCATCTGTATTTCATCCATATGAAACAAAAGGGATTTTCTGTTGGATGGAAAACATTGGGACAAATTATGAAAAACATGCATGGATGGAAAACATTAGGAGAAAATCAGGACAAACATAAATACCCTTTTAATGACTGAACTTCAGGCAGAGTTATGCAACTTTGTTCTTGACTTCTCCTATCCCACCATCAGTCAGAGAGCAAAGCACAAAATACGAAGGTCAAGGCAGGATGCCAGGAACATTGTAGAGGTCCTGCAAGTGTCTGATGCTCACACAAGGCGCTCAAGCTGGGTGGAAACTTTGCAGCACCTGCTGTTACTGTGGGCTAGGGATACTGGAGCTGCATGGATCTGCTCTACAGAGAATGTGGGGAGGTGTTACAGCTCGTGAAGCACAGCTGAATGTTTTTGTGATGACTTTGTACGTGTTTACAGCAGATGCTAAAGATTAGTTGATTTAGAATCCATGGGAGGTAATAAGGGAACTATCATTCCAACCAGGTCAAAATTTTTCCTTGATGTAGCTCACTTTCAGTTCCAGTTAGCAATAATAACATCAAGGGGACACCTCAAGATGGAAGCTTTTTTTTTTTCCTTAACTTGAAATAAAATCTTTTGAACTCTACAGAGGCAAAGCTTTAACATTATGAAAGCTTTCAGGACTGATCATGTCATTAAAATAAATGGAAGACGTATCACTGAGTTTCCAGGACTGCCCTGCTGAAATCTTATACACCTTCCACTGCCAAATTAGGCTGAACCCTATGTCTAATATTATAAAGTGGACACAGAAACTGCAGGAGGCTATGAACTTCAGAAAAAGATCACATTCCAAAAATGTAAGGAAATGGATTCCCTATCCATATATAAGACAGAGTTGCCCAGAAAGAGGAACTCAGACGTTTCAACACTTTTGCTTCATTTTAATGCCAATGTTGACTAGGAAAATGCAATGCGAGTCAATTAAAACTAATTATAAATTTGCAACCTTCTATGCTGCTAGTTCTATGCTGTCTAGTTCACAAGCCTTATGAGGAGCATCTGAAGGCACTGGGGAAGTTTATCTTGTAGAAAAAGAGGCTCAGGGGAGACCTTATTGCTCTCTACAACCACTTGAAAGGAGTCTGTAGGCAGGTGGGGTTGGGTCTCTTCTCTCAAGCAACAAGCAATAGGATGAGAGGAAATGGCCTTAGCTTTGCCAGAGGATGTTTAGGTTGGGTATTAGGAAAAAAAAAATTGCCATGGAAAGAGGGGTTAAGTACTAGAACAGGCTGACCAAAGAAAGGGTGGTGTCACCATTCCTGGAGGCCTTTAAAAGATATGGCACTGGGGAACAGTCTAGTGATGGCCCTGGCAGTGCTTGGAGTTTACGTTTGGGCTCTGGATAATCTTAAAGGTCTTTTCCAGCCTAGAGGATTCTCTGATTCTATGCTCTTCCCAAGAGTGTGTAGTTTGAATTTATTTTCTAGAATTTGGAACCTTATACTAAGATAATTTTACAAATATATCTCTCAGTAGACAATAATTTTTACTTCACATATATTACAAACATAGAAGCTTATAATTAATGTATTCTTTCTGGTTTGGGTTATGTGTTTGCAAACTTAATTTAAATAGAGTAAAGAAATGTTTTAGATGTAGTTTATATAGATAGATTTTAAAAATAACTCTTCTTCTTTAGGAATCTTTTCATTGAGAAAATATTTTTATTTTATCTGTCACTGAATTTTTTTAAAGGCCTGTTAGCATACAAGTAAAACTTTCATGTGAATAATTTTCAAAATTAAGATGTTACTTCTCTGAGACACTTAACAACTAAACCATGGATCTATTTTTTTTCCTCTTCCAAGGCCAAAATCCCATATGAAAAACATCCTTCTTGGTATCTTATCTTTTATATGGATAAACTTTTACATTTTCAAAGACATAGAGAAAAACCTATTTTTAAAAAATTTAATAATTCAGCAAATTTATACAGAAGAAATGGATATATTCACAACATTAGGAATTGGTTCTGTAGTACTATTCATGGTACTTAGTGAAAAAATCTATTTTTTTTTCCATTTCTTTATATGACAATTATTAATACCAAATGTTCTGGCATAAATTCTTGCAAAAATTAATTTGGGATTTGGGCCAACTCTGTCAGATGGAAAAATAAGTTAGCATTTTTTATAGGAAATAGGAAAACCTTAAGCTATAATAATCTGTTCATAATTCTGCCAATTCTTTTTCTGTAAATCACAGAAGTTTTATAAATCCATTATCATACACCAGAAAAGACTAAGCAAAGAGAATATCCTGCACTATAAAAGAAAAAAAAGTACTTACTTTAATAAACTTGCATTTCTTGATATGTTCCATGTATATTCCCATGGCTATCATACAACTTAGCTGATATTTCAAGTTAGAGTTGATGTAGAAATTAGAACTTCACTCATATTTGGAAATAAAACAAGTAGCCTTTTTAAGTGCACACATCAAAATGTTCCTTTTCATGCGCTCATTTTTGCAAGAAAACATCACAGCAGACACCCAAGAGCTGAATTTGCATTCCATAGGTTTTTTTGCCAAGTGGGATTGGAGAGGTCTGGAACTGTACTTACTCGTGCACAGACTTTAATTCAGACTTTCCTGTAATTTTAAATTTTATTTTACATGCCACATGAATGTCTCACTTCCTAATGGGGATTATTTCTAGGAATTATTATAGAGGTTGGCTCAACTTCTAGAGGTAGATAATGTAGCCAGGTAATCACTTTTTGCATTTATCACTGGGATGAGTTAGAGACCCAAATTTCATATTCGTGTGGTTGATTGAGGTCTTTATTACTACATCTTGTCTACTCTGCAGAGATTTGAAGAGGTGTGATAGGAAGACTTAAGCGGTAGGTAAATCTCTATGCCCTTTATAATAAATGGGTTTGGCACCTGATATCCAGGTCACTGAAGCATGAGCCCCTAAACCAAGCTTTAGGCTATTCATTATGTCTCTAAGGACCTCTTTTGGATTTTTTTCTTATTTGGAATGTAACAGTATGAAAATTAGCAATGTTATATGTTCTCTGGACTTAGATATGTGTACAAGACAGATGCATTGATAAACTCATTTGTTATTAATTTACTTGTAGCTAAAACTCGGGTGCTGTTAACAATTTCTAAAACCTAGCTATGATCTCATTTTGCAGACAGGTGTTGATTGATTTGGGTTGGCAGGAGGAAGGATGCAGAGATTGGATAATTTTGGTTTTTCCTCAGGTAGCCTTCAAAGAATCCTAAATCTTGATATTTTTCTTCAGCGTATACATGAGGTTCCACAAAAATATCTGCATAAGGATAAAAAGAGAAAAGGTACCTAGGGCTCTGTACCTGTAATATTATGTAGTGATTTTTCTCATCAAACTTAAATTGAAAAGCTTTTCACACATTCCAAAAATTGGTCAGAGTATAATCCTGAGTAAAATGGATTAAGATATGGCTTAATTATGATAGCTGGTTCATGAATGGATCTCGACAGTCACAAAAATATCCTATTTTCCCAGATTACCGTATATGGATTTGAAATAAAATTTTCTTCTAAGATGTGATCATCTGGGACAAGATTCTATTAAATAAATCTTTGTAAAATAGTGTAAACATTTCTCAGCTCTTGAGAATTTCAGAATACATCTTAGAAGACAGGAGTGTTGTGAACATGAACCCTCAACAAACATCAACTGTTCTCACTGTGACAGCATATCCTACATGTCTCAGCTGCCCTTAGAGACCATGCCTTTTTCCAAATAAAGATTAGAGATGAACGATATTATTAATTTAGTCTATCAAGGTTAAACTTCCACTTCAAATTACAAAGTTAGGAATTGTTATTATGAAAACAAAATGATGAAACACACCATTAATTTTTACCTAAACCTGAATTCTATTCATCTGTGTCAGTTTAAGATCCCTCTTGTGCCCTAAAGTTGAGAGGGTATTTTCCAAAGCATTCTTTCAGACCAAAAACAGAAGAAAACTTAAAAAAAAACCAACCCAGAGCCTTCAGATGAACCATTTCTATGATGATTGCCACTGCTTCCTAGAATTCTTTTATTATGGGAACACACTGAATACAAAGAAATAATTTTGAATATTTCTGAATACCAGAAATAATATTGAGCTTATATTTTGATAGGAAAATAACTTTAAAAGCACATTTGAGAAAACCTAATTTCCCTAGTATTTTAGGTGCCTGTGTAGTGAGTTTGCCTTTAGTTCTTCTGTAAGTATACAGATGGAGCTCTCCCACATTTATTCAAATGTAACTCCCTGACAGAACATAGACCTTGGTTCATCTGTTTATTACAGCTAATTACTGCCTCTTGGGAAATTGGTTATACTATTTTGTAAGCCACATAAATTTTCTTCAGCAGCTCCTTTCAGTTTTCTCTCTCACAGACAGGATGACCTATAATGTAGTTATGCCACATTGCCAATTACAGGTGAGATCTAACAGTGGCATAGATGGCTAACTTGCCACAAGCACTCATTTTAGTTTGCCCCTTCTGTCAGATGAGAAATTATTGCTGCAATTTTTAACAAAGTTTTATATGTATATATACATACATACTTACATGTATGCTTGTGTATATATATGTATATATTTACTGCATAACCTAGTACTGCAATTTCTGCTGTTTGCCAAAAATACCTTTATCTTCTGTCTGTGGTAAATTACCTTCAACCAAGTTTCTTCAATGTGACCTATGAGTATATACATTCAGATTATACAGGTGGTGAATTTCATATTTGGGTGCTGTGGTGTCTGGGTAACTCCAAATGGAAGACTTGTCAGACTTGCACCATAACTTCTAAAGAGTATAGTAAATTATTGTTAGGACTACCTTTGTTTTCAGAGTCTATAACTGCCAGTCCATTAAGACATATAAAATTGGTCCAACCTTCACGGTCATGTTAGCTTGGAAGAAAAGAAATCAAGCAAATAATCTTATTAACCATTCCTCAATACACTTATTGGAGAGCAAATAGGAGTTCCATCAGAGAAAGCACACATCTGGAACTGTCTTTACAGAGTTTTTATACTGATAGACTTATCCAGAGTGAAGATAGGTGTGTGGAACCCACTATTTACTCTAGAAATTTTCCTTATATATTAGGACTATCATAATTTTACAGATGAGAACAGATAAATTTTTTCAACAATTAAAAATAAGTCAATGTATTTTTATAATCCCTTCTGAATATTTCATGGATGTGTAGGGTTGAGTTTCCAAAACCTAGTAACAAGGGGACTGCACACAGTGCTCTTGCTTCAGAAGGTCTACTGCTATTTAGAGATAAACGGCAATCGTTTTTCTCCAACTTTCATTTTGACATTTTAAAAGATAAGATGTACCTCTCAGCTTATATCAGCTCAGAAGTGTGTCTAAATATCCCTTTGGCATCTCTTTCTGAAATGTCAGATTGCTAAGATGAACGGGAGGGTAAAACTTTTTACTGTTTCACAGCATCAATTTATTTCCAAAGAAAGGAAGACATTACTATCAATCAATAAAAAAATTCAGATGTGGAACCAAACAAATAATGAATTTTTCAGGTCACTGCTAGTTTAGGATTGAGTGTTCAGAATTCAGTTGCATTCTTATCTCATCTGCATACTGAGAAAGTGGAAATTAAACATATGATTTTTTTTAAATCATATTTCTAAGACAATGTAAAAAAATGAAACTGAAGAGATACTTAGAAAAACGTAAATCTCTAGCTTTCAGTTGATGAAAAGGTGAAATCTGGTGCATTTTGGAAAGGACAGCTCAGTGTCCCTTTTCCATATCTTGGTATCTATTTTAAACTGCAGTAAATGACATTTCTCTTGTTTTTTATTAACTGCACATTCTCCAGTTTTGACTTTATAAAATAATTTATCCTATTTTATTATTATTCACTTCTGTGGTCTGCTAAGTTCTCAATAAATTATTATAAAGAGTGATACAGTTGTAATTAAAATCTGTAAAATTTCCCTGTAAAACACATCATCTTTTAAACCTGATAGGTCTTCCCTACTATTATTTCTAAAATAATCTCAGGTATGAATTATAGAGAGGCTCACAATACAATCAGTCATATAAGATTAACAGCACAAAAGATCTTTTAACTACTGCTAATGCATTTGTCTGAGGTACTTGAATAATCAGAATAATGTAAAAGCTTGCTGAAATGCATGTGCACACAGGAAACAATCCCACAGAGCAAAAGGTTACAGTTCATATCAGCCTAATGTTCTTTATAAGCAATTTTGGAGTGAAGACATTTTCACACTTCCTTGCTAAGTTATGAGACGAGATTCCTTCTGCTTAATTTGAAGTGTCAACCAATGCTCTACTACACGATGAAATTAAAATATGTAAGGAAAGATGAAAATTCAGCTCCAAATCTCTGAAGCTCAACTTTTAATGTGATTTAGGGTTCATCTTGTATGAACTTTCAATGGGATGTGGGCACCTAAATCTACTGACCTAAGCAGGCCCTCTGAAGCCAAAGGTTAGAAGTATATCAGCTGAGGAGGAGTTAGCTTATTTTACTGCTGATTGTGTTTTAAAGCACAGTGTAATTTAGGTCTGGCTGAAACTGGTTTTCACTTCCCCTTCTTGAAGTTCTCAGATTGCTTCAAGACATCTGTACAAATAGGTAGAGTCTTCATACATAATTTATCTAATTCTTTATTTCATACCTAGTCCATAGCCTAGTCCAGAACAAACAATAGCTAGTATTACTATTTCTTCAACAAGACACTGCAATGCATTCTTGAAAAAGGAATTTTCTTTTCTGCAGGGGAAATCTGATCGGAGCAAAGAGACCTTTTTGCAGTTATGTATACTTATTCCTTTCCAAAATCTTCTGATTATCTTTTTTATCAGTTACACTGGTTGCTAGAGCAAATTGATTTTCCCAGCTGTGCTTCCCAGACTTTCTTCCCTACTAACCCATTCCATTCTCTGAGATTTTCTAGATAAACCATTCTCTATTGCTACTGCTTGAATTTCTTTCCTTGATCAGTAGGGAGGTGAAGTCCAGATTGCCTTCAGGGAATTCTGACTCCTTTTGTACCGAAAAACCCAAATCCATCATTTGAATCTGCGTGGCAAGGAGTTAACCACATATGTCAACTTCTTACATGAGGTACAACCGATCTTTCATATACACAAAAGTATTTTTAATGCAATCTTTGTAGCTGTCCTCAGGGTACATATGTTCAAATAATTTTAGCAGATGAAAAATGAAGGTTTGAGAGTATTTTGTCTTTTTCAGCAGCCACTGGTTGAGGAAGAAGTTTTAAGGTCGGACATTAAAAGTTTAGACTCTGCCCTGCCAATATACTTGCCAAGCATTGTGGGATGTGAAATACAGAAAATTCCTGAGTCAGAGATTGGATCTTCCTATTCAAAAGTCCTTTTCCCTCATATGTAGTTGTCCAGTCCCTACTTCAACCTGGTTGTACTTCACAGGAAAGTAATTTTCTGATCATATGGCTATGGAGGTTTTCTAGTTAGTATTAGTTATTTCCTTCTGAGATCCTTTACTTTTTTCCACATAGCCCCTTGCAGTGCACTGTATCTGTGCTGGGGTTTCATGGAAAGATTTTGGTAGTGAGCGAGGATAGAGAGGTGGTTCCTGAATGAAGTTGCCAGCAGCTTCCCCCGTGTTTGACAGACCCAACATCTTATGGCCACAAGATGGATCTGCCACTGGCAAAGACTGATTCCATCATGATGAGAGCAGCATCTCTGAGATAAAAGATTTAGGAAGAGGAGAAATTTAAAAAAAGCTTCAACCAGAGAGAGTAGAGAGGAAAAGTGAAAGAGCTCTGCAGATGTCAAGATCAGTGAAGGAGAAGGTGCTGCAGAGACCTGCAAGGTGCAGCCCAAGGTAGGGCACGCTGGCTCCCTGCAGTCCTACCGAGGAGCAGATATTCACCTGCAGCCCTGGATGACTCCACACCAGGGCAGCTGTGTGCCCACTGCAGGCTGTGAGCCCATGGGAAGCTCATGATGAAGCAGCCTCCTGGCAGAAATGCCACCCTCTGGGGAATCAGTGTTGCAGCAGACTTTTCCTAAAGGACTGCACCCCAGAGAAGGGACCCACCCTGCAGCACTTTGTGAGAAATACAGCCCAGGGGAAGGCGTCAGGCTGGAGAAGCCCATGGAGGCCTGTCTCCTGTGGCAGACTCCATGCTGGAGCAGGAGAAGAGTGTTGTCCTCCCCCTGAGGTAAAAATGCAGTAGATACAGCATGGAATGAACAGAGTGACCACAAACCCCATTCCCTCTCCCCCTGCAACTCTGCAGGGAGGAGGCAGAGAAAACTTGAAGTGAAATTAAGAAAGTGATTAGAAAATTTAGACTGTATTTCTAATTACCTATTCCGATGGATTCAGCTAAATTTCCTAAGTCCAGTCTGTTTTGCCCTTTCTGATAACTGGTGCCTGATTTCTTCCTGTTCCTATCTCAACCCATGAGTGTTTTCTTATATTTTCTATTCCTTGTCCAGGGAAGGAGAGGAGTATTATGGCTTTGGTGAGCACTTGCCATCCAGCCAGGGTCAATCCATCACAGTACCCTAAGGAAATGCAACTATTACAGTCCCAAAATGTATGTCACATGTTAGTGACAGCATTGATAGTTTCTAGTTTTCACCCCACAGTAGTGCTATTACTGTTATTTACCGATACTGTATGAAGTACAGAATTTCTTCGGACTTGATAATGAAATGGCTTGATAGAATGTATCTTTTTTTCTAAAAGCTACTTATTGAAATCAATGAAATGAAAAGATTGGTGTGCATAATTTCTTGGAAAATGAATAGAAAGATTAATACTATCTACTTCTTTAAATTATCAGATGGTCTCTATTGATCAAAAACAAAACCAATACAGATATAGTAACAGAAAAGGAAATTAAAAATGTACACAGCACCAACTGCCATAATAATTATAAGTGCCTTTTCTGAATCCAATCATTCAGCTAATTTTCATGCACTATCTTCTCTGTATTCTATAATCTCTATTCTATTTCTTTTGTCATGTAGAATTGGTTGCTGCATAATCTCCAGTCCTGTTTTCCACATTTCATAAAGATTACTACATTTTTTAAACTATCAATCACTGATAAATCTGCATATGTTCTCTCATATACAGTCCCAGACACAGTTTTCAAAGCATCTATTCTGCAAGAAAGACTACCTTAAAGTCTGAGAAGTTGTGAATGTACACATGATATGTGTTGAGAGGTTTTTCTCTTTGCACTTTAATTATATAAACTGTAAAGCAACACTTCAGCACATCATGCGATGAATTTAAAAGTGTGGTATCAGTTGTGAAACTCCATTTATTTATTTTTCAATTTAGGTATTCCAGTGGCACTCATTCATTCATTCATATGTACAGGGATATAATTGAATACAAAAGAGAAGAAATTGCTGAGTGTCAGTCATCTCAAGAGAAGATTTCTGCTGCATTTTTAAATAAAGTAGCTTTTCTTAAAATTTTCACATTTCTGCTCAAAAACTTGTAGAAGCTTGTCCATACTCAGAAGACCTACATTTAGTTGCCCATCACCCATTTTGGACTGCACTGTGGATCCTACTCACAATCTATTGCAGATAACATTGAGAGAGAGGAACTTTCAAAGATAAGCTGAATTTTCCTATTTAAGTTGTCTTTCCCTGTTTCTATATCCTTCTCTGTGTTGCCTGTATATTTCCATGTATGTCCAATAGAAATGATCTGTGTTAGTGGATCTAGCTGAGTTTCTAACCTATTGAAGTTTTCCAGGGCTACAGATCTTCCACAGAAAGTGGTTTTAAATCCACTTCAATTGCATCCTTTAGGAGTATTTGGAGGAAATCAAAAGGTTTTGACCAGCTGCTGTTCTTTTGCTCTTTCTCCTCTGAAATATTCTGCACTCTGTTGGTTGTTGTCCAGTATCTGCATTTTTGGCCCCTGGTGCTGACCAGATAAGATGACAGAGGCTCTCTGTTCAGTGCATACAGTGGATTCTGAGGGTCTCTCTCCTCTCTGCTCAGCATTTTGTTTTCACATACATATATATAAACAATTCAAAAAGCATGAAAAAGTCATTAGATTGCTTGAGGAAAAAATATTATTACCATTATTTTATTGTAAGGTATTGTAGTTATTGTAGTTATTTGCCACAGAATTAATTCTGTCTTTTCCTTTGTGTTCATAAGCCAAGGAAAAAGGAACCCTAGCAGAGAGGTTGAAACAGGAGGATGTCACACTATCACCTGAACAACAGGTGTAGGTGTAATCCTTTCTTGTTCTAGAAATCATGTTCTCCACGTGGGGAAAGAGGGATTATTGAGATGCCTGTAGGTTTGCGGACTCACTTAAGGGTGATGTGCTGAGCTTGAAGAAATTGCAGCAAATTATCTTATATCCATTGCCCAGTTCTTCACTAAAGGGTTCTAATCCCTTGTCCTCTTCCCCCGAGGTATCCTACTCACTGTAGGCTGACACTCCTGCCTGCCTGATCTCAATAGTGGTGAATTGATAAGGTCACCAGGTTAAAGCCCAAGGCTTGAGCTGGTGCTTAACATACAGTGCCAATTTATACAGCCTTTTTTTCTCTTTCCTGCTTCCTTAATTATTATTTACATATTCCAAGTGAAGTGGAATAGGTCAAACAGGAGCCATTAATGTCAAAAATCTACCAGCTCTCTCATTTAGAGCAGACTGCACTGAATTTTCTCACATCCCAACTGCATTGCCCTAGCAACAATATTATTGTTTAGAAGTGAACAACCTCTTTTTTTAGTATCGTGACTATCCCTCTGCTTTTAATATGCCTAGCCTTAAAAAGGCGTTGCACATTAAATATTTTACTTTTTTTTGTACTATTGGCAGAATAAGATTGTTATACATGAAATAGTTATGAAGTGATATAAATACAGAAAATTACTCTTTTACACCTGAATGAGTCTTAGTGGAATGGGTTTATTTATTAGTTTTGGAGGCTTAGTTTTGTTTAGTTTTATTTTTCTACTAGAAAAATAGCAGTTGAACTGTAAAATCAGGTACCCACCCTTAACCAGGGACTCCTGTGTTTATTAGGTTTTAAGAAGATAATGCCTCAGCCCATAAAGAAAAATATTTTACTTAAGCTGCCAGGACTACAAACACACTCTGGACTCTGAAAGTCACACAGTGTTCTCCTCAAAGTTGTCACCAATTGTCGAGGTTTATTCATACTTACAAGACCTTATGGGTCTTCAGATTGTATTCTAAGTGACAACTCTGAAACCAGAGGAATAGTAAGAATCTCAGTTTTAGCTGTTTGGAATTTAGCAAATCAATCTGTTGATGTAAAGGTGACATCTGCGACCTGATGAGGTAGTCCCGTGTGCATGAGAAATTGTGATGTGCAGTCAGAGGTATATATCCCTGGAGTAATCTTTTTACAGAAATGTATATATAACTTTTTAAAGTTCCCATCCTCATTGAAAATCAATACCAATCACAACCCAAAATGCCAACAGGCTCTAGCAGACATGTGGCAGTGGATTAAAATTGGATGGGTGAAATTGTAGCAGCCTTCAGCTGCACCCTCCACCCCTGTGATGGATGTTGCCTCTCCCAAAGCAGAGAGAACTGATCTGCTCATGAATCTCCTGATCCACTGCAGCTCATCAAAAGTAAACTGACTCGGATTCAGGCTGGCTGTAATATGGACACAGAAATTTGTCTCGAGAGAGAAAATGTTTATTATATAGACGGCAAGGATACCTGGAAAAGTTCAGCAATCTGATTTTAACCTGTTGCTGAATGACCTCTGCTAGTTGTAGATGCAGAACTTGATAGGCTGCGTCAGATGATTTTAAAGCAACAAAAACCCCTGTCTCTCTCAGTCCCCCACTGAGTGCCTGAAGCCTCACTGACCTCTGGGGCAGGAGTTCTGACTAACTTTGACATTTTTCTGAGAATGTTGACTGAACTGATGGAAACATTGTATGTACATCCCCTTTTTCTCAGTCGTCTATCTCTGTAAATATCGTCACTGAAGGTTTGCAGGGTAAGTTGGCACTGGTAGGAGGTGGACAAAAATGAACAGAGCACCTAGACACCTGAAAGCAAGAAACAGGCAGGGAAAAGCATGAGGATAACACCTTGGGTACTACAGTAATAGAATGTTTGTAGAGAGAGGGAGATCATCTGAGTGCTATTGTCTCATCATTTTGGAGTCAGTGTATACCATTGTGATGGTATCGATATACAATCCACCCCACATGAGATTACATAGCAGCAAACCATGTCTTTCTCAGGACTTGTCAGATAAAATCCCCCTGTCAATTTTGTTTATATAGGTATCTAGGGACATAGCAATCTAATTTCTATTTGCTTTAGGACATCCTGTCTGGGCTTTTGTTTTTAGGCAGTTCCATCATTAGGGTTCTGTAGATTTTGCCTGCCAGTCCTGTGAGGATGAGATTTTGTAAAGAATTTAAAACAACACTGGAGGTCTTTCTTACACCACTGAGCAACACTGCAAGCACCAGTATTGGGAATATCCAGCAGTATAATGGTATTTTCCTAGCTTGACACCCAGTCAAATTTGAATCAATAGCTGTTCACTCACACTTTAATGAATGCAGCAACAGTGATTTTATTGTATAACATCCTGAGTTTTTAAGGGGAAATCTGACTTGACTACACCAACAGCCAAAACTTGCCACAGATAACCTTCCAACATACTTGAGCTCTGTCTCTGCAGCATTGCTCAGATTTATACATCAGTTACTACTTTCTTCACCAAAGAAGACACAGAATGGTCTGAGTTTTAAAAGTTAGGTACACTAAATAGTAAGGAAATATTTTTACATAGCAACATAGAGGAATTATCCTTTGACTGGTAAAGTATAAGTCTATATCTGTATGCACACAACAGAGTTTTAATTGTTTGCATTATAACTTCAAATATCTGCCACTAGGATGTCCTTGAAGACATGCTGTGGTACTAATCAGATTTGTCAAGATGAGACAGTACCTTTCTATTCTCTCTTACACATCATAAACTCTGACTGATATCCCCAAGGGGAAAAGATGCATAATGTGTCATTTATGACCTGTTACATGCACAAATTACTTGCATCTTGTATGCAGTAGGATAACAAAATGCTATTGATTTTGAATTTCACTTAAGAAGCTGATCTTTATTGTTGGCTGTCACTTTGCAGATTTTTCCTCCTGCTGTGAATTGTTTGATCTAAAATCTTTGTTCGGGGAAATGGAAGCAGTGATGGTTTTATAACATTTTTGAAAAATTGTATACATTCTATCCTAGGAGATAGAGATTATTTATAAGCAGAAAAAATATTCTATAAATCAGAATCACTTTCAAATAAGTAAAAAACCCCATGTAATATGCCAATCTTGTTTTGCTTTTACAACTCTGCTGTGTAGCAGAGCAGTTTTTCAGGGCTTGAAGCAAGGCACTGATCCGCACCAAGATGCTTGTGCAGAAGCAAAATTAGAAGGCAAAGCTAAGAGAAGTATTCATTAGTGCAACACACTACATAATAAAATGAAATAAAATTTAAAAAGGAATTCTAGAACAGATTAGGGTATGAATTTGAAAACTCAGCAGGTATGATAGATTAAGAATTAGGGAACATCTTCCACCAAAATTGTCCTTCCCAATTTTATGTGTTTTTGTCAGATTCATAAAGGGGCATTTCAGTATCACTTTGGGATATTATTTTAACATTCTATAGGAAAGGAATAAAACCAGTATTCATTAGCATAAGGATTGGAAGATTTTTTTGGTAAAATGGGAAGGGAAAATGTATGTATGTATGTATGTATGTATGTATGTAGGTATGTGTAATATTAATTATTTTATCCTTTCTTCATTTATTTCTTTAAGAATATCAACACTGTGATTCTCAAAGAGAGTTTAAATACAGATTGTCATGGTAAATGTTGGAAAGTCTTCAAGAGCCTATACCTGAACTCCAGCAAAACTTTCTCAGTGCCTATTTGTCATTTTCCATGTCAGAAGTGAAATTCAATCTGCTTACCTTCATACAGAGCAACTCTGTCACACAGAAAATATCAGTTTTATAGGTTGCATCAGCTGTGACAGAAGACAAAGAAAAGCAAAGACCTGCACAAACCAGCTGTCACCTGATTCCTTGAATTAATTTATGCAATTTGGTGTCAACAAGCAGACCAAGAACACATGTAATATATCTTTGAAGATTTAACTGCAGCATACTATTGTAAACTAAGTGGAAATACCATGGTCTCCTACTAGTTTGAACTGTGGTGTTAGGAACACTTTTACTATTGTTATTTTATATAATGGGGAAAAAAAGCCTCCCTAGATTGTTTACGTTATCAAAATGTATTTTATGAAGCAGATTAAATTGAGAGTTTTCAAATACAGTTAGGTTTCAGTTACCTTAGTTTTGGTTTGTGTCCAGAATTAGTATTTGTGTCCAGAATTAGCATTTTTAATACCTCAGGAAGAAGTTGGTTAAGTCACTACTGTTACTGTCCATTACATACTTAATGTGCGTCAGCTGGTTACTTAACTAAGCAGCATTCAACTTCCTACCAGCTTTTTATTACCAAACCTATGTTTTCTGGGATCAAGTCTGCTTTGGCATTTTAATTCTTTTTTCTTAGGAGATTATTTCATGAAGTGAAAAATTCCACAAACAAAGGTACTTAAAAATCAGCTACAATCTTATTCACAACTTTTAAGGATCCTGGACATGGAAAACATTTGTGTTTCTGTTAGATGAAATGAAGTATATATATATATATATATATATATATATATATATATATGTGTGTGTGTTTTTCTATTGCTACTGATACATGTCCTTCACAGCAGCATTCCAGCCAAACCTCAAGTGGCATAGATGCATTAGCTCCATTAAAGTCAATGGAAGTTCACTTAATCACATCACCTGAGAATCTGGCCTACAGCCCGTAACAAGACAATCCTTTGGAGGGTAATAACATTTTATGCTTTTATCAATCACTCTTCTAGGCCTGTAGCTATTTGTGGCAGACTAAAAAATGTCATATTATAATAAAAAAGGCTGGTTGTGATTATTTCTTCCAGAAAGTGCAAGAACCTTTTCTAGCAATACAACACTTTATTTTAAACATTCTGATGACAATTTAAAAACAGCATTCATATTCTTGGCTTTAAGGCTCCAAGTTGTCACACTGTTTTCCTCTGTTTTGTCTGTTTGCATAGGACACATGTCTACAACCACGACGATAATAGATGGTAAGAACGGATCCGTTCCTTCGTCATCCATGAAAGTGGGCAAGAAATCAGTGACAGAAGACCTCGTGACCACATTCAGCTCACCAGCAGCATGGCTTCTTGTGGTTGCTCTGATTGTTACCTGGTCAGCAGTAGCTATTGTAATGTTTGACCTGGTGGATTACAAAGCCTTAGCAGGTAAAACTCAGCATATTCTATTCGACATCTTCTATATTCAAATTTAAAACTTTCTTAAGCAGCGTCTATTACATAAATCTGCCAGTGTCTCACCTCCTTGGGGACAGCACAGTGTCTCTGCTGAGTTTACCAAGAGAGAAGATATTGTGAAAAACGTCAGAACACATCAATTTACACCTCACACACCTTTATAATTTAAGTCTCTTCATTTTGCAGCCCATCCTCATCTTGGAAAATGAATACATTGGCAGTAATGTAAAATGTATATGAGCATGTAAGGTCAGATTTCTGTTTTTCAATTTCTATATAATCTTTTTTTTCTAGAAAAATGAAATTGGTGTTAATTCATATCTTCAGAAATATAGTCTTTAATAGTTGCCTTGAGTATTCTCTTATCTGCTTACACAGTTCAATGATCAGAAAAATGTAGAAGAACGTATTAACTCTAAAATTGAGCTTCAAAAATCATATGTACAGAGGATCAGATTCTGAATATTAGCTAAGACACACCCTTGTCTTCAATAAGGCAATAACTCTCACCTACTTTTAAGATTTGGCTAGATAAATGAATAAGATCAAGCTTTAGGGTACATATTGATTACCTTGGACAAGGATGAAAATTAAGTGGGTGGTACAAGGACTGCAATTCTAATTGAGGAATAGAAAAAAAGAGTGTCAAATAGAAAGAAATGGAATATTTATGCCTTTTATTTGGCAGTGATATACAATGGAAAATAAATTAACTACCTATGTTTATAAAGGGTATGTAGAGCTCAGCAAGCCTTCAACAGTAAAACCTTTGTGAGGCGAACAGCCATGAAGTATTGGGAAACATGTATGTGAACCAGAAAACAAATGATTAGGGTCCTTGTCTTACTTAAATGAGAACTCCAGCTCTAAAATTATCGCAGCTGTCACAATAAATAACTAGGAATTGCAATTCTGGCTTCAGCCTTTTAATTCAAAAGAAATTGAGCTGATGTTCTGGAGTAAATTTCCTGGACTTTATTAGTTTACTGATAAATTCATAGATTTTTTTTTGTCCTGCTATATATCAATATTGACTTCAAGATTTACTTAGAAAGCTTTTGAAACATGTATAGATCTTGAAAGAAACCAACAAATCCTGGATCAATAGAAGTCACAGACCTTGAAATGTGGAGAAAATGTACCACAAAATTTTCTTAATTTTTTTCTCATCTGTCTTTGTTTTCAGAAGGACATCTCTGGGGTACCAGGAAAACATAAAGTTATTTTTGAGAGATCCTTCCAAAATAAGCATCAGATTTTAGTTTGGAAACCAAACACTTGATGCTAGAACAGAGAGACAAACAAAGAAAGAGAAACTATTATATTCAGCTTTATTTTTTCCATATTGCATATTAATCAGTCAATCAATCAATCAGTCAGTCAGTCAATCAAGTTCTTAATATATTTTCAATGAACAGTCAAGGACCAGGGTATAACTCAGATTAAACTCTTAAACTCAGAAATTTCTGAACCGGCCGTCAGGTCACACATGTGCAATAAACAAGTCAGGGTAATGCTAAGCAATAATAATCTGTATTTAATTTGTACCAAAGTCTGAAGGAAACTTTCTAAGCAGATGGAATTCTATTCATATTTTATTGGTTAAATGAGCTTAAATCTCACAAGTGTTGATGGAAAGCACCATTTTCAGACCAGGACATAGAAATAAAACAGTGTAAAATTTGATCTGCAGGGTGGGGTTTTATTTTGTGAAGATCTCTGAGAGACGGTATGTTAGTATTTTGAGTTCATGAGTTTGTTTCTTTTCCTTTCCAACAGTATTTCTGTTCATAAGTGATTAAATAAACCACCATTCAAATCAGGTCGTGATGGTCAAACATTAAGAGAAGGAACTGCTGTACTTCTTTAGAGCAGGATTTATTAGACTGTTTTCTGTATTTACATACATATAAGAATAGTTGCATGGCTGTTATCACAACCTTTAGGTTTCCACTCCTGATTTCTTACTGGTTTTTTCAAGTTAAACCCAGTGATTTATAAAAATTCCATGGAAATAGCTGAAGATTTTACATAGAATCACATAGCTGACATTATTGATACAAGAATGATTTTCACTTTTGGACAGTTTGCCCTACAGTGGAAGTAATGCTTCCTTTCCTCCTTTTCATATAGAAAGTAGAATTTGGAGCATATTTCTAAGTGGCTCCTTAAATCTAGAACCTAGTAATTTTTTTTGTCTTGGGTTTGATATTGTTCTTTGAAAAACTAGACCTACATAAAAGGAGCAAATAGTTATATTAGGGACTATAAATTTAGTTTTGCAGGCATGATTAAAATTAATTTCTTAGTTCTCAAATGCAAATGAAAGACACCAAAGAAATTATATTCAACTGTGTGCTTTTTAAATCCATAAAACACAGAAATTTCAGTGTTTTTTTTCCTCAAAGAACAGTTGCCTTTCATAAGCCACTGCATTTAATTTCTGTCCCATTTCTCTACCTGGAGTTCCATGAAGTTCATGTTCAGAAAGTATGCACAGCATATGAATGAGGCAGGCTGAGAGAGCTGAACTCAGCCTAGAGGAGACAGAAGGATGAGCAGCCTGCAGATTTTTGAAGGGCAGTTACAAAGTCGGCAGAAGATTCTGATCTATGGGCTCTCACAGGGACTTTCGCTGTGGTTCTGTGCCAGAAGTTACCATCTCCATGGCAGAGCTGTAGCAGTGACTACACCACGCAGGAGTGAGTGCAGCAGAAACAGGAGCAGCCTGACCTGGTAAACCAGTCAGGAAACTGTGTGGCTGAGGAACAGACATGGATTTTTTTCCCCCTGATTACCCTACAGAGCTGCTAACATTTGGAAAATACAGGAAGTGCAGTGCCCTAGACCATAACTTGCCCAGAGTACACAGAGATTCATTAAAACACTACATGTGAGCTGAGTAGGAAGTATTTTATACTTGAACCTGAGCATTCTTTTCCTTCAATAATTATCAATTTTACTCTCATTATCTGAAAGGCAAACAATTCCAACAGAAGTAAATTATCAGTATATGTATTTTAGCTCTTGTATGTTCTTTTATTTAGTATGAACTTCACAGCATCCTCTGTAATTAGAGCTCCTACCCTTAGGTTTTGTTTTTTGATTGCTGTAGTTTCACCTTCTTTTAGAAGTAAACTATCGAGTTTGTGAGATTTCAACAATTTATATAAGATGAAATTTGTCCTGGAATGATAAGAAAAAGAGATGTTTAGTTTCATCCTAAAGTAGATGTGATAAATTACTTTTTTCTGGCTTTTTTCATTCAGCATACATTTTACAAATGTAAAGTAGCTTACAGAACTGAGGGAGGCTGAGGGAGGTTAATACTTAGAGTTTAGGTAAAGTGAAGTCAGATTACATGAACTCAAGCTCCACACAGAGAAAGATTTAAGATACAATTTTGCATAATTTTACACATCCAGAAGATGATGGCTGTAAATTCTATAGCACTCTGTGTTGTTCAGGAGGTGCTGGTAACAACAGAAAATATATCATTACAGGGGGACCCTGTGTCCCAGGTTGCATGTGTAAAGCTTTGCTTCCTGTTTGGTTATGTGTCAGTTTGTTCAGAAGTTAGGACAGGGATGGAATCTGCAAATCAGCTTTAGCTTTAGCAGTGGATTTCAAGGAAAGTATGAGACAAGAATTAGATCTGTACTGAAAGCTTCACCCCTGTTCTATCTACCCTGAAGAAGGAAATTAAATTTTACAGTGTTGTGCTTTAGCATATTACGCTCATTCCTTTGAGGAATCAAATGAAAGCTTGCATTCCTAGCAGGCTGTATTGTACAACTCTGAACATGACTGAAATATTTCTAATGGGGTATGGAGGTGACATGCCTTACAAAAGCTTGAGAAAAGAAACTACAAATCTCATGCAGTACACAGTGTGTACGAATATGGAATAAGTAGCATACCATATTAAAAGGCCTCTTATATTTTCAATATTTTTCAGAAATGAAGAAAAAAATTAATTTTGATTTATATGTGCTTTGCAACAGTTCATTACTTTCATCCTTTGTGTTGAAAAACATGCCTTTTTAACTGGCTTCATAATTCATGAATGTATTTCATGCATTTCTTGTACACATAACTGGATTATACATTTTAATTGGTAAATGCAACTCAACAATTTAAGATTATTTTAGTCCTTAAGATTGATTTCCCAGGAATCCATATTTGCTAATGGGCTAATAGAGCGTTCAAAATTCCCTGCCATCTCTGTGACCAATTACAGCTAATTACATCCCCCTAATTTCAGATCCAGAGTGTTCAATATTCAGAGTAAATTGACAGTGATTTCGCCAGTCACCTGAAGGCCAGACTAAATCAAACCTAATGAAACCTCGCCAAATCTATGAAACCCAAAATTACCCACAAAATAATATAGCTGAAAATATAAAAAACACACACAGACACATTTAGCAGAATGAGCTTGCTATGCTGCTTTCATGAGTGTAAAACCAACATGAATACACTCTTTGTTGGGACTAATTTGTTTTGTTCACATAAAGAGGTTTTTTAGAGACCTGTAGCAAAGGCAGATCTTTGTGGAGGTAGTGCCTTTAGGAATAGAGAGTTAACACAGTATGCATCTCCCATCCAGTCAGATGCTTTCTTCAATTATATTTTTTTTCATCTTTTTAAGTTAATGCAAAAAAATTGGCCAAATACTGTAGGGCTTCCCATAGTAGCTTCTGAATAACACAGTCTGAAGTCACCATTTCCCTGGCTGGACTTGTGGTCATTTTTATTACCGTCTTGCAGTCACAGATAGGTTTTGTCTGGCCTTGGGGAGTATATGATAATTATAAAGAATATACACATACATATTCCCCCTGCAATATCATCTCACTGTAGTCATCCTGTTGGGCTAATGTTCACTGGAAAATTTTAAAAGCTTCATGAAAAAGGGTAGACATATTTTTGCTCTTCTATTTTGTGACTGTATATCCATCAGTGTTAAGACTGAAAATACATTTTCATTCAGTCAGGAAAAATAATGAACTTCTGGTTAAGTTTAAACCACCAGCAAACTTAGTGGAATAAATAATTTTTTCTCTTTTTCAAACATTAAAAGCTCTAGACAAACCTCCTACTCTGAAATTTATCAAAACAGTGCTATAGTCTTCTGCAATACATTTTTTACTGTATTTATAAATGTCAATTCAAAGCATCATTGAACAGCCTATCTATTTCAAAGTTCTTTATTGAATTATATGAGACTTCAATTAATGTACCTAAAACCTACAAAACATTTTTTTTCTCTTTTCCATGATAAAATCAATTAAAGGGATTTAAGCCCATTTCCAGTTTAAAGAAGAGCTGCTCAGATGACATCTAGTTTCTCATGTTTCAGTCTGCGGCAGATTTCATAGCTGACTTATAAACCCCTGGAAAATGAGTTTATAGTGAAAAGAGAGACAATCTATGAACTATTGCAGTATTGCAAGTGCTGCTTTCATCCCAAAAGGTCCAGTGTATAAAAGATGATAAATTTTGATAGATCAAACTTTGTGAAGTTATGTAGTAGAAAATATGAAATTCCAGAAACCATTTCAATGTATAGAGAAAGATCTAAGAGGAGAATTCATGCTTAAATATGCTTCATGGGACACAAAACAGAAAGCAAATTTACAGTGCGTAACGGTATCTGTGAAATTTTTAATTTTAAACAAACAAACCAAACCAGTAATTCGTTTCAATAACAATTGCGGTGATGCAATTCTTTGGTTACTTGCTTTTGAAGAAATTGAAGTAACTTAACTAGAATCACCCACACGTAATATATTCTTTTCAGCAATAGAATCTGTTTGCAACTTGTGAAAATGCTGTGCTTTGTTTGATCACGTTTTCCCCCTGCTATGATTCACACTGCATTATCTCACACCTACAGCATATTGTTTCTCTTGGTAATGAACTCAAACTGCTGCCATATACCAGCAGCCCCACAGAGATTCAACAACTCCTCAAGTGCTTCCTTTAGCCAAGAGACAGCTGAGAACATTCATTATTGCTAATGGTGTTTCTTCATTTTTCTTTATTGCCCTTCCTGGGGTTCATCCTGTTGCCATCAGGTATAGCCACCTATTCACAGCATTGTGATGATCCCTGTTTCCCACCTGGTAAAGACCTTCTGCCTGCAGTGTTCTGAGTATGTGTGTGGCTGGTAACAAAGCATGGGCACGAGCAGAGGCCAGGACACGGCAGCACTGCTTCTCAGCTAACCCCAACAACTCCGCCTGGCTGGGGCTTGCAGCAGCCTCTTCCTCATTTTCACATCGTGCTTGAAAGAGATCTGACAGCTAAGAGATGCCCCCAGCCAGGAGAGTCCCAGGAAATGGTGGCAAGCTGAGGTACTAACTTTACACTTGAAACGCCCTTTAAAAATTATCTAACAGCTTTGTAATCTGAAGACTTGTGTTCTTAGTCAGAGAACTGAACCCACAGAATGAGAGAAAAAATAAAGCTTCAAATTATTTTAGATAAAATGTGTCTCAGAAAACACCACTTAATGAAGATCTGAACTATCAAATCAAAACCTTCCAGTTGAAATCAAATCAAGTCATATAAACTACACTAAAAGACCATCCTAAACATACATTGCTATCGACATGTAGGGCTGTATCAAATGGACCTGAAATTACCCAATTACATTGTGAGAGTTTGTGAATTTCTTTCTAAATTTTGGCAAGTAAATTCTAGTTATAGCGGCTTCTTTGTTCACTTTCAGGTGAGGTTTCCTCTATGAACTTGACCTCAACATAATTGTCTAAGGTTGCTGTTAGAAAGAGACAGCCACAGGTTGTAGCCTTAACATTTACAATATAGGTACTTATAAAATGGAAAATACTGAGAAAGATGACTCTGCACTTTCTTTGACAGTTTTTATATGTAATATAATTAAAAACTCAATTAGTATTTTTATACAAATAATTCAATGAATTCAGAGTTTTATGGCTTATGTTTAGATAATATGTTTAAAAACCAACCTGTTTAAGGCTTAGAGCTGTAATCTTGACAAAAAAATGTTAGTCTGTGAAACAGAAATGTAAGACCTAAGGACAGTTAGGTTGATAAACTGGAATGTTAATAATAGGAGACCATGTGTATATTGAGTTCAGTATCTTAGATTCTACTTTTCAAAAGATCACAGAGTAGAAAGAAACTCACAAATATATAAACTTTCAAATGACAATATAGGTCTCTGTATTTATAACAGAATATTTTACTAAAAATGGATATGTTTTATTACCTCAAGCTTGTGTTAGGCTTTCGTATTTTATCAAACACAAATTCTCTATCTTCATCAGCGGTACCTTGTCAGTGTCAATGAAGTAGTTTATATCTCATAGATCAATCTTTGCACCAGATAATTACCATCATTTGTAACTTAATTGCATTCAATTCACTGTAGTCAAAATACATAATTGATGAAAATCCAACAATTGCTAATTAATTTTCTGTGATTCATTAAAAAAAAAAAGCCACCTTAACATAAGTTCAACTCTGAGCATACATTTAACCATTTGACAAGCAAAAAAAGATTGATAGGAAACTACATTTCTGGCAGAGTTACTAAGACTTGAATAATGACTGAAATGATTTCCACAGATAATCAGTTAGTCACTTTTTGTTGTGCACTTCACAGGAATGAATGACACAGCCTATTAAGCATAACCAAATTTCCTCTACAGTCTACAACAAATCATACCATGTGATTACTCAATTCTTGTATCCAAAAATCACTTTTAAAATACATATTATCAGTCCCGATTAAAAAAAAATAAAAGAAGTTTTCTGTTCAAAAATACTTTCACACTTTATGAAAATTACCTCCTGTTTTCTTGCTACCAGGAACAAACCTAATGCCAATTGCAGGAGTTGGGAACTTTTTCGTTGCCTGGTTTCAAGTAGCTGTGTTAAGTTTGAGTTATTAATTACCATTAAAGTTAAAATTATGATTTTAAAATCATTTAGAATTAAGATTTTGGGCCAGGGTGTCTTCAGAAGTGACAAAATTAATTGTTCAGAACTGTAGCACTTGATGTGCTGCTTCAAATTACATAGGGATTTTTTAGAAGTATTTAGTACTTACAACACATCTGAAACTATTTAGTAAATAATTATTTTAAAGACGTTTGCATATATTTAGTATGAAAAAATCCAAAAAATCTTCCCGATATCTCCAGCAGCTAAAAAACATTCTCCAATCAAATTCAACTGAGTTGTCCTACAATAAGATTTCTTTGAAAGGCAGTATACAAATTCCTTCCATTTGATTGGAATTCTTCCTCTGTCAACTTTATCTCTTCCAAATTTCATCATTTTCTAGAAGGTTTTGGAATTCTAATGTTTCCTCTGAAAACAAAACAACAAAACTGTTACTATTCTCATAGCAGTGAGCATGTTAGCACAAGAAAAGAACTTTTACTGATCTGAAAAACATCTCTTATAGTGTACCAAGTAATAAAAGACTTTGAGAAACAAAAACTAGCAAAACTGCTAAAAAAAATGCTAGCAAAACATTTTTGTGGAATCAGTGCCGTTCTGGAACGTAAGTAATTTACCAAGGTGAATAGTTGTATAGACATGGAATTAATTATGAATGCAAGGTTACAGGTCTAAGTGCTTAGCCAAAGTGTACAAAACCAAGAAAGATTTAAATCTGAAACAGCATCAGTATCAAGATCCCTGTCACACACCTCAGTAATATGAAAATGAGGTGACATGTCCAGGCTAAATTTTCAGACTTCCTTTCTAGTCAAAGGAAAGGAGTGGGTATCTTTGGAAGTTAGTTCATGTAACTCTAAAACAGATTTCAGAGGAAAGAGAGACACTTGCCTTCTGAAGATCACAATATGGCTTTCTGCAGTGGCTTTTGAGGGAGTTTAGAAACCACCAGGGATTCAGTACCCTTTCAGGTATATTTCACTAGACAGGATAACCTGAACTTAAACTGTGATTAAAGATAATTGCTTAGTGTCAACTAAATTCTTCAATATTAATTGTATGTTTCATGTCTCAACTTAATCCCCTCAGTAACCATTTACTTCCTTTCCCCTCCTTCAACAGGTATATATAAATTGTTAACTATTTTATCTAAGACTAAAAAATTGGCTCAATCCCTATTTAAAAGTGGAACAAAAGGTAAAACTTCCTAAGTCTGTATCTACCTGAGAAATATTCCGTATTGATAAAAGCTCTTTACAGTTTAAATTCAAAATCCTATCCCCTCTCCTTCCAGAGCAATGGATTTTATGTGATATATATTAGTTACAGTTTAAATCAATTATATTAATCTATAATAATATTAATTATAGCTATAGATTAGTTACAAATTCTATATTACACACCATAGGTTAGCAAAAGAAATATGTTGTGAACTTACTTTTAAAATAATTAGTCGTCTAAGATTTGATGAGAAATGAGAAGTTAGATAGAGGATTCCTTATCCAGTCGAATATGTGGACTACAAGATGATTGTAAAAAATCTCATCATTCTTTTCAATTGCTGGACATCTCTAAGTTTAAAAATATCAAGCTCAAACTTTGTTATGAAAATCTGCATTCTTTCAGCTTCACTCTTGAACCAGGAGTATGTAAATCTTCTGGAAATGATTGTCTTTCTTTGCATGTGTGTGAGGTAAATTGAATCTTCCTCTGTACCTGTTAACATCAGAATTGTTTCATTTCCTTTGTCTTTAGTGTATTCCATCCTACTAGGGACCTCACAGCAGCTGGTATTGTCAAAGCTGTTGGGAGAACTAAAAGCATGGATTTAATCAGTTGTCATTTTCACTTCAGCATTACTTGGTGTGTTGTTCTCAAGAGTTCTAGAACACATCACTACTATTAGCACTAATGTTAAAAAAACGTTGGAAATACAACACAAGTTAAACAGAAGATCTGTGCATGAGGACATAATTTTCCAGGTCTGTGCCGCTTGCATCAGACCTCAAGTGTGCTCACAGTATCTGTTAGAATGCAAAATTTCATTTGGCAAATATGAATAAAGTGTCCTCTACACAGCTCCAAAATGATTTTTCTAAAGTTTGTATGTTAAACAGGATTTGCAACTTGGGCCTGTTAGCATAGGAATGACTGGACACTCAATTTTGCCTCTGGACACCTATAATTTCTAATCCCTTTTCATAGTGTGGTATGAAGATGCTATGAATTAAAGACCAGGATATGATGTTGAAGACTGATTCATCAGCAAAGATGGCTTGCCTTGGGGTGGTTGGAATAATTTCCTCTGCTCTTGATCTTGCACTTCTGTGAACATTTCCTTTGCCTGCCCAGGGGGGACAGCTCTGCTACCTGTGAAGCAGAAGCAGTTATTGAACTTCTAGTTGATAGACTAGTATATTAAAATAAATTGATACCAGTTCTTGTTTAGTTTACAGCTGTAGTCCCTGAGGCTGTAAAAACCTGTGGCTGTAAAAGCAACTGAGCCCTCCCTAAGCAACCAGTGGGTAAAAGGAGGGTGGAGAGCCACACAGAAAATCAAGGCAGCTGTCCAAAGTTAAACCATCCCTGCTTGTGAATCAAAATCTTGATTATGCTAAGACACCCCTGGCCAGATCCATTCTATTAGTCCACTTTGGCTCCTTAACACCTCTAGATTAGAATAAAGTGCAAATGGCATCAGGGGTCAGGTCACAAATTCACTTTTTAAGAGCCTAAGTATAGGTATTCATTCTCCTGGTTAACGCTTGAGAAGGCAATTTGTGGCAAATCACTTGAAAAAATTAAATCCCTACATCTCAGTGCATGAAGACAATGCAAACAAATAAATGCCATGCTAAAAAAAGTAAATACTTGCTGGTTTACTACTCAATCTTCCTGAATCAAATAATGTGCACAGTAGTACACTAAATTAATTTATTTGCATTTATGTCATCGCATCGTGTCACACCTTTAATTTATTTGGTGTGTCTGATTGTTCAGCAACATATACCTATAAAATACAATATTCACAAAATAATAACTACAATATTTCTTTGGTCTGCATTATAACAAGCAGATTCAAACCAATAGAAAGTCAGCTCTTGGTCTCTTGTGTTTCAGAATAATTAATTAGAAATAAAATTAACTATTTAGTGATGCATTCATATTTCAAAAAAAGCTACATCTAAGTTTTATTATAACACTTTTAGAAAATAACTGTTCTTACTGCTGTCACTGAAAAAGTTCCTTTAAACCTGCACCTTGCATGATTTTTAGCCTGCAAGTCCATCTGAGACTGCTTCTGATTAATGCTAAGATTTGGCTCGTGAGTCAGAACACTGCAATCAGAAGTTGTTCTGAAGAGACTTGTCTTTAGCTTCATACTAAAACATTTACTTACAGAAAGACAATGTGAAACAGAGGTATGGTTCCCACCTTGATACTGTTAAATTTAGCATACATCAAAACTCCTAGGAACAAGACTAGGTCAAAAGTTCAGTTTCAAGTACAGTGGACAGTAACATAGACAGAATGAGGGTTGTCCCTGTTCCTGAGCAATGTTGGTACAAAGAAAACAGAAAATTGTTGCGCACAATGGTCAGAAGAAAAAGTCTTTGAGGGGCTGGAAAGTCCCTCTGAAGTAGTGTGTCAGGTCCAGAGAAGTCTGGTGAAATTCCAATTGGAAAAGCCTTTAAGGGAGCACTAGTATTACTTCCTGATGGCTGCAGTGCCTGGATGTGGATACAGAGGGGAGCAGAAGTCTCACTCCCATCCGAGATTCCAGGAAGGTGAAGGACATGAAACTGCACGGCTTCCTTCTTTCCCAGTTTCCTTGCCCACAGGGACAGTAAGACCACGACAAGTAAAGTATGCTCACGTGCACAAGTGTACGTGAAAGAAATTCTAGAAAAGTTGTGAGAGAAGAACCAGAAGCACAGGAGTGTGCGTTTGGAAGCAGCTGTCTCTGTGCCACTATCTGGATTTGTGTCCCTCTTTATTCTGAACTCAGGTTAATTTTGGCCTGAGTATGCACAGCTTTCTTCTTCCCAGCCTGTATGTGTGGTCCATGACAGTGATGTGACCTGTCTGTGTAGTTAATCCAAGGCTCAGCAATTTCTTCAGCCAGGACTTGTGTGAAGGAAGGAGCCCAGCAGGGAGATATGACATGAGTGGGACTGAATCCTAGATGGGCATCAAGAGGCAGGGGATCTGAGTCAGATTAAAAACTGGGCAGAAATGAAGAGGTCATCTCAAAGAAAGAATATTAGAATGAAATCCATACTCATATTTTGTCCAGCCAAGCCTCAGAAAGAGAGCCAGAACTTGGAGTACATCAGACCAAATTAGACACTGGGTCCTTAATCACTCTGTGATCAGCGAGTGCAGTAAGATACTGTTTACACCAGTCTTCCACAGGAAGGAGAGCTGTCCTCAAGTGCTTGAATAATAAAAATTAACATTCACAATCCTTGTTTCTGCTAAAAGAGGTAGCACAATTAGTCCTGTATAAAATGAAGAATAACTTTTGTTACTGAAGGAGTTGTTTGGTTTGGGTTCTTTTTTCAAATCGCTTTTGTTTTAAACTCTGCACTCAGGAAGATCTGTTCACAAGCTCAGCACAGAACCACTGAGAATCATTCATGAGACACTGGAAGAGTCTTCTGATTGGATTTATGGCTTTTTTTCTTTACTGTCTGACATCGTATGGAGTGATGATGATGACAGTGATGAAGGTATTTGTAATGCAAAGACTTCTGTAACTGCTCTAACTGCTGTTTTACACGCAATAAAATGGCTTACTCGGCTTTTAACCTCACAGACAAGAAGGTCAGACAAAAGGAAAAGTGAACATTGCTGCTAATAAAGCATCCGCTGGCTATTTCAATCACTAAATTGGTCTCTTTGTTAGCTCTCATCTCATGTTTAATGTACTATTAGAGGAAAAACTGTCAGAATTAAACATTACCATTAGTACATTTTGAATAAAAGAGCACTAATTTGTATATGACTTCAAAGCCACAACCAAAATATGCATCAGGATATTGCTTCAGAGAATGGAAATAACTATTTTCTTTTAATCAGCAAGAATCTAAAGAAGCTTGGAAAATATACAAGATACATCAAGAAATTTAGAACATTTTTTTAAATTTGACATATTGATGATGGGGCAATATATTGAAACGAGAAAAAAAAAAAAAAGACATTTCAACTGAACTTGCAGGATTTTGGATGGCATATTGCAAATAATTCAGTTTACTAAAAGTCATAGTTCTGCCATTATGGTACTATTCTTCATCTGACATAATCAGATAAATGAAAGTAAATTAGTAATATTTTGATTTTGGAAATAAGTCTCCTTCTGTTAATAAAAAACCAAAAACCAAAACAAAACAAATAAATAAAACCTAGCTCCCCAGTGTGAGTAGATACTGCTCACAGTCAGTAGTGGATCCTCGTGTCACATCATATTGGTCATTCCGACAAGCGAGAAGTGTAGGAGTGACATCTTCATTTCACGGTAGTTTATTTTATATTCCATTTGGCTACACCAGAATATGATTAAAAAGCCACAGGTACTGAAACTGACTTCTACCAGTTTGCACAGAAATCTGGGATATTACCAAGTGTTTACCTTTTAAATACGTGCATGAGCTTTTTATATTAGCACTGTATATGAATGCTAATAGGCTGCTACATGTGAGTCTGTGCATTGGGTATCCTATTCTGAGATATGATTTGTAACTGGCAGGAAGCCAGCCTCTCCTAAGGCTGACAAACAGAAAAGATGAAAAATAGACAGCTTGGTAAAATTTGATGAGTGTGCATTTTTTGCATTTCATAGCTCCCAAAGCATGTGCAAGCTTTCAAACACTCGAGTGTCTAAGTGTTAATGGCAGTAGGAAAAGTCATAAAATACTTGACAGACAAAAATTCCAGATCTGATGTTCACTAGATTTGGAAATCTTAGCTGTGTTAGTGTTTTGCTCAAGTGACATTCCATCATCAACCAGGAGTGTAAATAGGCAGTAAGGCCTCTTACTGCACTATATCATAAAAATTAAGTGTTTTGAGCACCCTGCCCACTCTGTGCTGGAGTCAGTGCAGCCGAGGCTGCACACTAACCAGTCATTCAGGATCACTCCTTGAAATTATTCTGTGTCCTACATGGAGGTGCAATAACATTTGCAGCAATCAAGTGCTTATAGTTACACTGAAATGGATAATTTTTTGCCTTGGGTTTTATTGGAAGCATTGCTAGATTTGCAGTCTTGCAAAATTTCATATATAATTTATTTGGAATTTAAAAAAAAAAAAAAGAGCCTTTCCTTAAAATGTGGAAATATGCATAAAGTAAAGCAAGTTTCTAATTGTAGTCACAAGTTAATATTCAGAAGCACAAATAGAAATTTAGATGTTTCCTTAGTTACTACATAGTTACTACAGCACCTTGAATTTATCTACCCAAAACTCTATGGCAAGACTTTTTTTTTTTTTTATTAAAAAACCAAAATCTCAGAATAGATGGTTGTCATTTAGCATACAAAAAAGAGAAATTATTTTTGGAAACAAATTAAGCCAACACACAAAAAAAAATTGTGGTGGATTTTTTAGGGTGTTTGTTTGTTTGTTTGTTTGTTTTGTGTGGGTTTCTGTTTGTTTGTTTAGGTTATGGTGTTTTTTCTTGTTTTTTTGATTTAGTTTGGTTTTGTTGGGTTTTTTTCCAATCTTTTCTCTGATATATTTTTTTTTTCCTGGTTTAGGTGAAGTGGAACCTTCCCTGAAAAAAGGTTGGTCAGTTGCTTAACAATAGAGGGAAAATATTTTGTAATCGTTTTAAGAATTAACTGTATATCTGTGATATAAATTCTACAAGTTACATGGAGGTCTACTAACCTTTTCACTTGTGCTCTAACAAACTCATCAAATGCAAAAACCAAAAAATTATATTTACTGAGCTGTTTGTTGGTCTGTGAGAATTCCTTACTATTTCATTATTACTGAGAAAATCTGAAAGAATTGTCATATAAAAATAGAATTACGGAAATATTATTTATATCCTTGTCATGCTTGTGGGACTCCTGTTAATGCCAATATCTATGTCTGGATCGAAATAAAGTTCAGGAATAATAATATGGAAAGTATATTTAGTGAGAAATAATGATGAGGTACTGTCAAGCATTTTACCTGAAGCCAACACAGGCCCCTAAAGAAAGGACTTTATCCTAATCTTCTGAAAAAATTACTTAGTTATCATTGAATTTTAAAAGCAGACTAGTGAAGGAAACAGGATTTATATTTATAATCTTTATGGATATTTAAATTGTTTTGCTGAAACTTTAAACTTATATTCAACTTCTATTAAATCAAAATGCAAACGTATTAGAAGGCTGGAATTACTGATGATAGAATGTAAAGCTTTTCAAAACTAGGATGTGTTTTTTTCTCCATACTGAGCAAAGCTTGAGAATAGTAGGATGTGTAACCAGCTCTGTGTGAACTGAATTTGGTATCCACCAAATTCTCAAGAGGTAAATGCCCATATTGAAGAATCTATCACCCCAGTTGCTTCTGAGATTACAATGCAGTTTTCTCTGAAATTAATTGGAACTGGATCAGGCTTTTGTTTAATGAAACATTTTGTCAGTCTCAATCTGCAATCCAAGGAATCAATAGGCTTGAAGACCATGATCAGTTATCTTTCTACTGATGACTCCTCATGTTAGGAAAACTTTGAGACAGTGTAGGAAAAGATTCCATCTCTTTACTTCATCTGTAAGAACTGTAAAACCTTCAGCATCACCCTGTCTCTTTTTGCATAGAGACAGGTGTATTTTTAATTTTACAGAAGGTGCACAGTCTGAAGCTGTAGCACATTGTTGGCAAGGATGTAGATGGGTGGAATGTGTCTTCCCACCATGGGCCAGTGTAGGGGCCAGGCTGAACGTGCTGCTACTTCATGGCTAGGAAGGCATAATCCATGAAAACACTATGGACAGCACCACTCTCAACATCGCAATCCATTCTTCTCTGGAAATCGGTGGCATAAGCCTTACCCATTGCATTGGGACACACAGCTGTAGAAACAGAATTTGGTGAAGTCATCTAAACAAGCTGAAGGCTGCTTAAATTGGGAGCAATTGGAAGTGACAATATGGTTGTTTGGACCTAAATTTGCTCAATCCAAGGAGCTGAGTATCTAACTGCCAGCTGGGAATGCGTTCCTCACTATTCAAAGCTCACAGCCTGGCTCTGGACATGAATCCTGAGAGGGTCTTCTACCTGTGGTATGAAGGAAATGGACAAGGATCTGGTGATTTCTCCAGATCTGGTGTCTTACAGGATAACACAGCCACACAGAGGTGAAAAGGCCCAAATTCAAACATGCTTCACCTGCCTGAACTGTAAAACAAATTTTGAGTGGGCTTTTCCACTTCCTGGATGTGTGCTCAAGATTTTCCCCCTGTCTTTTAGAGTATAAACATCCTTGTCTCCCTGCAAAACGCTTTCTCAGACTGGCCCTGCTGAAGATGTATCCCTTTCTGCCATAAGTAACACCATAAGCTTTCACATAGCAACATCCTCAAATAACTTACCATCTCCAGGTGACTGGAGGTCTCCATTTCATCCAGGCAGCCAGGATCTGGACTTGTTTATACTTGATTTTATCACCTCTTTTACTGGGCTACAGATACACAGCACATGCCTGAAGCCATGAGTCCCTTGGAAATGCCAGAGCAGAGCACTGCGCTTGTCTGCTCAGTGACAGGCGCCTCCCAGCCCCTCAGAGTTGTTCCTGTTTCTCTTCTTTTAAAACTGTACAAACACCAAAGAGCTTCATTGCCAGGGTCTAAGGCTAAGTAGAAGTTTTCTGAGTGCTCTGTGGTGTAGTCTACCAAGCAGCTTTTCTGCTGAGGCACGGTGAAATTCTCTCCCAGAGCTAAAGCTTGTGAGTGCAGAAGGCAAAGCCCTGGGAGGTGAGCTGAGGGCTCAGGTGAGCTCCTGCAGGTAGCACTCTCACAAACATCACAGTCTGTTCCCTGAGCACAAGGTGCAGATATCTCCAAGCAGCTTTTCTTAACTAATTTGTGCTGTCATTTACATGGTCCATAAACAAGACTTCCTGAAGTTTTCAAAAACAAACCAAGACACAGCATTGCTGATTTTTTCCATGCTGCTGCTATTAGGGCTGGACCCAAAAGAGGACCATCTATGCAAAGAGATCTGGAGATTTTTGGGTGTCAAAGTGTTAGTTTGATCCATGAAATTAGAACCAAATATTTTGGTTATGGAGTTTTCTCTGCCTACAGGTAAAGGGCTATTTCTGCATCCAAATCCCTTCCACTCTGAGCAGCAATTTTATCTATGGCTTTATGAAGGATCCTTCTTTAGGTGATACCAGCACTTGAACATTCTAAACAAGAAAAAAATTATAAAAAACAGTGAGATTGTGCAGTACACTACTGCTGTCTCCAGAATATGAACAGATTGACATTTTTTCACATTTTTATGGGAAACCTCTCTCAAATGTGCACTGTGGAAATGTGCACTGTGGTTGCTGTGTCTGATATTTAAGCATTTTTATTGGTTCTAACTCACGGTTATTGTGGTATTCAAGAATAGAATGAGAATTTTTGAAAAATCTCCATGTCTATTTTTAGTGACTAGACAAGCCTTCACTCTTTTGCTTTGCTGACTAGCAGCTTTTATGAATGTTAAAATGTTTGCACATTACTTTATAATGGAATATAGTAACTGCAAAAATAATATTGCTGGTATCACAATACAATTGCATATTGGAAAAAAAAATTCAAGGGGAGTGGCAAGGACATTGTCTAGCCATGAAAGAAGAAAAGTCTTATCATAATTATGGTCCCAAAGAAAGCAAAGATCACTTTCCCAGAGATGTAACTTAAAAGCAAAGATAATAGAAGTACAAGTAATGACAATGGGCTTCCACAGGCAATGGGATTATTATCAGTTTCAGAATCCTTTAGAAGATATGAAAATATCTCTCAAGCACCCTTTTTTATTGAAATTATTTTTGCCAGTCCAAATCTTATCACTAATATTTATCTTCAATAATTGGAAAAGAATGAGCATTTAATATTGTCTGGCAAAGCAATATTCTTCAGTGGACATAGCAAAAGATTATTCTGGACCGACTTTGCAGTTTTTTACAATGCATATTCTCAACATACAAAAACTATAGGGCATTTTCACAAAAGACAGAGAAGTTTAATTCTTTCAGGCTTAATTTGCTTTCAGTTTCATTTTTTTTCTATAATAGTTATGACTGATAATATTTTTCATTTTTTCAGGGTTAGTTTCACCTTTAGAGACACATTCTATTATTTGACAGCTCTCTGCCTGTATGTTTTTACTATAAATTATTCCTGTAAAAAAGAAAGTGGGGTTTTTGTTTGTTTGTTGGTTTGTTAGTTTGTTTTTGTGGGTTTTTTTGGACTCTAGTGGACTCAGTTGTGAGTTTGGAAAAGAGCTGAGAAAGCACAAAATTGGAAATAAAGATCTCTAAATACTAAAGAAGTGCAAACACTTCAAAACTGACAAACATGCATCAAAAGGTCTTTATTAAACTGAAAATCATTTTAATTTCAATAAATACTATTAAATTAAAAAGCAAAGATAGAAATAAAGCACCATTGTGATAGTTATCCATCTCTGTATTACCAAAAAGTTTTTTTATTGGCATAATATTATTCTTACAGACAATTAAAAGAAACATTTCCTTCAGGTAGAGATGGATCTCTTATTTTCTTTGAGTTAGCCTATATAAGAGACAGAAAAATGGGGGGTTGACCTCTTTCTTAGGAAAATGTAATTTAAAAAAAATCATAAATTACAACAAAAGGCCAACACAGATGAGAAATTTTTGTTAAAGGTTGCAAGAAATTTTGTAAAAGACAAATAAACCCTTTGGCAAAGCACGTTATCCATCTGTCTTCAGTCCAAATGGGAGTATCATTGCCAGAGTATTAAGCTGGTTATTAATATGCTGAAGACACATCCTGCTTTTAAAAGACACGTCAGCTTCTTTTAAAAGACACATCAGCTTCTAAGGGAATGGCCAGGTACACTGACTCACCCTCAACAGCTCTGGCCAAGGTGCAGCTCCCCAGACCTTATTGCAGGCACCCACTCCTATTAACCTCTTCTCCACCCCGAGGTTAGGCCAGTCAGAATTTGTTCAGCACAATCTATTGGCTTGTTCAGACCTGGTATTGATCTGTGCTAACAAACAAATCTTTCCCAAAAGGAAAGGTTCTCAGACCAGACAATTTCTTGCATCATCTTTTGGTGTAGTGATCAAGTAAACATATACAACAACTTTGCCTGGAAGAGGGAAGAGGAAGGAACAACCTGCATAGAGAAGGCAGGGGGTTTTACAATTTAGATTTGAAAGCAGTTTTGATATGAAAACCTGTACAAGTGTACAAAGAGCAGTTTTCATTATCCAGGCAGGGTAGGGAAAACATACTGACAAATAATTAAGTTATTATTCCTACAATTTATCATGTGTGTCAGATTGTTTTCAACTATTAAAGTACCTAAGAATGTATGATTAGACCGACAGTCCAGCTCGCTCAGTGGATGGGACAGAAGTCCTTACTGCTGCCCTAGAGTGACCAGTGCAAATGCCTCAGGAAGTATATCAGAACTGTTAAAAATATGATTATAATTTCCCAAGGGAGCTCTCCATACTCCTAGCATTTTCCCCAGTGAAGGGACACAGTGTCTACAACTTCTTGTGAACCTAGGACTATAGACACTTTGGAAATTAACTAGAGACAATAAATTCAGAATACCATAAATGCAACCTGAAAACTGTGTTACCAGTTTAGTTGCCATGTATGTGTCTTAAAAATAATTACACAGTTTCATTCATCCCCAAAGTATATGCCCATTTGTGCTGATAATTCTGAATTCAGTTTCTTTTATGTTGCTGTATGGTAATATTCATTTCTCTACGTATGAGTTGCTATTTAAGACCTCACTAAAAGGCTTCTGTTTTCTCCCTAGGCTACACTTTACTATGAAGTATTTTGCATATCTTTGTGTAAAGTACACCCTGTGTTAAAAGGTGGAAATCATTGATTGGTTCAATTCTCAAATGTTAAACTGCTTTTCCAGATATGTGTTTTTTTCAATTTTCATTTTTGTGGAATCCATTTCTGTTATTAATGTTCTTTTAACAATTTCATCTGGTTTTACTTACATTGATCAACACGGCAATAGCATATCCACTATAAAATTGCATTTTCTAAAAGAAGGAAAATATTTTCCATATTACACAGGTGAAAAAACACAATATACCATCAGGATACAGGGATGTTCAATTATCGTTCTTTTGCCCTTTGCAGAAGAGTGAATTGTTTTCAACTTGAGCTGAAACTTTTCAATCCAAACTTACCAACTCTATTTTAAAAGAGAAAGAGAGAACTTTGGACCACAAGGCTAGTAGGGACCCTGGACAGAAATGTGGAAGAGAGTTTTGTGGCTGTTTAAGTTATCCTCTTAAATCAGGGAAAAGCCTAAGTGAAGATATCCATGCAATCTTGGTGGAAATATTAATTTTTTCCCCAGTAATGAAGCTCTGGGGAGGTTCTTACTCTGAGAGGAGATGGCATTAAACAGATCCCCACTGGCTGGATCCTGCTGTGCTTGACCTGGAAAATGAACAACTTTTCTAAAACTCAGTTAAACCCACAGCATCAAAACTGGGGGCCTTGCATATTTCTGAGTGAACTCAGGTCCCTTCAGAGCTACTGCTGTGAGAGGAGAGGATGTAGCAAATGGAGCCAATGCTCACAACCCACAAAAAGTTGTTGCTGTTTATTATTAATTATTTATTATTATTATTATTATTATTGTTATTATTATTATTATTATTAATAATAATAATAATAATAATAATAATAAGAATAATAATAATAATAATCATCTAGGCTTTGGAAGAAAAGGAAAGACTATGTAACCTGTCAAATTCCATTTGCCTTTTTAAACTGCAGATTCCCTTCCCTTCCCTTCCCTTCCCTTCCCTTCCCTTCCCTTCCCTTCCCTTCCCTTCCCTTCCCTTCCCTTCCCTTCCCTTCCCTTCCCTTCCCTTCCCTTCCCTTCCCTTCCCTTCCCTTCCCTTCCCTTCCCTTCCCTTCCCTCTCACTCTAAATTGTAGCTGTAATTTCCAAAAAGCTGCATTAAAAAATTCTGAAATCACATTTAACAGGCACTGTGCCCTGGTTCCTCATGTCGTGGATGAGCACACAAACTGTTCAGCATTTTCACTGATACGAGCAATTTGTCCCCTGTTGCATTTTCAAGAAAGCTGCTATGACACACGACTTCAGGAAAAGTTATTGTGTACCCCAGCCTGAAGCTGCTATGAATCCCCAGAACAGGGTGAGGTCTAAGAAAACACTGGGGATAAGACTGTGCTACCAAGCAGCAAGCTGGTAGGGAAGTCACCTGAGTAAGTCATAGGTGTCACTCAGAGTTTCCAACACCCAATGCTGGTATCTAGAGCCTTGTGTTCCACTGTCTTTGGTTCCTGGATATGAACACAATACACCAATTTAATTCCCCAATTAAATATTCCCCAATTCTTTTGTTTTGGTTTGGTTTTGTTGTTTTTTGTTTTTGTTTTGTTTTTTTTTTTTTTTTCCTGTGGTTTTCTTTGCCTGTAGAGCACAGCTACTTGATGTATGAGTTGTTAGATAGAAGTTGCTCCTATGCACAGCTTCCTTTCTTCTCCTCCCAGCCCCGCAAGGATAGCTGTCACCCTCACCAGCTGGTGCTATCTAGATTAAAAATAGACATCAGCTGCACAATTGCAAATTTCTCCTGAGGATACCAACAGCAAGAGAGTTGACTACAATTCTTCACCCAGACAGCATCTAAAAACACATTAGAAATTACATCTCTCTCATCTTCTAAAGCTCTTTACACCATTCACTCTGGCCTTGCCGTCAGTATCTGTTTCCACCAACTCTTAGGGATAATCAGCAGCCTGCTACCAATTAGTCTTGATAAACTAGCAAGGGTACATCCCACTAAATTGCTGGCAATAGCCATAAGGATTTTAACTGCTCAAGAGCAAATTATTAACCTCTGTCTCACCAGACTCTGAGTTGGACTCATTTTCCTTTTCACACTTAGATATTTGTAAGAGAGAGGATGTCAAAGCGCCGAAGGTGTGTATCACTGTATTACCTGTAACAGGTCATGAAAAAGATGACCAGTTGGTAAAATTTGTTAGGAAAGAAAATCTATTCTCATTTCATAGAAAATTCCATCTGCTTAATTATACTTTTAAAACACTAGATATGTTAAAATTACATTCTTTCTTCACTTTCCAGTATTTAAGTGGAAACAGGATGGCTTTTAGTATGGAGGGTAATGTTGAATGTCAGGTTGAGAGGTAAATTCTCAGTCTTTTTGCTGACTTTCTGGGTAACCTTAGGTAAAGCATTTTTGTGTTTCAAATTGGGGCTCTTATTTTTTTTTCACTTTGTGTCATATATCATTGATACTTTTAGTATGGTTTTTGGGATTTTGTTTGAAGGTATATTTCATCTCCAAGTTGGAAACTCAGTAGGGGGTGAGGTGTAGGTGCTGTTTTAACAATGTCAGAATGCTACTCACCATTTTATCCTCTAATAAAGCAAGATGCAAGGCTGTGCTTTCCCAGTAAGAGAAGAAATGCATCCCTCAATCTTTGAACTCCTGTGTTACAGAGATGAGATATTCACATTGTGTTATAGCTCTATATGGTAGCTAAAGTAATTCATGTAGACTAAGGCTCATAGATGCTATTATAACACAATAAAATTAAAACAGCTGAGAATAGTGCTATCCATTTTACTATGTTATAAAAAAGACATAACAAAAAATCAAAATCAGAAACACAAAGGCAGACAAAGAAGAGAACCGGGAACCAGGAGAATCTCTTTGTGTCCTAGCATGAGGGGCTGTGCTCTTCATTCACAAGGATGTAAAACTGCACAATGCTGACCCATCAGTTCACACAGATTCAAGGGACTGCAATTATTTTCTCCCATCCTGATCTTCCTGGAGGTGGAGTGCACAGCCAGTGCTATGCTCTTGTTAGACAGTCAGCTGCTGTTAAGGAAAATCAGCTGGGTGAGGGGTGGGCCAGCTGCTGCCCAGGCTCTGCTGTTCAGAGGATTTCAGTAAAGCTGCCTGCAATACTGACCCTCAGCTGACTGTCAAGGTCTGTTTTGGGTCAACAGGACACAGATAAATCAGCCTGCCAGCTATAGAGTTGAGTGTGTCTCCTTTCAGCATCTTGAAATAGTCAATGAGAAGATTCCTATCTTTCCTTATTGGAGTGATTTAAAATAATCACCCCGCATGTTCTGTATATCTGCACAAGACCTGAGGTCCAGAGAAATTAGCATCAAGCGGTACCTCAAAACCCAAGCAACACAAAGGGAAAAATAATTTTTCATGTCTGTCTAATAATTTAAGAAAACAAACAATGAAATACAGCTTTTAAAATACATACTCCTTTACAATAATTTAATAAACTGGTCTGTCATCTCATAAAGAATCCAGATGGTTGCTGTGGTGACAAAGATTATCCTTGCTGCTGCTTGATTCTGTCATTTTTCTAAACATGGATTCGTAATATTTAGGATTTATTAACAATGTGTCACATTGATAGAGATAAATAACATGGTTTAAACTGGCCATGTAAGTCTTCTATGATATTACAACCACTTTGTCAACTCAGCAATAAGATATGATGTGATTACTGGAAAATTAAACCTATTTGTCATAAAAGATGAAGCAGAGTATCAGAACTCTCACAAAACAACAACAAAAAATGTGATATAATCTAATGTGTTTCCTGATTTTAAATACTTTGAAGTCAGCAAATAGTTGCTATTTTCTGTTTTGTAAATTTATCCAGTTTAGCTTATATTGAGACTGGATTTAGTTGTACTGGGAAAAAATTGGGATGTAATGTTTGAGAATTAATGTGATCCAGGCTGCAATTTTTTTATGATGGTTCACACTGTAATGAGAAGTTTGTGAAGAGACCTTAATGATGGGACATTTTGCAATATATAAAAGCAAGTATACGCACACAATCGTATGTTAAGATGTATTTCACTGTCAGGAATTTGTGTATGTTTCTTTGTAATGTATGGTGTACTAATTGCAGCAGAAAATTAGATGAAATTCTCAGTGTGGCTGTCTAAACAGTGTCTTTTTGTGCACCTCCCTGGAATATTTATTTGAAGCAAGCTTCACTGCTGATAACAGTGTGAGTCTGATTTAAAAACCCAAATCTAGAGTCATTGCTCCACACATATTTTGCAGTCAAATTAGCAGCAAATTCCCTAAATCAAAAGTAATTTTAATTTTTTTTCTTATTTATTTTTATTTTATACTTATTTTTTCAAGAAAAATAGGTCTGTTTTCTGTAGTGAGACACATAATAGATGGTAGAAATGCAGGAGAGCTGAGGCATTTTAAAGCAAGCAAAGAATAAGTGTCTGTGTAAGTGACTCTGCCTGAAGAATATGATTTATTCATACTCATCTCTGTGTGCAGGGTGACCTCTTGAATTGTGAGATATGTCTCCACTGTATGTTGCAATGCAGAGGAAGTGACTCAGCTTTCTTTAAGTCCCCTGAGTCAGTGTTTGGAGGCAGTCTGGGAAAGTGGCATGGAAAACTGCTGAGATGTGCCCAGAATTAGGGAGCAATCTTCCATCTGTTCCTGCCTTGCACCATTCCTACCACTAATGCTACCTAAACTAGACCATGTAGCCATTTAAGCAAAAGAAGAGGGAAAAGTCTGAAAATCCAGCAACAAGATTCCCTCAGTCAATAGAAATAAAATATGCTCACATATTCAAAAGAGAAATAATCCAAGCTCAGCTGAAATAGAGCAAATCAGTAGAGTTTATTTCTTCCTATTCTCACCCTTAGAGGTATACAGAACAATAAATGAACTGCACACCCAGGCTGAAAAGAGCAAGATGAAAATGGAATAAAAACTCTTTTTAGCCTAATGACATCATATAATTAGCTTAGTTATATTTCCATACAGTAGTGGCTAACAGTGATGTATTTTACCCTTTTTTACTCCTTATCTAAGTGAAATACTATTCTCTCTGAAGGCAGCATAGCCTGATGCCATAGAATAGCTATGTTTCTGAAAACCACACACAATAATTATTTCAGATACCAAATACTATACAATAGAAACATTCTGCATTATTTTCAAGGACTTATGTAAATATCTGGGGAAGGGCAATTGTCGCAATAGGACACGAAAGGATGAGGCAGGGACGAGGTCCGAGGTCAGCAGCAATGCTCTCTTTCTTTTATTATTTTGATTCTAACTTACATACAACTGTACAGAAGGAAAAGAGATTGGTCAAAGGTGTCACCACCTCTTCAATCTTGTTGGTGAACATCACCATCACTCAAGAAACTCTTCCTAGAGGAGAAAATATGAAAACATTCTCTGTTTACAAGAAAAAGTGTGAGAATCTGAGCTCCAAGTTCTATAAACATCAGAAGGCAAAATGAAAACATTAGAAGGCAAAGTAAAAACATGGAAAACCAAGGGTGACAGGGAAATTCCATTTCATTACTGTATTTCTTTGGCAATGTGTATCCTGAGAAAATAAATAAGGGTGTAAGTGAAATATTTCAGTTGTGTTCAATAGGCATTAGAGTAGCTTCTTAGACTTGAGATGCACTATGCATGTTTTTTTCTCTGTTGGATTAATTTTGGGGTCAGTGTTCTTGTTATTTAGGCCCTGCAAACTACAGGTAACACTGAAATACAAGAAAGGCATCTCCCACGGAGTCTAGTGAGGTTTCCATTTGCTTTTGTAGTAAACAAATTTCATACAGTATTTTAGAGCAGTTTCCTACTGCAGGAAACGTGCACAATATGATAAACCAGGCACCCTGTATAATCTTGATTAATTTGTTGCACAGCTATAATAAATGACCTTTAAATTTCTACAACTGTGTGCAAAGAGGGACTTAATTCCGGTTTGCTTTTTAAAAAATTTAACACTTTACCTTTTTTTTTTATTATCCTGGTTTTGACACAATAAGGACAGTAGAAAAAAGATTTATATGGAGGTATACAGCAGAAATTTAGTATCAATATTACAGCTGAAAAATTTTGTTCCAAAGGAGTGGTATAAATATAGATAAATGCTGTAGCCCTTCCTCTTCTAAGACAGTTCTCAGTTTTTGGTGTACAGCATGATCAAAATGATTCATTCTCTGAGACAACAATCCCTAACCCGGGGACTTTTTATCTCTTTTTTGTATAGAGCATTAAGTCTACCTTTTATTGTGTGTTGGAGATACCAATTCAGTATGTGAGCTTTAAAAATTTTAGAAAATGTCATAAAAAGAACATTTTTTCCTTCCAAAGGAAATTTGGAAAACATAAAATACTAGTCTTGGAAAACAACTCAAGATAAATACAAAAAATGTTTAGTAACAGCATGGTTTTCTGAATCATGACCAACACATGTTACAGCATAGCTATTACAGATCAACAAACCCTATTCTTGTCTTTAAAAGTAGCGCTGTACAGCTCAATTAAAAACAGAATAATTGTTAAAGACCCTTAATCTTGTGATTTTCATCCATTTATAATATCTGTGTATATATATAAAATTGAACTATATTTTATATCTCTGACTATGCAGGTGATAAAGCCATGGTGTAGTCCTAATATTTTAAGCACTTAATTTTTTTTCATATGAGAATGCATCTGATATTTTTGTGTGTGAAAATTATTTTAATATTGATAAATCTGCTTTGCATTTTTTTTTTCAGAAATTCAAAAACAGAAAACAGAGAGACCTGAAAAACGAACACCAGCTAAGGGTAATTTGTTTTTTGTCTGTTTGCCTATATATATTTGTATAACATACAGTGTCTTGGTTAACTACATAAATTTTGTTTCTTAACTTGGTTAACTATTGCTGTCGTATCATAGAAGAATTCAAAGATCAGTTGGCACAGACGGAAAATGATCAAAAATTCATGTATACCTTAGCATTACCAAAAAAAAAAAAAAGTAATTTTATGCTTGTGTAGCTAGATTGAAAATGCATATTCATAATAAGAATCTCCCACCTAAACTTTTCCAGAAATGTTTTTTCCAGCAAAGGTGCAAGAAAGTTGAGTGTTGATGAACTTCCTCTGGTGCAAAAGGCATGAAGTGTGTTGGGCAAAGAAAAAAGCAAATTTATAGGCCAGTGGGTGCCATCCAAGTTAGGAAGTCATAGTTAAGAGTGAGCCAGGTGTGTATCAGAGATAAGGAAAACTTCCATTTTAAGAATCTGCTCTTTTTCGGGCCGTTTAATCTCCTATAACTGGCACTTTCCAAAAATCCACAGAGGAACTGGTTTGGGCTGGTTTTCAGAGGTCATCCAGTGTTTCCTGGGATATCTGAAGGATTTTTTTGCCTAACAGAGCTCCTCCATAAAGGCTAGGCCACATAAAACTTGATGAGTATCCCTCTAACACACTGGTGCTCAGCTTGATAGTGACAGGAGAAAGCAAGAAGGAGGCTTATTAAAAATATTGTGTTTACACACACACCTTCCCTAATGCAATTATATTCATTTCTATATGTATTCTTACTGTGGTTTTATAGTATTTTACATCTCTGTAAAATGTTTTTATAGTATTTTTCACCTCCAGTCCTGTACTAATCAGGGTCATCTGGACTGCCTAGAACTGTTTCCCAACTATTTAAGAAATCATGTGTCATCAAAATGAATTTTTTAGGGTACCAGTGGGCAATCCAGGCAATAATGAACTCAGATCCATTAGCAAGGATCCCAGTAAAGGTCTTTTCAAGCAAAGTAATCTAAAAACACAAATGATGTTGCAATCTTGACCAAAAGAGCCTCTTGTGTACCATTTCCTCTGTACAAAAGTGCATTTCTTTACACAGAACAGTTTTAACATTGCAGAAATTATTACAAAGGAGTTATAAGATGCCAGAAAAATAAAAGGTGTTCAGGTGTCATTAGTTAACTCCCATTATTTGTGTGCCTGATAATGCAGTCTCTAGTTATACAATCAGCTGCTGAAGGACAAATTTTTATTCTATACTTTGTGTTCATATTTAATCCCAACAATGTGACTTGTACATAGGAGGAATGATTACAACAAAACATTTTGTCTGGACTCTGTCTGCAGTGTGGTAAAGGCATGAATCCTTTGGGAATTTTACAGTTACCTTCTAAAGTACTTTCAGGAAATATGTACAAATACAGTCTTTTATTGTTTTTAATAGGAAAAATCCAGAAGTAAAATGAATATTTTTAATAGCAGGAAATGGAAAAAAAAAAACATTTCTGTCTTCTGCACAACATGTGGGAACACTAGAGTTTTAAAAGTAATTTAATTATATTTTTTTAAGTAGTCGAATCCTCTGAGTACAAGTCCCACAATTTACAAGGGAGTTCAATCTATAAGCCTCATTTTTGAAAGATTGAACTGAAATATGAGGAACAGTTATAATGAATAAAAATCCCAGATGGAAGTAACTGAAATTAAAAGATTCAAACAGTATTGAGAACCAGGCAAACTGGTGCCCTAAAATTTGCTTTTAATTAAATATTTTGATAAACTACTAGCAGTAATGTCTATTTCAATTATTGCAGCCAATTTAATCCTGGAAAGAAGAGATACGCTGAGAAATAATTTCACAAAGCCATTGGTCATGCTTAAGAGCCCTGAAATCAAATTATTTCATGACAACATGTACACATAAGCACAAATTCCATACAAAGTAGTATTACACACAAAGTAGTGTCTTTCTAGTTTGGTATTTGAGGTATTAATAATTTCACAAGGGCAATGGCAACTGGACTGTAGGATCAGAGCTTGATTAGCCAGCAGAGGCACATGAGATTGATTTTCTTCTTGTACACAACTCTCCTGAGAAGCTAGATATTGTGTTCTAGATAGATTTTGCAGGACTCTGAGTTGCTGCTGCAGCCTGTTTAAGAAATAGGTGATGCAATTATGATTACTATTACTACCAATAAGAGTTAATTATGCTTTGTTTTGGCAAAATGTTAAGAACAACAATAAAAAATATTGAGGTAAAGGTGTATGTAAGTACAGAAGTTCTGTCTAATGGAAGGTCCAATGACAATTTCTGATTATTATGGAAAACTGATCTTAAAAATGAAATGAATTGTCCTACATTTTGGGGAAGTAGCTCTAATTAAAACAGGCATTGAGATAGAATGGGAAAAAGTTGATTTACTGTGTGACTTTTCTCAAAAACACTTCACTAATACCTTGCTGTTGGAGTGAAGTATGGAAGAAAACAATATAATGATGATTAATTTACTGTAGCTGGAAGACAAAGTATTTGAGACAGCTAAATGGATAAATAGAGCTAGACCATACAAATCCTACTGTGCTAGAAACCCACATATTTTCACCAAGTTAATGAATTAAAAAGCATGCTACAACTGTTCCTGTGTTAACTTCAAACTGGAGAGCATGGTACAGATGGCAAAACAGCCATAGTTTCCTTAAATTATGTATTTGGACCTGGGAGTCTATGCCCCTCTCCAGACCAATCCTTTTTTTTTCCAGGGTTCCTTCAAGAAGAATTAAGCTGCAGCCATCTAAGATTGCTTTTCTTCCAAATGAAAGCATCTACACAGAGATTTAGTGCTCTCTGACTAATGCACTCTAACTTCATTGTATTAGTTCATTTATCTTAACTTCCCTGAGAGTGCTGCTCTGTAGACAAGCACTTAGTCTCTTAGCTGGAGCGAGCCATCTCAGCTTCATGCTTACTGCACCCTTCACCTGCCTTGGTACTCAGCAGCAGACTTAAGACTTACTCAGCTGGAAACTATTTTTGCTTCTCTTAGGTACAGAAGTAGTGTCTTACCGCATCTCTTCTTTTTGCACTTTCTGTTCTGGAGTGTGGAATGTCTTTGTTGGAGAACTTTATCAAAGAAAAACTAAATCACATCCCCTTTCACTGTGTCTTCTATTTGATGCAAATAGAATCTCTGATGATGACTGAAATTAGGAAAATCCTCTCACGTACATGCAATGCTACTTTTTTTTTATTTTTCTGTGAAGTAGATAGCAATATTAAGTTTGGAATACGTTGTTAAGTTACCTTAAAATTTTCCATTATAAGTTTCTATTTTAGATTATTTATAAATTTATCACACTCCAGTCACTTAGGATGAGATTTCCCATGTTCATCTTTTTGCCTCAGGCTAAGTTTTCATTCAAAGACAGGCAAAAATGTTTCAGCAATTTCTAAAATCTAGGTTAGTGAAAATTAGGTTGGGGTGTTATTTTTTTTTTTTTGCAATGCTAATAATATTTCAGTCTGAGCTTATGACTTTTTGGTATTTGCAAGGAAGCTCAAGAAAATTTCTTTAAATTTGTGGAAAAATTTTAGCTTCCACAATTGCCATAAACCTACTTGGTTTTGAAGTCTAGTTATTATTTTTTTCTTATGGATGTCAGCAGCATCCTAGTAGCAAAAGTAACAAAAGAGATGATCTTTTAATTACAAAATGTGTCATAAAGCTAATGAAATGGTTGAATTCAAGTTGAATAAACAGGGTTTTTTTCAGCCAAAGAGTGTGTAAGTAGCCTTAAAAACATTTTTATATGCTTGTGCTTTTTTTCACCTCTTTTTTTTTTTTTCTTTTAATTTTTTTAATATGGAAAAGAAAATCCAGTCAACTCTGATTTGTTTCACAGAGGTATGGCAGTATGGCTAGCCTGGCTAATTCTAAAATTGAATGCTTGCATCTAGAATTGTGGGCTTGATAAGGACATGTATTAAGCCCTTGACAAAGAAAAAGATATCCATGTGACAAAATAGTGAAAAGATCTGTAGAAGGTGATGTATTTTCTATGACAGAGCTTTTATGGCTACATATGAAGTTGAACACGAAAACATTCCAAGGGAAATACAAGACTTGAATTTGTCAGATCAAAAGCTTCAGTGGATTTTGTTGGTCTTGTGACTGAAGAGTCAAAAATGGCCAGTGATCACAGCCCTGAAACATGAACACTTTAAGTTTTGGCAGCACCTGCCCTCCCCCAATTAGGGAAGCCATAGCTCTGACAGTGCCCATAAGAGGTAATGATAAACATTACAATCTGAGATTAGCAACCTCTGAGGCTGTGGGGATATCAACACACAGGATAAGGCTCTCAAACTAACCAGAGATCACCTTCAGCCTATAATTGGGAGGAGAAAAATAGCTTATGCTTATGCCAGCCTGGTCTCTGCTTATCCACATTCCAGGCTCCCTGCCCAGATACATCAAGTTACTTTTCTTTTTCAAGAAGGGGCCAACTGATCCCTTCTCCATGTTTTAAGCTGTAGTCCACATGAACGTTAGTATTTATTTGCATTTTGACATCATTTTGAGGATGTAAAACAAATTTAAATTAGATTTTTCTATCCCCTTTCAGATCTACTGACATTCAATTCGGTTATTGTTGATCAAGGCTCATTTTATGGGTTTTTTGTGTGGGTATGTGGGTATGGGTTTTGTTTGTTTTCTTTTCTTTTGGGTTTTTTGGTTGGTTTTTCCGGTTGTTGTGTGGGTTTTTTCTCAAATAGTGAAATAAGGGAATACTATGGAAAAACTACAATAAATTTTTAAACCCCCACAATAATATCTCCTACGCAAGTAAGATGTACCATGGCTAAAACCAAGCTTTCTGATTATCAGTCTGTTCTGCATAGTTCAGCTGTATTTTTGGCATAGAGACTACAAGAGCTTTTGTCTGAAAGTGCAGAAGCTCATGTTTCACTCACACTGACCATCACAGAGCCATTGTTTGCAAAACTGTGCTGTGGGTCCAGCCAAAACTGACAAAAGTGTTCAGCATAGAGTCATCATCTGCTAATACAAATGCAAGATGTAAAAGCATGCCACAATTTCTGCAAAAGAGACTCAGTTTGGAAAAAAAATATTTTTTTTGGTGTCCTCCTAGATGTGCTAAAGCATTTGAATGAGTTGCAGTTTGTAAATCATTCAATAATGTATTGCTGGTGCTGCTGCTTTCTTCACAGCTTGGTTTTTTGGTTTTTTTTTAAGTGTAAATTTGCTGTCCACATTCTTTAAAGGCTTTGAAATATCTCCCTTCAATCTTTTTCAACTGTACTGCTGTTTGCTATCAGCAGAAATCATTTACTTTTTATGACTGAAAATGAATTTTGGATAATCCAAACACATATAAGACATAATGAATTTACTGAATGTTCTGAATGATTTTTCTTAATGACTACAGCATGCTTTTTAATGTGGAAACACTCAGATAACAAAAAAATGCTTGCACTTTTGTGAAATGGCATTCACTGAAAAGCTGGTGAAATGAATGGATACAAAAGCATAATTTGCTGGTTTATAAATCTCACCATTCTCTAATCAGAACTTGTTTTACTTGTTCCCAGAAACCTGGTACAGAAAAGAAAATATTTTTTCCTTGAAATAACAAAATGCTAATCTTTTAGCAGTATGGGTTTACTAAGAATAAAATCATTAGTAGGTGGGGTTGAACCACTTCACAAACATGGTCTGAGACCTGGGTGGGCAATAGAGTCCATAAGGACTCGTGTTCGCCTGCCCCTTGCAGGACATGGAGTCAGTTGTGTTTTGAACAGCTGCTCTTCCTGAGGTTACACTCTGATTAAAAGAGATGTTGTCTTGTTAATCCAGCCTGTGACGGAAGTGACCGCTAAAAATAAAGAAAAAAATAGCGTAGAAAGGAATATGCTGGCCGGGTTTTGGTTATGAATAGAAAGCAACGCTGTCAAGGGCTGAAAATAATTTCCTCTGTCAGAAATCTTAGATTCAGGGTGGTTGTGTAATGGGACCAAAAGAGAAAGGACAGATTAGATTGCTGAATAATCACTTCTTTCAGAAAAATACAGTCCAATATCTGAAGGTTTATTCAAGAAAAATATTTCTCTTGGACCTGGAATTAAATATTGACATTAAGAAGGTCTATACATCATCGAGTACCTGTGACTCAGGGTTAAATCCATTATTTGGGTTTGCAAATGCTTGTCCTTGATCACTTTCATGAGATAATATGTGTGCTTTATACATCTAGATTACAGATTTATTGTGAGCTGGGGTTTATTTATTTGTTTATTATTTGTAGCAACACACAGAGACAAACCTGAAAAACAAGAAAAAATTGAGAGGAAGGAACCCCCAAAGGGTATGTATTCAGCTTTTGATATTATTTGTCTTTTTATCAATGATGCAAAATAGCCTCATCTACTGACTCTTAGATCGTTCTAAATCCCAATAATGCTTAAGGATGGAGGAGGTGTTGGGAAAACCAGCTGGAAGGAGACCGAGGCTTTTTAAAACAATTTGAATTCATCACTGTACAGAAAAGCTGAAATTGTATTCAAAGATTAATTAATAAGTCTTTACTAGTAAGTTATGTAAAAATGCCCAGAGCACAAATAGGTGTCCTTTTTATTCTTCTTGAATAAATCCAAGCATATATATTATTGAGAATACTTTGCACCAAAATGTAATGAGTAAATTATAACATACTGGAAATGGTCCTTGTAGACATTCTGTTTAAAAAAAAAATTCCTCCAGATTCATTTCAGAGACATTGGGGAGAGGTTTTAGAGAGAATTTAACAATTTCCTGGTGATGTATGCCAGCAACAAATTACAGATCCTTTGTAGGAGTCAGAATCAGGATACTGCTTAGTTTCCACCCACAACTCATGAGTTAGCTCTGAGTTGCAAGAACCACCACCTAATTTGCCTTTTGTGAGGATGTTTTAGCAAAATGGCATTTTGGTGGAATGCATCTTGTTGTCAGTTTAATTTAATTGTTCTGAGAACATGTCCTTTGCACTAACTTATGGCTAATGAAGTCTTGGGCTGGAGGAAGAAACACATTCTGGAAGAGCAAACAGGCCAATGATCATAATGAATTACCAAAAAAAGAAAAGGAAAGACTGACTATCCAGCCACAGCAGACTTATTCAGGCCATGAACATGAGTGAATGTGCACCTCCTGAAAGCTGTGCTTGACTAGGCCTTTCTGTCTCTGATTGGAGTTTTTCCATTTCATATAAGTAATTCAAAGTGCCTTGAGTTAACAAGACTGATTTTAGAAGTTAACCGCGTGCATATAAATTGAGGTGTCTGTTAGAATGAAGATTTATTAGTAGAAAATAGACTGGTGATAACATGGGAGAGTTTTTTTCTGGGATTTGGATAAATGACAAAGCAAAGACAATAATGTTCCATATCAAAACATGAATTTATCTTTAAGACTTCTGTTAAAATGTGGAAAAAATGCATAATGGGGAAATTCATATAATGGGGAACTCTTCAACTTGATTTTGCAGGTGAATATTTAATGTTTTATTAAGTTTCTTAGAACAGGAAAAAAAATTATCCTGTTTTCCAGAACTGTCCTGTTTTCCAAACTCAGGTAGCCAGTGGAAAAGGAATGACAATTACATTGCCTTAGCTTGCCATAAATCCTATTAATATTCTATCTAACTAATGATATTTTTCCTGGAAGTGAGTTACTGGTTTTATCTAGTGAACTATTGCCAAAACTGCTATGGAAACACTACTGTGTATTGGGATTCTCTGATTCACAGTACTACTAAACATTATTTTCAGACAGTACATTAAATTTCAAAACTAAGGCTGTGTGTCTGTGTGTCCATGAATGTGCACATTTCTAAGGTCCATTTCCTTGTAGTGCGAGTGGGAGACTCCAGAGACTACATCCCTGTATTTTTGCTGATTATTTTCTGCATTAAATACATTTCCTTTTCAAGATCCAGATAATGGAGAGTATAAATAGCATCTTGTTCTAATCTATAATCAACTACTGGGATGAAGTTTAAGAAAGTTATTTAATGACACAGAGAGTAATTAGAAGTGTCTCAGTCACTTAGCAGTGCCTTGGTCAGAGATGTCAGTCATATTCTCATGTATTTCATTACTACATTGCTTAAAAATATGGAAGCCTGAATATTGTCTACCACTCTTCTTTTGCATTTAGTTACATATGGAATTTATGGTACTGTTAAAAGAAGTTTCTTATCTCCTCATGTGAGACAAAAGGAGTTTTGCTAAACTTGGATGAAATCCCCACAGGAGTTAGACTTAAGCTAGGCTTGCATTTTCACAGCTGTTCTTTCAGAAGTGTTCTAAAACCCACACGCTTATTTTTCATTTTCTGGAAAATTATAGTGTAAAATCCTAAGAAAAGTGAATGGAAAATGTTCTGTGAACGAGTGTCTAGCATAATGCAGTTTCCACTGTCATAATGTTAGTTTTACTTTGTGCATACCGGTATCTAATTATGCTTCTGAGATCATCATTGCCAGGGACTGGTCTCAGCTGGTGTCCATTACTAGCTCTCCATATCCATTGCTAGCTATCCATATCCATTACTGGTTATCCATTTCAAGCCACCTGGCAAGCCACAGATGTATCATTTGCACATATGATTCTCTCATGCTCCCAGATTGATTCAAGGGTTTTTACAACCTGTGTCTGACAGAGTATGGGGTGGCCAAGGTGAAGCCCTCTTTCCATCACAGGCAGCAGCATTTACTGTGAGCTGTGCCTTAGTAATTGACAGTTTTCTGAAATTCTTCTGGAATTGGCAGACAATTGCAGGAGATGATGTTATGCAGCAAACAGCTGAGGCATGTTACCATGGCAGTAACTTGTTAGCCAGAGCTGGCTGCTCACACCCCTGTAGAATGATGTACACTGTGAAAATATGCACGGGGCAGCTCAGCACCAACACACTCTGCCACTTACTATCCTAAGGCTTATCTCGGTGAAATTGGTTTGTATTCTTAATTTTTTCCACTTTTTTTTTCTTTTTTTTTTTTCTTATATATATACATATATATATAGATGATATAGATATAAAACACTTCCTTTCTTTCCTAGTGACAAGTAAAGACAAACTGGAAAAACAAGAAAAATCGGAAAAAAAGGAAAGGCATGCAGGTAATTATTTAATATCAGAATTTATTTTACATTGGGAGGTACCCCAAAGCTAACTCTCTACTCAATTTCTGTTTGTATATCCCTTTGATTGGAGAAAAAAAAAAGTTATAAAATAATATGAATAAAAATAATGAAATTATAAAAATATTTCCAGCCTTACACACTAAGTAGCATTTAATATTCCTTCTGCATGTTTTTTGTTGTTTTGTGGGGTTTTTTGTGGTTTTTTTTTTTTGTTTTGGGTTTGTTTTTTTTCCTGAGGTAGGGAGATAATATATTTTGTACTCTGGATTAGTGTAATCTTATGATAATCACTGAGTATTTCCAACACTTGCTATAAGAATGGTTGCTAAGAGACTGTGGTCATCCAAGAAAAAGGCACCTGACAGTCTATTCACAGAGGTAATCAGGAAGACCATGTTGGGAAAAAAGCATTTTAAATAGAATACTGCATAGGGCCATTACATAGCCACTGAGTAGGCCAGGACTAATTCTTTCAGTAGTTACTTGCAATAAATAGATATCTAGCACAGGTTTATCTTCCCCAATTGTTGCTTTCCTTTAAAACACCAGCTCAATGCTCATGCATAGGTTTTTGTTTTCCTAGGATAATCTCATACGCTGTACTTAAGTAGGGAACTGCGTGTTTTCACATATATGACCCCATAGGACATCTCAGTGCACATCAGCCCATGCAGACATCAGTTCTGCACATCCCTGGAGAAGTTACTGTGCAAACATTAATCACAAAAAATTAGCAAATCAGAGCCCACATAGGAGAATATTTCAGATTACCCACCACTCAGTGGCAACTGCACCACTCAGGTGTATTCTGAAACCTGAGACAGAAATCTGGGAACTACAGAGCCGTTAATTTCAATTTGTAAGGTGGAAATTAAAAGCAAACAAAAAGCCCCAAAGAACATTAGTTATAATGTCAGTGCAATTAGATTTGTAATTAATTATAGTGCTTAATCATTCATAGCTGGAAAAACTCTTAGTTGTTCTTAGAGTTTAGAAAATCCTTCAGAAATTAACCAAAGTAATAAATGAGAAAGTTAAAAAATAACAATAAGCCAAAAAACCCCAATATATTAAAGTGGATAAATATATTATAGAAAGAAAAACAGTAAACAATATAAATAAGTATGACTTTTCTTTACTCTCTTCTTTCGTGGGATGACAGTGGAGCTAGAAAGACTGCTACTCCTCCAGCCAAGGGCAAAGACCTCAGTGATAGCAGATGACTTTTGAAAGTTCCAATCCAATATTTTGGCATCTAAACCAAACAGCAGCAGCTGAATCAACCTTTCTCATTCATTGCATGCATAAACATGTGTCTGCTTGAGTTCCTTGATTCTTTTTCTCATTTAAACACAACTTTTTTTTTTTTAATGACCATTAAGATTATTGGTTTTCTTTCTAGCTATTCACAAAGAGAAACCTGAAAAGCCAGAAAAACAAGAAAAGAAAACACCGTCTAAAGGTATTGCAGATCATCATTAAAAGCTGTACAATTTAAGCTCTTGGAATCTTGGGAGAATGTGGAGATAAGTATTTAAAGCACAAAGCTCTTCGAGTCCTTGCTGTATATTTTCTGGGTGTTGTCACTTTTGCTTGAGCAGGTCTTGATCAGCCCCTGAGTGAAGTCTTGCTCAGCATTTTTTTTTTTTTTTTGCTTTACTCTCCTGTTTTGATGCATAGAGTTTGCTACAAATCATTCTTACACAGCTAAAAACAAAACCTATGACTATTTTATTTGCATTCACTGATGCCTTTTTCTCCACAAAGGGATTCAGTAATTTGCCTGCAAAGAGGGTTTTCTCTTGTGTATTAGTTTTCCACCTCATGCAGACCTAATGCAAGAGTATTTACTGTCTCTCAGTTTGGGTCTTCTATCATATCTAAAAATAGAATTTAATTTTCTCGCCTTTATTATTTTCAGTAACATTTTAATTTCGGTATATGATTTGCACTCTCTTCTATGGCAGCAATGGGTCTGGTTAAGATTTACATATCTAATAGATATCATATATATTTTGAAGCAATATCATGGGTGTGTGAGGGGTGATTTTCACTATTCTTTTGACTGATAATTCCATTTTTGCTATGGTTTGGACAGGGAAATCTTAAAATCCAATCACCTTGTCCTATTATGCCATTTTTTAAAGACTAGCATTTATTATTGCTTGGCATTTGAATGTTTTTCTCTGAGGTTAGCTATTTCTCTCTGGCAGATATTTCTACAATGGAGTTCAGTTTCCGTCTTCATCTCTTTTTATTTTACTCAGTTAGCTCTTGAAGAAATACTATGGAATGTATATTCATATCATATCATTGTTATAGCACTGAGAATAATCTCATGATGTTGAGATGCATGAATTAACTAGGTTTATTTGAATGTTCAGACAATATAGATATAAATATACAAAGCACCTTTTTTTTTTTACTTGACTGTAGTCTAACGTAAAATAGAAAGTAAAAGTGGAGAAAGAAAGAAAGAAAGAAAGAAAGCAGAATGAAGACATAAAGCCTTAAAAAACTTTGAAAGGTAGCCATGGTCTAGTCTCTCTTTTAAAAGGACATTTTTCTTTTTTTTCTACTTTCAGTGCATAGCTTGAAAGTGTGGCATTTTTTCATAAAATAAGAACATGCTTAAGTAAGCCAGAGAAAATAAATGCCCATAGTGTCTGTGTTGATTTGAAAAACAAATAACTTCCAAGAATCACTGAGATAGTCCTAATAAGCAGCCAGCCTCTTTACCCATTTGTCTTCTGCTAGCTAACCAAATAATCACTTAGAGCCCTAGTGTGTTTAATAGCAGCCATGACTCCAGTCACTGGCTGGAAAATTTTAAGAATTTTGGACACTGTAGCTGAGGAGATATGTAGCTGCAGTGTGACATTGCCAGGCTGCCCTCTCCTGGGTAGTTTCCCTGCTGTGAATCCCTATGCCATCAGGGCATCAGGACAGTTGTCCTCAGCATGTCCAAAGGTGCATTTCTGACAGCAGTGTGTTGCTGAGCTTTCCATTGCCAGGCCTGCTTCCCTTTTCTCAGGGGGCTGCTCTAAACCGGATTAGCTACCAGCAGTGCTGAGGTGTTATTTCAACCACTTGCACTCCCTAGGAAATGAAAATATTGAGGTCCTGGCCAGCTCTGGGGAATGGACATACTGAAAATTGTGTGGCTACTTCCCACACAGTCAGCAGGTTTTCTTTATGCTTATTACAAAGACTCGAGGTAATCCTTCAGACTCTGATAAAGGCTCCAGAAAGCCTCAGTTACATGAGTGTTTTTAAACACATCATCCAAAAAATATTTTAAAAAATAAAACCAAGTCTAAATATCAATCCCGTCTTATACGGGCTGGAATTCCAGGATGGAATTCAGTTAGAGAGAGTGTTGCTATTATGTAGTTATCAGTTGAAAGAAGTGTAATTAACTCTCAGGGCTGGTTTGTTCTGGTATTCTGTCTGGATGGTGACCAGGAGGGCAAAGATAGAGCTCTGCATAAAATTTTAACAGTCTTTCTGGAACACAATCGTGTGTGTGTGTTTACACAGCGTATCTAATGCAGACATGAACTCACTCAAGCTGGGCTCCGAAGTGAGCACCAGACTTATGGCTGTGTTTGTAGACAAAGAGCCTAAGCTAAGAAAAACACCTTTCTGTAAGACAAACACAGCCACGTGGTTTCCTGTTGGCTGGAGCACAAGGCCAAGTCCATGTCTGCTCAGTCCTTGACATGAGCGAGTTTGTTTCATCTGGAATCTTCAGTAAAAGCATTCCCTAGGAAGATTTGGATCTGTGTGACTCACTTGTCTTCTGGTAAGGAAGCCAGAACAGATATTTTGATGTTTTTTACCCCACTATATGGATCTGAAAACAAGAATTTTGAAAACTGTAAGAAAGGAATTGTAAGGAAATGTGAAATTTCCATTGATGATGTTGTGTTTTGGCAATATTTTCTTGTTCTTTGTGAGGTTTTTTCCCTAATCTGCAGTTATTCTCATTTCTAGTAACTCAAAAAGATGCACCTGAAAGACATGAAAAAGCTGAAAAGAAACCTCCTCCAAAAGGTATTTATTTCTCTATACTACAATTTTTTAAACTGAATTGACATCGAAATGCATAAACTTTATTTTATTCAAGCAGACATTGTAAATGTGTGTGAAAAATCAGCTACATGAAACTAAAATGAAACTAATATATAATCAGAATTAAAATGTCTGTAGAACATCCAGGGGTCAAGTCTATGCTTGCTGCCTTTCAAAATCTGTTGAAATTTTGAAATTGAATTTGAAATTGAGAATAAAAGTATTATATGAACCACCATTTCACTGAAAAACGAGTAAGCTTACCTGCAAGTGATCTGACATACATTTTCACTATAACTAGTTAAGGAAATTAATCCTCCACTCTCTGGCAACATCTGTCTTTGTCTGGGAGTAGTAACGCTCTTATATAAATATCTGAATTCTGGTTTGCAATAGTTAGATATTCCACTTTATATATTGATAAAGTCAGTTTAGTCATCTCAGTGATTTAACAGAAATAGAAGTCTAGAGGGCTTATAGAAAACATAAATTTGGTAGCATACCAAAATTTTGCCTCAAGAATGGAGACATTTAGATCTATGAAGGAAACAGGAGTGTGAACTTTACACTAAACAGATTAATTTAAAACATATCCAGTGGTAGTTCATCCTACTATTGGATTTTCCACTGGAGTGAACTAGAAACACACATACTGGGAGCATGCACAGCTCAGGTGAAAAAAGTTGCTGATACATAAAAGCAGAAAGAATATTTTGGGTTTCACCAAGCTCTGTGTAGCTTCAGCTACTGATATTTACAATTGGTTAATTCTCCTTGGAAGCCTCCTCACTCCGCTGAAGGGCGTCTCATGAATTGGTCTCAGACACTTTCAGCCCCATGAACTGCTGTAAAGTCAGACACAAGAAATCAAAACTTCTTGGACTGAGACCTAGAATTGATGCATAAAAACAACCCTTAAAAAAGACCAAGCACTCCTTTTCCAGCTTACAGCAGTTTAACTCTGAGGTCTAAACTTGTTCATATAGTACCTTACATATTTGCTTGCTTAATGGTCAACATCCTTCTCCCTGGTTTGTACTATAAAAACTATCATATTAGAAACATTTAATACTATTTTTTATATTCTATTATATATAGCATCAGCCAAGTACATGGTATAGTACTGAAGATAAAACCTCGTTGGATCTCATATTTCTGTTTAATTCTGCCTGGTTTGAGGGGATTATAATTTTCATCAGATATTACCAAGCTGTTAATAATGAAGAAATGCTCATTATTAATAGCACAATATAAAGTAAATGGCACTGAGTATTATGTTGGGGGCAGAGAATGACACTGAAAATTTTTCTTTATTACCTGCAGAGGAGAAGAAAGTAAAGAGCACTAAAGCGGAAGCAAAAGTTAAAAAGGAAGTGAAGGATGGAAAAGGAGAAGCAAAGACGACAGAGAAGGTCAAGCAGGCAGAGACAAAGACAACAGAAACTGGGCTAATAAAGCCCAAAACGAAAGCTAAGGAGGAGAAAGCTCTTCAGACTGTAACTAAATCGGACAAGAAAGGTAAACAAAATGAGGAGGAAACAGATGAAGATCCTAAAAAGGTAGTAGGGAAAAAAGAGAGAGAATTGAGTTAAATCTGTTGAGGACCAAAGTCCACCCATGAAAAACCAAAGTGCAGTACAAATAAATTCCACATGAACCTCACACTGCTAGGATGTGATTACAGAAAACAAAATATGTTTCATGTATATAATCAGAAGATTCTACAAGTTTGTCATGGCTAAAGTTTCATTTTAATTTAAATCCTTCTTTACCAAGGACCAATTTCTCTTCAGATATGTCTGAGGCTTCATGGATTTGCTCAATAGCATCTAATGTAGTAGATTGCAAGCAGAGATATTTTTGAAAATTCAGACTGTCCAATGACCTACTGGGAATTTTGGGGTTTTTTTCCCCCATTTGCCTATGTCCTCCTAACCATACTGAAATTAGTGACAGTGTAAAGGGAATGAAATAATTTATCTAACATCATATTGTACAAGGCACTCTCAGGTTGTCAGGTATCATACAACATGGTGACATATCCGTCGAATGTAATTTAATTTGAACAGCTTCCAAATTTCTTCCAAAAGGAAAAGAAATGCTATTAGTCTGGTGAAAGGAAGAAATTAAGTGATGAAACAAAGAATCAATGCGCGTCAACACCACATGGTTAACAAGGTGTTAACTGTATGCTCCACTTTGTCAGACTAAGCCTGGGTTCTTCTGCTCCCAGGCTGCACAGACTGGTTCTCTGATTTCCCTGTGGCATTTCCATGGCACTAAGTAGAATTTTGTATGAATGAAGGCAGCAGGACCTGGCTTTCTGTCTGAACTGCCACACTGCAGCCACGGGATTATTCTGACATTGAAAGAGGCAGCTCAGTGTTGCAGAGTGCACCTATCTGATCCCTTCAGCTTTTAACTGCAGATAAATCGTTGTGCCTGAACATCAAAGAAGCCGTCCCTCCCTGGATATCTGAGTCTGCCTGATCAGATTCTCTCAGACTTTCATAACCATCACTCTGGACCCCTCAGGAGCTGCCTAAATTATATTTTTCTAGAAAACTGAGAGAGTTTGAGACATAGCCCACTTTCTGACATGCGTAGCGTGCTGAACTAGTATTTTTCAGTATTTATTCGTATTCCAGTTAATTTTGTCTTTTTCTTGGAATATTGGGACCTTTGAGGCATGGAATCAAAACAACATCTCTCGCACTGATGGCTGTGACCAAGGACAAAGTTCAGCAAATTGTTTAGTTCACTTGGAAGGTGAAAATCTCATTTAATTTTCTTTTTGGTCTGGCAGAGTTTCAGTGCACAGTGGGATCCTCTTCATACCATTCAGGATAAAGCTCCCAAAAAGAAATGCTGTGCAGATGACAACAAAATATTTTAAGTAGGGATCAAAGATTACAGATACCATTGGAATAGTGGTAGGGGTTTTTTTTGTTGGTTTGTTTTTTGTGGGATTCCCAACAACTTTAGCTGATAAATATTAATGAAATGATCCATCTTGACATCAAACATTAATACATCACTTTGCAAATCTGCTTTAAAGTGTGACCCCAGTGACTGTGCATGGAATCCCAGCAGGTGAAAATGAGAATAAGCAGCTGGAGTGGAGGAAGGAAGGAGGCTCTTCAACTGCCTTTATCACCGGAGACAGGGCTATGCACATCTAGTGAAGGCTGCAGTTTCTACTGTCATGCTTCCTTTTTCCACCATAAGCCACTGTTGCCCAGCTGGATACTCTAAAAAATTCATTTTTATATTTCAGTCCCACTGTGACCCAAAGCGAATATAATTTTAAAGTTGATGCAGGTTTGTGGAAATTTCCTGATCCTGCAGTCTTTACTTCTACTTGCTCAAGGGAGTAATTCTGCCAGTGTATCTGAAACAATGTAAAAAATATTGCAATGTTCACAAAAGAATTGTTGCATCATTTAATACTGAAATTTAAATTAAAATGATAGGTCATCTGCCTGAGTAAATCACATTAATCACATAGAAACATCTATGAGTGTTTTTATTATTAAGAATCTAGTCCCAAATTTTGACATGACTTATTAGTACTTATATGAGTATTTTTGCCACCATTATGGAGTTTAAGGTGAAAACTAATGTGTGAAATTCTCCTTTTAATTTAATAAAGGAGTTTAGATTAAAATGGATTTTTAGCCATGAAGAGGCACTTGAAAAGTCATATTCATTTAAAATTCCTTAGATTTCAATCTTTACTGATTGGTAGCATTCCTACAAACTTAAATAGGATTTTATAGTGCACCTTGCTATGCCATATAGAAATTATATTTTTGTTATTGAGAGTTTCACATTCTGCCTTCTTTTACAAATCCCTTTTTTTGGGTTGAGTTGCTAAAGAAATACGAGGAGATAATTAATACAAAATCTTTTCTCTGAGTTACAATTAAGATTAAGGCTTTAAAAAAAAAAGTTGATTCAAATATTCAAATTATGTTTCCACAAAATAAAATAAAAAAAACCAACAAAACAAACGAAAAAACTCCCACAACAACAACAACTAAAAAATAAAATCAACAACACGGTCTAGTTTATTTTGGGTCTATACTGCTATGTTTAAAGGATAGATTATTTTAATATTAGTTAAATGGTGTGATTCTGGCCTCAGGCTATGTCTATATCATAAGTCAAATAGAACCAGCACAGGCTTGTGCTCTGCCCTGGGATTGTCCATAAAGTGTGCTGCCCCCTGCCACAGTTTTGTACACTGCCCCAGATAGTCCAGGAAATCTTCCCAACAGGCAGCAAGGACAGAGGCATCTTGTTTTGTCAAAAGAGAACTAAGAAAAGCAGCTTTTTGTGTGAGAACTGTGCCCTCCCATTTGCTTTCTGGGCTAAAGTGTTGGCATTGCTCCACTTTATTTACAAATACTCACCGAAGGCCCTATTGCAACATTGTCAATGTCAGTGCAAACACTTTGCTGGCTTCAGTAGCTTTAGGTGGGCTTAAGAAAATCTCTTAAGATCTGTAGATGTTTTCTCACACACACACTGTTTTTTGAGGGTTTTTTTAGGTTTACCATATAGACTTAGGGCAGATACTGTAGCCTTAAGGATGGAATGCAAAGTTAGAGTCAGCCAGAAAGATAAATTTGAATTCCCAAATATAAAAGTAAAAATTATTATGAATATTCATTAGAGGGTTTAGAGGCAATGTTTACAGCCATAGCCCTGTGTACATGCTGAGAGTTTTGCCACAGGATCTGCAATCCTGACAAGTATTACCCTTGCCATCTCACTAACACAAGACAGCTGCCTCGGCTCCTATCAGCTAAAAAAAGTGTTTGGATATTTGTTGAGTTGGTAAAACTTTTCCTAATTTCTACATCTGCATAGGAAATAATGACTTGAAAGCCCTAGCTCTTCATCCAAGGACTGCTTTATCAGTCAGCATAACAGAACAGAACTCACAGGAATGCCTCAGCATCAAGTGATAGTGATGTAGCAGTGACCAATGCATGAAAGTCATACAAACAAGATAATGAGTTTCACATGCTTGGGAATTAAATTTTGCATTTAAATCTAACAGCGACGCCATTTTAAAAACTGTAATTATTTCAAAGCCAGCATAATTTTGTTTTGGAGTTGGCAATGGGGAAAGCAAGTGGCTTTGTAAGTGAGTAGGACAGAGATGCCACAGGAGAGGAGAGAGGAAGAGATGTAACTTCTACAGAGTAGGAACTGTGCTAGAAGAGTCTTGGACAGATGGATGAATATGGTTCGCTCAAGGACAACTGACAACTAACTTAGCTAACCAGAGCTGGCATTTAGACATCCACATTAGCTTTCAAAGCAAGTGCCCCTTAGAGTCCCCTGGGGCAACAAGCTGTTTTTTCTGACTTGCTGAAGAATCCAGAAATATTGAAATGCTTTTGTGCTCAGTTAAAGCTGATAATTTTTCCTCACCATTCTTAATGTTGGAAATTTTTATTAAGCTCTCCAGCTCTGTTTATGTATAAGAGAAATCAATAGAAAATCAACACTTCCAGAATCAGTATTTCATTTAGATTCAGAAGGCTTAATTTCTGAAAAGTATAGTTTTATATATATATATATATATATGTATATGTATATGTATATATATGTGTATATATATACAAATTTAATATATACATATATATTTGAAAATATTAGTGTTTGGAAAATTATTCTGTAGTGAAACAGTAGAACTCTGTGTAAAATCTTGTTGCTATAGGAGTGTAAGTACACAGAGTTCTCTTTATATTCCTATTCACTAAATATACATATTTATTATACGGGTAAAAACATATTAAAAAATACTGCCATGTAAAACTTTTTTTAAAAACTTTTCTATCAGCTGTCTGTGAAACTGATCTTCACAGATGATGAAAAGTCTACAGGACCTGTGGCACTGTACTTGTGAACGGGGTTAGGATATTTGCCAAGCAAAGCTGGCCAAAAAAAGAGGTGGCAGCTCTGGGACACTGGAAGCTCTGAGGTTCTTGGCCAGAAGTTTCGAGTTAGATCTGGACAACAAATTGTCACTTTCTGAACATGTGAATCACTTGAAGATCAGGAAAAAACCACAAATATATAAGAAGCAAGACTACCTATGAAAAGGCTACAGAGATGTCTTTGCGCTGCCAAACTTTATTTTCAATGTTAAATACAAATGACATTCTAAATTTGTCTTCTTCATTACTCTTCTTTTCCTTTTTGCTCTGTTAGATCAATATGCGTTCTGTCGCTATGTGATTGACATGTTTGCGCAAGGGGATTTTTATCCAGGTACTTTCCTATATCATTGAACTCTGTTCTAATATTCTTCTGTTTCCCTGAGAGTTTTTGCTGCTTTATGTATTAAAAGTGTGGGTTTTATTATTGAAAGGTCTCACAAGAGCAACAAAGAGTGTGCAAATGGTTTGAATAAAGCATACGAGCTAATGGCTGTTTTATTAAAGCTGCTAATTTTCTGTCTACAATGCATGAATTAAAATCAAGGTTATGTTAAAAGTACAGTCAATGGAAAGCTGTAGAAATTGCTAAAATTTTCCATGCTTCTTTTGGCTGAGATGCAAGAGGAAGGAGTTTATCATTAATAGCTTATTATTTGTCTTATTGGGTTTTTTTTCCTCCACAAATAGCAAGGCTTAACTCCAAAAGGCTTCAAAAATAGAACATTCATTGCTGCTAGTATATAAGATATCTTAGCTGATCCACCACTTCTTTCCTTTATCTTCTCTCTTTCCACATCTCCATGCAATCTGTTCTAAAATAGACACTTAATTCCTCATTGAAAAAAGATAGAGTTACTGATGACGGCTGAGCATCATCTCATAGTATTATGAATACCCTGACCTTATTTAATAAATATTCTTCCTGCTGAAGTCCAGACATACCACAGAGAGGACCTAACCCTATGAACGAAAAGCGATATTATTCACGAAAAGAGTCAAGTAGAGTAAGGTTTGTTTATTGAGTTATTTGCTCAACAAGCTCTCTACTGGTACAGCTCTGAATTTGTTACGTTTTTTTCTTATCTGCCTTGTGGCTTACATTCTCTCTTGATATGCCCAGGTTCAGACAGAGCTGGGAAGTCCTAATGATATAGTTGAGAAAGGAAAACTCACAAAGGGGAGAGGGAGGACACAGATTTTTGTGGAGGGAAAATGAACAAGCTTGGGATTCTGTTGGGAGAGGGTCTGTGTGTTCTGTTCTCAAAGAGTGACATGGAGATGTAATGGGTTCCATTAAAAGAGAACAAAATACTGCATCACCTCTAGGACTTCTAAAGACAGTCAGTTACAAACAGAGAGACTGTTTTAGACTGTTTAAGGAGTCTGTTCAGAGCAGGAGAATGATTAGCCAAACCTTCCAGAGCCCGTCAGTCATGCTTTGATTTAAAAATAATGCCCTCTACCAATGTGAATGACCTAGTCTCTGGATTCACACAGCTGTACCATCAACAAATCACATGCGAAATACTTTCATGGAGATCTTCAGGATCATTTTTACAGTCCTGACATTTACAAGCAGCTCCAAAAAAAGCCCTTTTTTTCCCAGAAGGCTCCCTGGCCTGTTTGGCACTCTCCTGAGGCAGAGCAGACATGCTGTAGGAAGGGAGGGTTTGAGCTTTTTCAATTTTGACCTTTCCAGCTACAAGAAAACTGGGAAAACCATGAAGGGGAGCACTGAGACAGAGAGGGAAGTCTGTAGCTTGAATTTCAGAAGATAGGAGTCTTGACTCTTCCCTTCCAGTGTTTGCCTTGTGTCATGCCAGTGTGCTATGACAGACTCGCGGAAGGAAACCACAGGTTAAAGAGCTGAAAGACATTAAATGGACATAGGGTGATCAGATGGTGAATGAAAAACTAGGGTGACAGATTTAGGCTCCAAAAATCGGAAATAACTCACACATTATCTTAAATAATCTAAATTTCAAGTGAAAAGGGAAAGGACTGCCCCATAACATCTCCCAAAGTCCACCTGGGCCTTCACCTGTAAAGCAAGGTCTTTTTGACCTCTCAAGTCACTTGTTGGCCCCTGAAGTTGAATGCTGCAGATGGCTGTTGTGTGGAAGCCAGATATATTTTTTTTGGGGGGGGGGGGGAATAAACGAAAGCATTGCCTGCGAAACAAGCTTTAGTTAACCCACTAGCTGTGAAAGGCAGTGCTGAAACATCCAGACTCCAGAAACACTCCTCAGTGTTTCGGAGGAGCAAAGTAGTGGTCAGGTAGGATCAGCCTTGATTTATGAGAATCACTAAACAGCACTTGATTAGTTTATTAATGTCTTTCTCAGACAAAGTGCTCATTTTACACTGTATTTTGTGTACAGAATTATTGTACTTTATTTTACTGAATAGATAAATGTAGGAGTAACACCCTTTATTAACTTTAATATCCAATTAGATTTACAATCTGTTACATTTTACCCTTTTATCTGTGTATATATCTTATGGTAAAGAACTTTGTCCAAACAAAGAGTTCTGAGTGATCAGCTGAGGAATTAAATTACAGTCATCTTGACACTACAATGCTTTCAAACAAGCAATAATTTCTATCAATCTCAATACTACCATTTGTGAAGGAGAAAAAAATTCCATTGTAGAAAATTCCTTTGCATAGCCATATTGGGATTTTCTGTGATTGATTGCATCAAACATGGATTTTTGATTTCTTAGGCAAAATAAATGGATTTATAATATCATTCACAGTACTATCATTCAGCATTTTTCCTTTCAAAGTATTTTTAATGTTTCTATTACAAAAAATCATATACATTAATTTTAAGATTAGGAGTTTCTTATTTTTATATAATTTTTTAGCAAGAATTTATAGAAAAGTAGTTTGCTTAATCTGGCATTTTACAGTGCTCAAACAATTAACATTAAAAGTAAAGCTCAGTTCCTTAGGTTTCATTAATAAATGCACTTTTAAAGTACATCAATTAACGCATTTTGTCAGTCACATCAATCTGTTGGAGGTCAGTCAGTGCTCTTGTGTTGATTTGAACAAATGAAGCTGAAATACTCTTCACTCGCTCAAAGTTTCATCATGACACTGCAGTCTTAGCTATAAAAAATGAAGTAAATGTACACAGGGAATTCAAGGAAGCCATATAAGGAGGGATTTTTGCTAAGCTGCTTCATGCAGCACTAGCTGGTATTCTTGTTTTGCTGGTTAGTATTTGCCCTTGATGCTGAAAAATTTTATGGATGTTCTCGTTTAAGCCACAATAATTGTATCAATATCAAATAACTCCTAAGACTTATGTTTTAATTTTTATGAAAGAGAAGTACTTGAGGTTCTCAGAGCTTTACAGTAGATAGTAGTGTAGTTTTAGCCATAAACTCATTTTTTCTCTAATCCAGAAGTCCTTCCCATGAATATCACAACCTCAGCAGTGACCAGCAGGGTTCTACTGATACATTTATATGTAGACCACTTGAGGCTTACTGCATACAGTATAAAAAACTGTTTTCTGATTTTATCTCTTGAGAAATGAGCCATAAAAATATTTTTCACCTTCTGTCTAACATGCTTGTGATAAGTCACTATTTCTCAGAGGAACTGCTGAACCTCCTTTCATAGATTTTCTGGTCTTATTTGTCCCTGGACTACAATTGCTCAGCTGAGGCTGTACTGTCTCAGCATTAACAAATTGCTCTGCCCAAACTTCTTTGTACTCCTTTTGTCCACCTGTAAAGGAAGAATGAATACACATTTCTTTCAGAATTAATTTTCCAAGTTTTCCTTATAAAGATTAAAACCTCAGGTGGAAGTCTTGTTTATTGAGAGCATTAGTTCTGACTGGTACCCTTATTTTTCTACTGATATTTCTAAAGTCCAAGATAGCATTTTTGATGCAGAAGGTCATTGACTCATATAGTTTCATGGATATAGTCTATTCCATGTATTTGATAATTGGTTTGATATTCCTGTATTTTGTTCTCAGTAGTATTTCTAACGTTCTTATTCATAGTTTATTTTTTATTGGTAGGAGAAAGGGTTCTATTTTAGTAGAAATTTTGAAACTTGTCTTCATAACTATTTTTTTGACTTTAGTGAGTTTGAAATCCTCACCTGTGTGGAGGGATTTTGGGGGCATTAATTGGTCACTCTTTCAGCATGGAGCACATGATTCTCTAAGTTAACTGGACCTACTCTATTTCATTCCCCCTGTTCTGTATGCCTGTTTTCCCACTCTTTATCCCCCTGCTTTCCCTGAAATGCCACTTCTCTGGCAGATCAAGGAGCTGTTCTGATAAAATGTCTTTTTTTGTTTTGCAACTACTGAAATTGGATTCTTGCACGTCTGTCTTTCTGCATGGCACCTCAGCATGCTGAATTAAGAGTGATAAGCATGTCTTGGGTATTTAGTCATAAAATGCACCTTTTTTTTTTTTTTTCTCCTAGGCATGTTGTCTACTCATGATGTGATTTTGTTTTCTTTTTAATCACTTAGAAGTTTATTTTGCATGCATAGTTTTACTCTGTTCTGGTTTTGGTTAAACCACTTGCATTTCACAGTGCACCTGACTCACTGCTGGATGATCTTCACAGTCGCCTAATTGGCAACAGACACAGTGGGAGCACAGTTATGGTATTATTCACAATTTAGACTTTCTTAAACTTTCGCATTGAAGCACACAATTAGCCTATGGAACTTGTACCACTACAGAGCTGTTTCCAATAACAGCTAGACTGTAAAGAATGTGGCCGTAGAAGTTCCTTTCATCAATGTACCCCTATATGTTCATTGTGTATTTCCATGCCAGGGTCTCGAAGCCAGTCTCAAAGCCAGTCCCAAAGCCAATACAAAAGCTGAAGTGATGTAGACAATTTTACTTATCTTATACTGTTGAAAAAAATATATGACTTGGAGAAATTCACCAGGATTTCTGGCATGTGTATTACCTATAGGGTAAAGAAGTCACCCCACCTTCTCTGTAAAAAAAATCATTGAAGCATCACCTTGTGCCATGTTCATGACACACCCCCAACCCCTTGACAAACATGAAGAGTCAAGAAATTTAGGTAAATTATGATGAGAATCCATGGAGAATCTTAGAGACTGCTTGATCTTGGAGAGTGTAGACTGAAAATCCTTCATGTATACAATTTTCTTCCAAGGCTCATCTCTTCTCCATTGTGAAGAAATATTCTGTCAAAGAGAAGGGACTACTGTTATTACACAGTATGGCAAGAGAATTTCAAGACTGTCAGTATGATACTTGCCACTAAATATCAAAAAAATATGGAGATGCTGGTATAAAGGTACATCAATATTGAAAGATCATGGACTATATTACTGAAAAAAAAAACCCAAAAAACCCCTCCAAGAACAATAAAGACTAATATTGAAAGTAAAAATGCCTGTATTTGCCATGGGTGGGCTGTAGCACTGGAACTAAATACTTGCCCTCCGCTGTTCCGATAGCAAAACGCTTTAGGCTCTTGAACTATTTTTAAGTATCACTCCTACTTGATTAGACTAGGACGTGTTGTGGATATCTCAGTGACAGGGAGTTACATTTCAACTTGTTACATTACATTTACATGGAGACAACTTTGATATAGTTTCCCTGGGGACACATTTAATGAAGTGCTATTAGAAGAAGAAATAAAAATCAGTCATAGTAAATAAGAAAGTAGCATATTATTAGCTTGCTGTTTGGAGAAATTCAGCATGAAAAACTTTCAAATGAGTTATGGGCTTTCCGATTTGAGATCAAATGCTAAAGAATATTATTTTTTTCCCATGGAGAGATACCTTCTGGTGTGAAAGGCTCAATAGCCCCATCCCCAACGGCAGAAAACAAGCAAGCCAGACATTTGTTTAAGCAAAGTACTAAAGAAAAGTATGGGAGGCAGTGAGACTTTTCCAGTTTTACTTTTTAAACATTTTACTTTTTTACTGCCTGTTGAGGGAAATATTGTACCTCAAAATTTGAAAAGACTCATCTGGATTCTTCTTCAGAGAGAACAGTTAACTGTCCATCAATTTATCAAAAATATGTTTACATTATGAAATCCTTGCCAATGCATTTGTTTCTGTAGATGGCATAAACGGAGATGATTGAACTACAAAAGTATTTATTTCTCTAGTAACATCCTGGGAGAGTCTAAAATGAAAGAATTAGTGAACATTAATTTTAAATACATGTATTTATTAAGTTTGAGTTATTAAAATTTTTTCTAACTCATTTATTAATGTGCAACTCTTACAATAAACATTATCTATCATTTGAAGTTAAATATTGCTTCTTTAAACTTCTACTCAACTATGAGAAACTACGAGAGAATATCCACTGATCTAATTTTAACAAGATTCTTGTCTATGACTGCCTCCCACCCCAAAACCTGTCTATTTCATCAAATATGAAATGACATTGGTCTCTCCAAGGGGATGTTATCAGCATGCAATCCTGACATCATCCCACAGAGGCAAAACAACTATCCATTATTCCCAGTTTACATGATCATCCCACTGTGAATCAGAGCCAGATGCTGGCACAAGAAGCTGCATCTGTCAACACTCTTATGGCACATCATTGTAACTTGGCCAAAAAATGTTGAACTGCTCCCTCTCTTGGAAACAGCTAAAAAGGGAATGTGTGGTATTCTGCTTTTGCAGAAAGGAATGGATGTCTTTCTTTGATAGTCCACTGCAAGGCAATCTGAGGGTTAAAATTATGTGTTACAAGAGAAAGCCAAAAATCTTTGCTGATGTAAATGAGTCTAAGTCTTTGATTTTAATGGAAACAAATCAATTTATCTGTGAAGGCAGAGAGATTGGAATAACAAAATTATTCTCACACTTGCATTATGTTTCATTACTACTATTTAGTACTAAAAACATTTCCCATAGTTCAGCAAACAAATTTCAAAATGAAGGGTGATTTCAATGGAAAATCGTCAAAAAACTCAACTACTTCAGTTTTGAAAAGTAAGCTATTTAGAAAATAAAGACAAAAGTTATGTGCCAAAAAAACCCTTCCTAAACAGCTAATAGTAAACAAATTTTTTCCTATTTAAAAGGTAAAAATAAGTTTAGCAAGTGAATTTGTGAAGTAGTAATTGTATTTAGTGATTCATTGTCATAATTGATTTCCAGTTAGAATTATTACAGATACTGATGTTACATCAAGTAAGTTAAAAAATGGAAGCATTCTAGAAGCAGCTTGAAGCTGCCTCAAAGTCACAGGCACGGGTTCTTGTGAGTGAATGCAACCACCCTCATATCTACCAGAGAAGTAACTCAATGAGGTGCAAACAGCCCAGAAAACTCCTGTAAATTTATTACAATTTCCTGACAGAGGTAGTGGAGGATCCCAAAAGGAATGGTGTGCTGGTTACCTCACAGTGACAAACAGGGAAGTCCTTGTCAGAGATGTGAAGGTTGGGGCGCTGCCTTGGCTGCAGTGACCATGAGATTGTGGAGTTCAGCATTGGGAAAGAAGGAAGCAGCGCAGCAACTAAGATTGCAACCATGGATTGCAGGACAGCTGACCTTGGCCTCTTTAGGGATCTTCTTGGAAGGGTCCCATGACAACAGATCCAAGAGACCTGGTTGATATTCAAGAATCACTTTGTCCAGGCTCAAGAATTATGCACCCCAATGAGCAAGAAACCAAAGAGGAAAGATACTTGCATGGATGAACGAGGAACTCCTGTCACTACTCAAGTGTAAGCAGGAAATAGACAGGAGATGGAAGCAGGGTTGGCCCACTTGGAATGAATATAGGGAGGTTGTCAGAGTAAGCTGGAAGTAAGGCTCCATCACAGAGTTGCTTAAACAAACAAGACACTCAACAACATCTTAATGCCAACCATTTCTGTGAAGCAGGAATCCTTCATGGGTCGCATGTGACCATGTCTTTTGATGAGACATAACTCACAAGCTTCTCCTTTAGTCAGTTTTATAAGCCCAGGTTATATAACTCTAAAATTATGGGAGAGCAAGTGAATCTGTTACCTTTAGAATATAATTCTGAAATTTCTTAGGGAAGGTTATCACCATACATTGAATCTCTCTCAACTTTAATGACAAGGGAAATAGGTGACACCTATACAACCTGCCTTTAAACACCTCCTGAATGCTGAATGCACTTAAACATCAAGAAATATGAAAAACTGTGTTCTGAAGGGCTTCCAGTTTTCCCTTGCATTTATTTTGTTAAAAAATGAAAAACCTATATCTCTATTGTGAAACTAGAAGTTACTCTTCTCATCTCAATATGGAATTCTATGCTGTCTCTGCTGGAAAATGAGAACACTCGCTTTCAACAACAGTGGTGGTACCAGTTGACCATATCACATAGATAAAAAGAGCATAGAAAGGATCTACAAGTACTTTGACAAGATATATTCCATCATGAAGCAAATCAGTTTAGCAGGAATTCCTCACCTCTTCTGCTCTGAAAACATGAAATGCAGTAGATGGAAGAGTGTTCAGCTTTGCCCTAAACAACACATGCTCTCCCTGCCTTGCTCTATGCCCACCAACTAATGCATCTCATCTGCAGCCTCCAGGACTGTAAGCTCTGGCAGATCCACTCCTTTCACCATTTTATCTTTAGGTGCATCTTTCTTTCGATGTCATCTTTCCTCCTGCATATATCTGCCCTGCCAAAAAGACACATAACTCATGACATATATACCTATAATAAGTCAAAACTATTTTTTCTTCATCAGGAATTTCTATTCCTCCCTCTGACAATTCACCCTCATTCCTATTGTTTCACTTTGCCCTTCAACACACCCAGTATTACCTGGCAAAGTAAATAACAGCCTTCAAGAGGTATTCAATGCCCACACACATTATACCAAAACAATGCTCTTTTTTTTTTTTTTTCTTTTTTTCCTTTTTTTTTTCTTTTTCTTTTTTTTTTTTTTTAATTAGGCTTAAAAACAAAATCCTTTCTATATGTGAGAATCCATTCATATAATTGTTGGCAGTTTGGGGAGCAATGCATTACCAGACAGTATTTACAGTATGAAAAATCATGCACAGCTTTTAGTCCTGGAATATTTTGGTGCCTTGAAGCATCATCTTCATGGACAACTACAAAATAAAATCTTTGCAATTCATTGCACCTCACTTAGATACCCAAAAGTTAATTGCCCAACTTTAACCTTTAGCTGTCTTTATAGCCAGTGGTATGAAATGGAGGTCTCCAGAGGACAATTCCATGCTAAGAAAGATGCCTAGGATAGAAAAGATGAATCACCCTTTGAAGGCACCAATTTCTCTCCATTTACTATAAATGGATCCCTTGGGTGACTTATCTAGATATAACTGTCTGAAAGTTAACTTTTAAATGTTAAAAGGTAGTGAGAGAGCCTCCATACATTCAAGAAATATGCTGCAAATGTGCAAGCAAGAATTTTGTTCAAATGAAGACTTGAAATGACAAGTTTTCTATAAGATTTCAAGTGATATTACCAGGAACATCTGTTGACTCAATCAAGGAAACCAGTGCCACTTGGAAAAAAATGCATTCCTGTTGCTATAGTGTTTTGGGAGTCAGTGAAAGGGGAAAAGAAGGAATGGAGAGAGGAATATTTTCTTGAATAAATGTGGAAGATATTCCCTATCCAGATGATTCAAGGAAAAGAAATCTAAACAGTTTTTGCATCAGAACAAAAGCTCAGCCTTCAGAGCTTCCACTTTCACAGAATTTAAGATTTGGAATTTTTAGCTGCTGCTAAAATGTTGTTTTGTTTTGTTTTGTTTTGTTTTTTTTAATTTCTGTTAGATCCAGTCATTTCTATATTAAATTTATTAATTTTCCACAAATATCTGTAATTGTGAGAGATAATCACAATTTTTATCTATAATTTGATTTTATCCATGTCAGGCTGGTTTTGCTTTGCAAAAACTGGCATATGCACTTTTTCTTGAAGACAACATAAAGTATTAACATTCTTGCAGCATCACTTAGCTTTTCTGACTTGAGCACTGAAGGTTTCTTAGATGTAGTTGGGCTAAGGATGGTTGAAACAATGATATGTACAGATAAACCAAAGAACATCAATTACTAAGCAGTGCTCACATGGCATGGTCAGTGTCTATTGCTTTTTGTCGTAACAGCTTATAAGGTCCCTCTGTTCTGTTTAATTGTTAGCTGCAAGTATTTAGTTGCAGTATTTTCTTTTCTGTTTTAATTGGATACTTCATATTGTGAAAAAAGATAACATCTATGCCAATTCCTGATATTCATGTTAATTATGCAAAGGGTTGCTGCATATGATGGCAATTTATTAAAGGCTATTTGGGGAGAGAGAAAAAGACTGAATATGTCTTTTCATTTTATAATCTGACTTTACAGTCCTTTTGTACTCCACTATGCATATAATAACCCATCATTACCACTCAACAACCCATAATTTTCACTGTCCTGGTACTTATTTCTTTGAGATCCATCTTTCGATATTTCTAAACATAACATGTAGGTTTATTTTTACCTGCTAACTGCCCGTGATAAATAATGGGAGGAAGTGGAGGCAGCAAATTCAATTTTCAGATTTTTCAATTCAATTTTATTTTAATGTCAGGAAAGGCTGTGTGACTTCTTACTTAACATATAATGACAAAACTGTTAATGCTCAGCTCTTAACTCCTTAATGAATTCAGTCTTCTGAACTCAAAAATTAGAGCAGTTTTCACAAATATGGATTGAGCTAAAGACAGATTTTGTGGTAAAAATCTATGTAAGAGGGTTCTCAACAGATATATTTTTGTAAATAGATTAAACTGCAAGGTCTGTCATGCAGCTAAAATACATTGCATGCATTTCTGGACCCATAGTATCTGCTTTAAGTTCAAACAGAAAAAAAACCCCAAAACACCAATAGATCTATCCATGCCTCTGTTGTCTGCCTCATTTGTACACTTGTTATGCATTCTAGCATTGTGTGAGATACAAATGCACGAGAAAAGAAAAAAATATATCAAACAAATTCCCAGCTGTGACTTTAATTGGATTTGGTGTCTGAGTGAAAATGCAGCAACTGATGTTCACACAACCTCCAGGAGTCTGCAGCAATGATTCTCACACCTGTTTAATTACCAAATCAAGTATTTTCTGTTTGGAAACATCACTAAACCATGGGAGGAATTTGGAAATAGCTGATCTTCAAGGTCCCTTCCAACCATAACCTTTCTATGATTCATTCTAAATAAATATTGACATACATTTACATGTTCACACATGCACATGTATAAAACATATATTATTACTACATAAAAACATATACAGGAATCCATCATCAACAACAAAGGATGAACTCTAATCTTTATGTATTAAAAATAGAAGGCTATCAAGTTGCTGCTACTTATTGTTTGGTGCCTTGAGAAGAGATATTTAATCCTTCCCCTTACTCCCTTTCAAAAGAGCATTTAGAATGTTAGTCTACATCCTTCCTTCCTACACCCTCAGTTTTAACCTACTGGTCCTTTCTTTCAGCTTAATAGATGGATGGACTCCCAAAGTTGTTAGGTTATTTGTATAGGCCTGACTTCATTGTCTGTGTGTTGAGGGAGTATCTCACAAAAATGTGCTTTACTCGCAAGTTAGACTCTATGTAGAGTTCCAAAATTATTTGTGATATTGTTAATGGATTTTAAATACGTAGATGTAGTGGAAAGTAGCTAGAGAGATTTGTCATTGCCCATGTAATCTCTCCTTTTCTTCTTTTATTATGCATTGTAAAAGAAACTGGCTGATAATCAGTGTGACATAATACAAAAATTTAAAAGATTGCATTGGAACTGGTAATCACTGCATATACTGTAGCATAGGTTTTTCTTAAGTAATGTCATCAACCTTATGCAAAATTGGAGTTCACTTTATGTTGGGCAATTAACCATTTAATAAAAAGCCACATCCTAAGTGAAATTTAAAAACTGAAATATATGTCTGCTACAAAAATATACTTTCTTAAGGTGTTATTTTATTATCCATTAATTCCATCTTCTCTGTCAAAAATTCAGTTCCAAATAGGTCATTAAAATTCTGTTTATACCATTTTTCCCATTTGACATAATTTTTTTAGGTGACCACATCTAGGTTGCTAAATCAAACCCAACTCAAATGTTCTCTCTCTGAAGGTGATTCTTTTCTCTCATAGAGAGATCCACATCCAGTACACTTCCTCAAGGTCAAAATGGGTTGGATGTATCTCAGCTATTGGGAGTGGTCCCTGGACCCTGTCGATTCCCTGAACTGAGCCAATGAATTTTTTGAGACACTGCTGCTTGGCACAAATCAAAGTTGTCAGAGGCTATCCAAAAACCTGTTGCAGGATATGTATGTCTGAATTCCAGAGCCCACTAATGTTCCCAGGCACCATTTAATTGCCAGTGTGCATGAAAGCCTTGTGCCACAGTGTGTTCCTTAGGAAAGAGTGCCTATGTGGAACATCAGTATTTTATTCCAAGTAATGCTTTCCAGAAAAATCAGCATTTGCCTTGTTCAGTACAGTTACACAATCTCACCTCTTGATCCTCAGCTGTTCTTTCTTAAAGAAAAACTATTTGCTCCTGGTTTTTCATGCACACATACTAAGCAGAGAAACCCTTCCCCAGAACAGTCACAGCCTAATGTCTGGAGAGTAATGACTGAAAGCTGGGAAGAGACTCACCTTTAACTTGAAGCAGCTTACATGTCAAAACTGGAAGCCTGGGCAAAATGGTTGGACTCCATTACATTTCCAGTCCTCTAAAAGCATTTTTGGCAGTCTTGCCTCATTCTGCTGATCCACGCCTTGTTCCAGCATTCACTAAACATTTGATTGGAATTTACTTTTCATAACAAATGGCTCTGCAAAGACAATTACTTTATTTGAATTATTTTTACTATCACTAGAGAATGATGTCATAGCTGACCAGAATGAGATTTATCTGAAGACATCTTGCTGCACTGAGAAGCTGTAACAGAGTGTTGGTGACGTTGGACCATAGGATCCCTGCTGTTCAAGTAACTGGTATATGGATATGAGGAAATGAACAGTCATAGGAATGGTATTTCCATATATTGCACTCTGTGATGGCATTATTTCTCTCTACATCCAGCTGGAATATTTACGAGTATGAAATGCCTGTAATAATAGCAATAATAGTAATAGTAATAGTAATAGTAATAATAATAATAAATTTTAGCAGTATTTTATTGTTTTATCTAGAAAGATATATTTAGACACTTTATTAAGGTCACTGCAGACAAACTGAACTCAGAAAATCAGGAAAGAAAACTCACATAGTTTGATATTATCATAAGAAATCAATTTATACACAATATTCAACATGACATTTTTGACACACGTGGAAAGACATTTCCTAGATTGAGAAAAGTAAGGTAATTAAAGTTTGCCTTGTATTCCTTATCATGCAATAAAAAAATCTAAAATATTAATAAACCAAGTCAGGATTAATTTCTTCAGGACATCTCAGGCAGTTTGATAAACACTTATGACAGAAGTTTCCCAGAGCTTGAGGACTGTAGCTGATTTTCAATGAAGTATTCGTGTTAGAGTCCTAAACCTTCTACTCATCCTTGCAGACTCTTTCTTTCCTTTCAGGCTACGGTAGAACGTGTCTTAATGTGACACTTTTTCTCTTGGTGAGATCATTCCCATGAGCTCAAATCCAAAATATTTCACTCTTTCAATTTTCTTCAGATATAATTTGTTGTCATCTGTTTACAATATCATATATGAAGGAGATACCCATAGCACAACTGCATTGACACATGGAAGTGTTGTGGGATCAGCTCTAGGGACAGATTTGCACAGAAAGGCACATTTTTGTCCTTGCAATTACATCTTTTGGAGAAATCAAAATCTAATTATTTTAATTTATTTTTTAAAGCAGCTTAAATGAACCTTAGTGGTTTATCTCCTAGCACTAAAATGAAGGCTACATTTGAAATGAGAAGCAAATAACTATGCATTGTTTTTTTGTGGTTGGATTTTTAAAGCTGTGAGGTAAGTTTATGTCCAGTAATAATAGTGGTAATCTGGATAATAACTTCTCGTAATTCATGGACTAATCTGATTGTCCACTGAGAGCATTAAAAACATCCTGCCTTCCTCTCATTTACATCATGGATATGTGTCCAACTGGCCACTTCTAGAGTCAAGATAGTAGATTCATTAATACTAATGGTCTGATCTGTTGAAGCCAAATCCTCATTTCCATTTATCAGTTGTCTGTACTGCAGAAAACCACTTGTGCTTTATAACTTAAAGAGGAGACAAGAAGGGAAAGAAAAGAAATTTGACTTAGGTTATCCCCTTTAACATATTTCATCAAAAGAATGGATAAAATATTTATTCATTTACTGTCCTTTACATTCCCATCAAAGTGAATAGAGAGACATTTAATAAGACATGGAAACATTAAAGAAGTCTTTTATCAGAGTGGATGGGAACCTGCTCAGAACAAACATTTTGGCCTAAGGGAAAGTTTTTGATCTGTGAAGCTTAAACTTAAAACACTCTCATATTGGATCATGTGGTCAATTTGCATGAAATAAATGATTTGCTTAAAACTTGCAAAGCTATAAAATAGGACTTGACAAGTCATTAGCAGTAAGTGGGATCATAGTGGCATTATGCACACACTGGTGCAATCATTAGAAAACTGCTGCCACAGCAAAGCACAGGAAGATAATAGGGCCAGCCTACAATTTGACCTAGAAGTGTTAGATCACTGCCTCACACTGTAGATACCACACTGCAGTCCAAATTATTGACTATCCTCCATCATTACTCATCTACTCAACATTCTGAAACACTGCTCTTTATCCTTTTTTCACACAAAAAATCGTCCAAGTTAAAAAATTATCACTTTTTCTAACTGGGGAGTAGGTAGCCTAGTTTAGGAAAGGAAAAAAAAAAAAAGAAAAAGAAACAAAAATGGAACAAAACCCCTAATGTTTATCCTATGACTTTGACCAACTGTGGAAGGAAAAATAATATTACCTATTCTTCATTAATTGCTGTGGTTTTTCTGGTTTTCATTCTGAACTGGAAATTCAATCACTCAGGTTTCAGTGTGTTGACATCTTTATGAATATAACTTTTCTATTCCGGTTGGCAACAAAGGTAATCAGCAGCTCATTAGTTCAGTTTGCAACTTCAAGATTTTTTTTTTCCAGATATAAAGCATTTGGAAAATCATGGCTAAACATCTGGATTCCTGAAGTTTGCCTAGCATTCATTTTAGGGCTATAGTTATTCTGTGATGCAATCGATAAATATCCACTTGGGTTTATTGCCAAGACAAGAAATACATGGATAACATAGGATTATTACCATTTGTTGCAAAGCACCTTCAATACATTACTTTTATCAATGTGTTAACATTTTATCAGTGGCTCAGGCGCACATCAAGTTTGAGCATCTCTGTGTTTGATATTTTATACAAATTACTGGATGAAGTGAACCACACGCTTGCAGATTATGTGCCTGCAATTGTACATATGTTGATGAGATGCAACAACATTAAGTCCATGATGCTCAAATCCCACTGCTGTCTTCAAGATGATGTTTTTCTCATGCATTCCCTATGAGCTACACACCTTTGCCAAATGGGGTAAGGGTAAGATGCGGCACTTTCCAAGGCCCATTAAAACCTTAATTTTTTTTCTGAGTCTATCATCAAGCATGAGGCATGGCTTTGAGTATCTGATGTGAACCTGGAGTTGAGATTTAACACTCTGTTTGCATGTGGGCTCTGGTGCAGTGACTGTATGCTAGTGCATATGACTGTATCCACTTTATATTTAAGCTCTTAATTTTATTTCTCAGGTCACAAAAAATTGCACTTTCCAAATGACAGTGATAGGATAGCTACTGAGTCTAAATGCCAGTGAAATAACTTAAAAGGAAATAAGGAGACTGCAAATATGTCATAAACTATAAAATAAGCATAAGTAATATGTGTAAATTAAATATGTTCATGATCTGTGAAGAAATTAAGTGAAAATTGTTTTGTACAAAACACAATGTCTGCACACAGGCTAAGACAGTACAGAAAGTCCCTGCTGAACACTCTGAGAGAGTAGAGGTGTTTCAGTCAGCAGCTGGAATCAGAACCTCATCAGTGTTTACAATGCATGACCTGGTTGGTTTTGGCTAATTAAGAATAATCCTTAAGGATGAGAAACATCATAATTTTTACTGGTGTTTCCAGGAGCTCATTATCAGTGGACTTGAGGGAGCAACTGAAGATCATTTGTTTGACAGAAGAAAATAAGACTTTGTGGTAGAAGAGGTGTCAAGAATATGTAACCTTCTTATCATAGGATTATTATTCTCATTGAGTCTAAGGAAGAAAAACAGAACTGTAGCTTTTCAGCATATATTTGAGTCACTTGGACTTCATTGGTTTCAAATGTGACACTTAAAAATAAATTACTCTATTTGTTGAGAAATACATTTCCTTCTTATAGTGTCTGAAAGATATTAGCTTTTATGCACACTGTAGTATTTTTAACATGAACCATTCTGAAGGGAGCTCAGCCTCCCAGTGAAAGTGCTCAGCCTGTTGGTGAACACATTTTCTATCCTTCTTAACCTGTATTCTTAGGTGCAGGACATAAGGAATTTGTACCACCTCGTCTTCTTCTAGAACACAGCCCAAGAAAGAAACCAGCAGCTATTGAAGGCAAGTTTGAGTTTTTCCATGTTTATTGGCCTCTACTTATTAACTTCATTGTTTGTTCTAATGGGGATTTTTTTAATTGTAAGTATAACCTATATTACAAAGATGATCACACAACTAGGCCTGGGACAGGAATGACATGCTGATGTATGCATGATAAGATGTAAATGTTTCTTGTAGCAGTCTCACAGGTGGCTTGGGGGATTTCCTGAGTGAAACAGATTATAGGATTGAGGCCTAATCTGTAAAATTATTTGAATGGCATGCAGCCATAACTTGCTGTCTAACTAGAAACATAATCAAAATTTTTGTCTTAATATACTTTGGATTATTCTTTCAGCTATTGTTATTCAGTAGTTTTTGTGTGCATTATTATTAATAATAAACATAATATGTCTGGTTCTGCATCTGTCAACCTTGTTGCTATTTTTAAAGCTACTGAAAGAAAAATACAAAGTCAGGTCTTATGTTCAGAAGATTAAGACCTAATCCCTGCAATTGAATTATATTGTTTACAGTTTGATCACTACAGTAAAGTGGTTGAAATACTCATTTTAATTTTAAAATGAACTATGTCAAATGACTTAGAACTATACCTGCAATATATGTCCTTGCTCTTTACATCATACAATTTAATAGTATAAAACACCTGAGTCTTTTTGCGCAATTATGTGGCGGTTTTCATATGATACTTGAGTCCTTCAGTCACACCGTGGCAGTTGCTAATTTCTCTCATAGAGGTCTTAGTTCTGTGTTACTCAGAAAGCAATTGCAGACTAAGAGAAAGGCAGATGGGGTGGCAGCAGAATAAGTAACAAGAGCTACAAGATTTCCTACATTTGGAAACAGAAATTGAGACTCAGGTTTTACCAGGACCCATGACTGAAAGAAAGTGTTAAATTAATTAGATATTTCTGTAATGTGATTATTGTGAACCAGAACATTTGGGTAAAAATAGTTATGGGACTTATTATGTCTTTCCCCAAAAATCTTGTTACCTCAAATGGTTATTTCTTTTTAAACATGCTGCTTAAAGGAGTATAAAATTGTAGTTATTTTGAGACAGTATAGAAATAGATTAGCAGTCCTGCTTATTTTAGGAAAATATTTGAACCCTGCTTATCAGCAGAAAGAAGTCTCTGCAATGTTAAACTCTGTTATATGTCAATTAACCATAATGGAAAAAAGACATAATAGAACAAGGCTGACACATTTGCTGAGTGATAAACTTAATCTTTAAATATAGCTGTTACACAACATGAACTAGCATCAAATTAACATTAGATTCTTGATTTTCAAAATCATGAGGAGCAGGCAATTACTGCAATTGCACATAGAAATGACTATTTATGACCAGTTACACATTTGTGTGTTTCATTAGCTCATTTATGCATGCAATTCAGGTAATTGGGAATGTAAATTAGACACCCATTTGGCAAACAAATTTGAGGGAGATTATCTGCTCAGAACCATATAACTAAATTTCCTTTAAGGCTCAAGGCCAGTCACTAGGATACAATGCTTTTCGTGCAAGAGCTTTGGAGGGAATGAAGAAGGCAGAATTACTTGTAAAATGCTACCATGAAAAGCTGTTATGTTGTGCTATTCTGCGTTTTCCATATATGAGAAAATATGCTACAGTGCTTTGAGGAACCCTAAACCCTGAAGCTTTATTTCATCCCTAAAGGAAAAAAAAAGATAATTTATGAGAATATTTCGCAAAATTTCAGAAGGGAAAAAGAGGCATAGGCAGACAAATTTAAATCTTTAAAATAGCTGAAGAGACACCTGCATGTGACTTCTTAGTGCTTAGATACCTTTATGACTGGTACATCACTAAATATCACTGATCAGGAGAAGGGACATTGAAACAAAAGATTCTTCTTATAAATATACATAAAAATATACTTGAAAATAGTATCATATATTGTCAGAATAGAGAATAGAGAACAAATAGAAGAATTTTTAATTGAGAAATATACTTTATATAACATCGAAGACTGGCTTAGCCTTTGGCAGAAGGAATCAACTCTGAAAAAGGTAAAACTGTGGGAAGTAACAGAATATTTATCACACAGAAAAAATATGAAGCCAACCTACTTACACCCTAGGCTTTCCAACTCAGTGATATTCAGCTGTTATATAGATAATTATATAGATAATTATGCAGCTGGTGAAGGCTGAAAAGATCTTACTCTTTTTCTACATTGACATGTTTTCAGAATCATTCTATTTTGACACTGTTGCCTTAGGTAATCGTGGACCATTCTTGTTTTCTGATAAGATGGAAATAGTGGTGTATATGTGCCACATCTTTCTAAAATTTTTAGATCACTTGATACCTTCAGATAGAATGCTTTTCCTGGATAGTAGGCAATGTCTTGTGGAAATTATGATCTGCTGAACTCTTGAGGCCTTAGAAAAAGAGCATATTGTTATTATATCTTAAATCTCAAACCTTTTCTCTTTTTCATTGCCTTTTCTCTTCCTTTAGCTCCACAGTAAATCTTTTGGCAAGGGGGTAATTATTTAAGCCAATCTCAGTCTGTACACTAGATTCTAGTAGCAAGCAATAAATTTCATTGAAGTGTATATATGAGTTGAAATTTTCAGATACCTCCTGGTCAAAAAGCAAAATGCTTTGCACTAATCTGGCCAGAAAGAAAAGAATAGATCATTGCTCTCCTGTTTCATGGTTGGTTGGCTTTTTCAAAGATCTTACCTTAAATCTTCAATGAAGAGTTTGAATTTTCAAATCACGAATGGAAGAGAATAACAAAACAAAATATAAGATCCTGTAACAGTGAATAAGAGAAAAAAGGTAAAGGAATTTGTGAAGATAAAGGCGTTGATATATAACATCAACTTGTATTTCAAGCTTGGAAACCTTGTTTGGTAAACTAGGAAGTAAAGAACTAATTTTAAATTCTTTATCTTATCTTTTTATGGCGCTTTCACAAGTACTTGGAAGTAGTGCTCTCAGCTTGGCTGACAATGATGTTGCCATGTCAGGACATTGGTGTCACCCGTAATTTGAACAGATCAGTACTCCATAGCTATTTGAACTTTGACTTTAATATCCTTCTTTTTCTTTGGCTGTAGTCTTTCACACCTCTTCTATCTCTAGATTTCTTTTATTTTGTTATTCACTGACATTCTAAAACTTCTCTGTAGTGTATAGTGTTTCTCTGTGATTCTCTCTCTTAGGTCTTGAATTTTTGCTCAGCTCACACACTTTTACCTTCCTCCATTTCCACATTCACATGGAAAGGACTTTCCTTTCTCATAGTCCTCCCATGTTTTCCTCTCTGACATGGCATTATAACCACTCAGGAAGATGCTGCAGCTAGACAAGTATAAAAACTAAGATCAGCGGCTTAGCTAGTTATCAGTGAATCTTCACATTAATTATTCCAGGATAGCATGTTTTTTCTGCCTTCTTCCAAGACCACAGTACCTTTATGAGAAGCCTGTATCAAAATCTTTCTCCTGTTGGAAAGAATCTTAATGCATGTGGTATGTGATTTCAAGCAGACCTATGCTTTTTACCACTTTGAAGAGCACTGTATGACAAAAAACACTGGAACAGCATTGTATGTGAATACGAGTTTCCAGGTTGTATTATCTTAAAAATCGGCTCCTGTATCTTTGAGTGGGAGACCATTTATCATGGAAGAGGCATGAATATAACCATTCTAATCTGTTAATGAATCATGACAAGCTCTGAAATATCCCCCTTCCCTGGCTGAAGCATATTGGCTGTTCCTTGCCATTTTGATGGTGTCTGTGACATTAAGTAATGAAAAAAATATATATATATGTAATATCTTCAAAGGATCTATGAGAAAAAAAGGTATTTTGTCTGGGTCATTGACTCCTCTAATTACAAATTTTGCAAAATACAATAAAACGAGTTGCTGTGAAATGTGTTTAACTTCCCCCAAAACTCCTGCAGAGGCTAAATTGACAACTGCATACTTAAATTCCCAGGGGAGCACTGATGCTATATAGATGTATATAGATGCTATATACATATATACATATATATATATACACATACACGTATATAGTGTGTGTATATATATATACACATACATATATATAGTGTGTGTATATATATATGTGTGTGTATAAATGCTATATAGAATATACACTCTATGACTGTCTCAAGAGGAATTTCTGGTCTATATCTCTGTTCATGAATATAACATTAGGGGCTATAACCAAGAATATCTAAATTACTAAAGTCAATACAAATTTTGACAAAGCTCCCTTGACGTACAGGAGTGTATAAATCTTGTACAAATCAATCTGCTTCTGTACATTCTGTCAATGTCTGCTTTCTCTTCTGTACATGGATTGTTCTATAAAAAAAAACTCTGTTTTCCTTCTGTACTATAGAATCAATTACCCTTAAAAAAATCCTTTCAGTGAGATATTGTGATTCAAGACACAACAGAACCCTTTTAAAAAGGCACAATTTTGAAAATTTTCTCCCCATTTAGGATATTCTTAATAATACTGACATGAGTTGTGGATGAAAATCCATTTTCCTGATAAATTTTAATCAAAGGGAGTATAAAAACAGGAAAAAAAAGGAAAAATATTCCTATTAGAAATATCATAATGCAATGGGTTAGGTTTAATCTAGGTTAACAGATGAACACTTTAGTTAGCTTTAATGCATCACTGTATTTACAGCATAACAAGTTTTTTGAGAAATATGGGCCTTATATACAGACCATGAGTCTGTACTGAAAACAGCAAAACCTTTGAAATAATATGAACAAGGTTTCAAAGTGAGCTATTTAATGAATTAAATTAGACACTGAAGCAGTAAATTCTAATGATTTAGCAATGATGAAAAAACCCTAAATCTTCACTTTCGGAAAGCCCTTGACATTTTCCTTAATGACATGAAGCTCTTCTGTACTACTTTTATTCTATCGTAAGATCCAAAAAGTTAAACATACACGAGACAAAAGCTTACTAATGTAAGAAAAAATATGTATAAAGATATGTATATTTTGATTAGAGGTATTATTATATTTTGTCATCATTTATAATAATACAACTTAAAATGTTAGAGTATGCATTTGAAAATAAATACTCACCCAATAAAACACAAACAAATACATCTGAAGATTATTTTAACTTTTCATAGTGATTTTTAATTCTTATAGGAAAACAATTGTCTTTTGCATGTGTTGCACCTGCAAATGGGAATTATTTACTGGGATTAAGTTAATCTGGGTTTTCAAAGGCAGAACTCCCATGTTTCTTTGGAAAGAAAAATGAAACTCTTACAAAAGACATCCTGCATAACCTCATCATGCCATTACTAAAGCTCATACATTCTTGCTCAAAAACAAACCACATGAAAAGTATCAGCAAAACCCTTCCCAGCACTGGTTACAGAATTGGTCCTGACATTGATTCCTGTTGTCCAGTAGGAATGTCAGTCACAAGGAGGGGGAAGGCTAGCGAAGCTACCTCAGCTGTGTTGGTTTGGCTCTCACTAGTAAAAATTGTACCCTGAAAAATCAGTGCTCTCCTGGGAATTTAAGTATTCATCATAATTATATTTGTGTCATATTTACCATTGACCATTGTTCAGTGGAGTTTCTGCTGCTGGTCTTGTTATGGAAGTTGGTCTGTTCCCTTTTTTGACTTGCTGTGTGTACTCTGGTTTCATTTCACTTGTATTTTTATTCCTTTGCTCCACACTGTGCTGTTTAGTGAGGGTAACATATGGCCCATGCTATTAACAAAGAATTCTGGTGCTTAATGCAACAGAGACATGAAAAAGGAGTCTATAACCACTACAGGAAGAAATAAGAAACATTTATGTAGGTCACATGAAAGCATTAGGAATTTCAAGCATGATATTTCTATTGCATAGACTCTGCAGACCTCAAAAATATCTCCATAAGCAATCTCCACAGCTGCCACATAGTGTTTCAGACTGGGATTTGAAAACAGTGAAACAGTTTCAAAAAGCAAAGACAAGCTGGAGAGATTGCCTAGGCCTTCAGGGTGAGCTATAGCTCCAGTGATCTGTGTGCCCCAAGAGTCTTCCACTTGCCCAATATGAAAAGAAATCATATTTCATTACAGGGAAAAAAAAAACAAAACAAACAAAAACAAAAAAAACAAACCAGGTGTCATTTAAACAGAGCTTTTCAAATAAATGCACTTCATTTCGGCCTAAGCACTCACCTGTATGTTAGAGAGAGCATGTATGTGCATGTGTGAATGCACATGTATGTGTTTGTATATGAACAAAAGCAATTCTAAGAAATTTAGGAACCTTAGATTAATAGTATTTAGGTTTCTTTGATCTTTCTTGTCCTTTCAATAGTTTGGCTGAATCAAGACAGAGTTATTTCTCATAGAGAAAGTAACTAGACAAATAAGGTCTCTCTTACCCCAGAAAGAGATTTTATTTTCAGAGAGACAGCTAAGGTCAATTTTTACTCAAAATTTAGATTTAATCTTAAAAGTATGAGTTTCCATGACATCCTAAACTAAGCAGAAATATCTCCTTGCATTTTTTTACTCATTTCTCCAAAAGCTTTGTAAGCTTTTGAGCATCCTATTTTGTGAATAGATGTTAAATTGTTTAAAATCAAAAGTGTAACTGACCAGTCACTGTCAGTCTCTACTCTAAGCAGCAATCAAAGGGGAAAGAAAAGTAACATCATCAAAAACTGAAATGCAATAGTTATTTTAATATTTAAAAGGATATCCAACTCCCATTGAAATAAACAGCAAGACTTTTATTGAGTCCAGTAGAGAAAGGATTTCAGTCACCAAGTAAAACAAAGAGCAACTGTAACGCCTTCAAAATTAATAAGGAAAAAAAAATAAAATACAGTTTGTGTTATGTTTGAATGGTCTTCTAAAATTATGCCCATGACAGCTTAAGGTGTACAGAGCTGCTTGGAGAAAAATGAAATGAAGTCTTATCCGGAATGGAATCACTGTGTTCAGTATGAACTATGGTTTCTCAGGAAAATCTGAATTAACGTTTGTTTTGTTCTATTTTTTATGTCAGTGGGTATACATGTGTCTCTGCTGCTCCTTAGTTCTCCAGGACTGGAATCTGTAGGCAGAAAAGGCTGTTGCAGCATTTCACAAAGTCAGGCAATAAACATCCAAAGTCTCTCACAGGGGCTTTCCTCCTGAGATTTCCTGACCACAAGGTTTTAGATGGACCTAGACTTTAAGACCTATATAATATGTTAAGACCTAATAAGGACCTAAACTTTAGAAAGCTAATGTGGACCAAAACACCTCCAAATTTCTGGCTTTCAGTCCCACTAGTTAGTGTTTGCTTTGTGCATGCCTCTCCACCAGAAGGAACCTATGGCTATGTTTTGCTTCCCTGCTTACCTGAGTTTCTTAGATGGGATGGGATGAGTTGACAATTCCTTCCAGAATCAGACTTTCCATCAGAACATGGATCATCTGGAGCAACATGGCAAAGAAGCTCTAAGAGCACCTTTCTCTTCCAGTTCCTGTGCAGCATTCCCGTGACACTATGCCCTGTAACTCATGTGCATCCCTAAATTTAGATTCCACTCAGCACTGGCAGAGTAACACACTGGTCTTACCAGACCTGATTTCAAGTGCTACGTTGTTAGCATGCTTCTGTTATCTGCCCTCCCACCATTGTCCAAGAATTAGCTGCTCTCCAGTGAGAATAACACAAAGATATCAAGATGGGTGGGGGAAATTCAGATTGAAACATCCCTTTCTTGGTCTTTGATGAATCTTACTTTGATTTCTACTGGCCTCAGTCCTTCATCCCTTATTGAAATATAAATAATTCCATCTCAGAGGTTTCTTTGCTTCAAGGGCTGTTCTGTTCAATGCAGCTACTTTGCAAGAAAATTATTCTATGCTGCTTCTTTTTATTTTTCACCCAGGAATAATTTTTTACCTGAATGTCCCATTCGGTACTGCTTTAATTCACAATACTCATGTTCACTGGACTCCTTCTTATCTTACATAAAGCTCAACTTCTGCATAGAGTTTACAGGGAAAAAAAATGACTAAATGAAAAGTCCATTGCTGGCCTTGCAGACTGATTCTGTTATGTACTCTTCCAGCTCCATATATCTGTATTTCATTCTTGTAAATGCATTGCAGGCTTTTAAAGGTGAGGTCTTTTTGTATTCATCTGTCTCACACTGTCCATGAAATGTGCCTCTGGACTAATGCTGCTGGTGAAAAAGTCCTGTTAATTACATTATCAAGAAACAGCAGCAATAAGAATAGATTGTTCAATAGTTAATTGCACTTGAATGTCATATTGTGGTCAATGCCAAATCCCCAAAAGCACCTTGTGTTTCCTTGTGTAATCCACAACATCTGCATATTATGATTCCTCTTTATGCAGTTGGCCCTTTGTAGTTGTGTAGCTGTTCCTAGCTAAAAAGTTAAGTGCTTTCAATTAACAAATGGAGTTCATATTTTACAGTGCAAAAGACCTGCCTAAGTTCCTATTTAATTATTTACTCTGCCTCTTAATTTAACTGTGTACATATCTGCATAGAGCCCACTACACTTGCTGCTTCAGAAATTACAAGTTTTGCTGGTGTGAAATATACACTTAATATGCAACATTCTAAATGTGAGCTGCTCAAATGGAGAGGAAATAAATTTATTCAAGAAATGGCATTGCTTCCTTAAGTCAGAAATAGCTCTTTCCATGATAGTAATTTACCAAGTCCATCATTCTCATGTACAGGAATTTCTCTCAATGGTAGCTGTGAGGAGCATTGGTGGGGCTGGAGGCAGCTGAGATGTGGATGGAAGATCAGTGACTGTTTTTCTCAGACTTGAGCAAGAGTGTTTATCTTTCAGTGCAATTGGGAAATAGGAGCCACGGTCCTTTAATACTTCCATGTATTTATCCCCCATAAATTTCATAACAAATATAGACATCTCAAAGCTTCCTGGACACTCTGAATAATGCAACTTGAGAGCTTCATAGAAGAAAATTATGTCAGTGGGGTTAACTGGTGGAATGATGTGGCAATGAAGATTCTGCAGCCAGGGATGTCATCATCTTTGCTTGGGTTATTGGCAGTGAAAATTCCTGCCACTTCCTGTACATCTTCCATACAAAGCTTCACTTCTCAAAGCTCCGTGCTTCAGCTTGTGGTTTTCAAAATGCATATGGCTCTGAACCTTGCTATGCAACTTAAGGCAGATTTCTTGTGGGTTTTTCTGGTCCCCAGAAGCATGCAAAGTGCAACAAATTCAAAGGCAGAAATGGTCTCAGATTAAAGAGAATCTTCTTGTAAGGACCTTGGGCTCACAAATTATTCTTGTGCGTCACCTAGCACCAGAAATGTAAGAAACCGAAAAAAATCAAACTCACCAGAACTGAGGCACTCAGGAAAAAATGGATATTACAGAAGTTCCAGCAGCATTTCAGGCTCTAGTTATTATGAGTAAAGTCTCATGGAAGGAAAACAGAAGGAAGCGCTTTTTCTGTCAGTAAATTACACACAAAACTTAACAGTTTTGATTAATTTGGGCAGAGTATGCAAATAATTAAACGACATTTTAGAAATTACATGAGATCCACATTGCATGCAGAAATAATCCACTGAAGAGTCATTAGTGGCACAGGAAAGTGGAGCTGTGGAAGAGCTTTTGTGAAATCTGAGTCTGGAGAGACTGCCATTTCAACCAGATAGGCACAGTCCCTAGCACAAGTCTCTGGAGAAGTGTGTCAGGGAGAGAGAGAAAATATCAATATTACAGTACACAAGAATATAAAGTTCCAAACAAGTTGGTGTAGGATAAGCCCTACTCTGATGCTCTACACATACCTAAGAAACCTCACAACACAGAGGAATTTGTAGCTTGAAGTGTAGTGTGCTCAGAGTTTCAGCAGGAATAATTAAGCACATAAAGCTCTGAGAGAAACATTCTGTAGAACGCATGTGAGAATTTTCTGAAGACAATACCAAGGGAAACACATTGAACAAATCTGTTTAAAACAAAAAATAAGTGGAACACATCTATATTATGCTTAATATTAAAACCAATTGACAGAAAATCAGCAGAAGCATCATTTGAGGAGACCCTGAATATTGATTGATAAATACATTGCCTCCACAATAGGCAAAAAAACCTTTATTCATGGAATCAACATGTACAGACTATGGAATTCAGGTACTCTATAAACCCAGCATTTTTTCAATTTTTCAGAACTCAAACACACGTATTTTTTTGGTTTAGGTAAAGTGTTGTATAAATTTTAATTTTTTTTCTCCGTATATATTTTTTCCATGCAGAAGAAAAGTCAATCATGGTACCTAGAGAAGTGAAAAGTGAGTTTGTTTTGTTTTATTTTATTTTATCTTCATGTTTTATGCAAGAAACAGGAATATATTTGTTTCTTGGATTTGAAAATATTCCTATACCTTAAATGCTTTTCAATTAAAGACTCTTGCTTAAAGTCTTATGGTTCTATCTTTTCTAAGAAAAATAAAAACAAAAAACAAAAAACAAAAAACCCCAAAAAAACAACAACAACAACAACAAAAAAAATCAAACCCCAAACAAAACAAAACAAAAAACCCCCTTGGTTTCTTATTCACATTTCTAATAGTAAAAGATCACAAAAAGAAAATTATAGTTTCACTAACTATATCACTACCCAAAGCCATGCCACACAAATTGAAGGTAGCAAATTTGGCTTTTCATGGATGAATAATTAAAAAAGCCCTTAGATTGGCTATTCTTGTACTCTTGTATTCTTTCCCATTAAAAATGGGATTCATTTCCCAAAGGAAAAATAAGAATTATAATTTTCTCATATCCCTTACTGAACTCTCGATTTTCTAATTCAAAACATTCATTAAATGAGTAATTAAATTGTTGTAGCTTGTTTTAAAAAAAATGAAAAAATATTCTGCTTATTTCTACTGTTGCCCAAATAACTGCCAAAATAGAGGCAGTGCTTTTGAAACAATGTCATGTTGTTTTGTAGATGACTCTTTAACAACTCTCCATAAATAACAGAAGTCCCTGTAATGGTAGTTTCAAAGAGTTAATTAATGAAAGTGTTATAAACGTGTATCGTATATGAAGAGTTTTCATGGCATTCTACCCTTGTTCCCAAGTACGAGGTGTAATTTTGCTATCATTCAGTCAGGTCATACAAAAGAAGTAAAACAGGTGAATAGCTATTGAGTCACCACAATAAACTCAGTTACACCAGGTTAATGGGCATAGTTTCTTAAATTAGTATTTAAGTAATAATCTGGAGTGCATGTTTGCTCCAGTTTTATCCCTAGCACCACATTCCCTCTCCGGGTATTAGGCTGTATTTCTGAGCTGCTGGTAATAAGTGACCAGCTTATCAATCTTGAACACGTAGCATTTAGTGGATTCCCCATCCCAAATATATATATAGATACATAAATACGTGCATGCATACATACATACATACATACATGTTTGTTTGTGTGTTTCTGTGTAAAAGTAGACAGCTGAACTTCAATTTCTATTTTTAGAGAGAAAAGAGGAAAAGAAAAAGAGTGATGAAAAGAAGACTACGACAGAAACTAAGTTGAAGGGTATGGTTTGGGAACTTTTCTTACTTCAGCTTTTACTGACATTGGTTCGTTTCTCATTGTTTTCTGTAAGGTTAATACTGTGCTTCTGGCTGTATTGTCCTTCTCTTAGTTGCTCAGTCACTATTTGCATGTTTCCACTTCTTCAGTATTTTATACTTAATGTGTTCAGCATCCAGTATTTCCTAAACTCATTTTCTGACAAATTAAATGTCTTGTTTGGTGTCCATCTATGAGCTTTTTAAACAATTTAATGGAGTCCATATATAACAGGATGTAGTTATACAGCAATACACAAAACTTATGGAAGATATCACTCAATTCATGGTACATCAGTTACTGAAGGTGGGGTAGATCAGTATATTTTATAGAATCACTGTTGAAACTTGCAGTGACCAAACTGCAAAGTCACGGTATCCATCTAAATATTATTTCGATCAAGAATTTTCAGAAAGCATCTAAAATCCACTTAGGTCTTACTTCATGCGAAATATTTAAGTCATTCATTATTTTTTAATGATCTCATTGCTACTGGAACTTAAGCTAAAAGGTGCCACGTTCATGCACTGATGATTTTTGCCTAACTTTTGATGAACTATTAAAGGTTCAAATCATCCACAGTTGATGCATACTGATTAACTTTCATTTTCAGCTGATTGCTCTGTGGCTAGTTGGGTGCAAATGCTATAAGGGAATAATGTGAACTCCCAAATAAGTCACTTTTTTCACTATGTGCCCACCAGGACTTGGCTGACTGCAGATTTGAGTGCATGATTCAGAGTTCTAGCTCATCAAATTACTCTCTTTAATTAAATCTTAGAAAAAACAGGAAAAAAGGAGAAAGCTCATGAGAAGACATCTGTCCCTGAAATTAAAAAAGCAGGTAAGAAATTGACTTTCTCTGCAGTGGTATCTGACTATTTAGTGTAAGCACTTTCAAGTATTAAGCATTTGAGATAAGGGTGTATGTAGTTCATTATCATTCAAGAATCCAAGTGGAGATATAGATAGACACAAATTAATCACAGTATATCCATATATATATATTTATATATACACATTGTGATTATATTATATTATATTATATTATATTACATTATGTTATGTTATATTATATTATATTATGTTATATTACGTTACGTTACATTACGTTATATTATATTATATTCACATCTATTATATATAATACAAGTAATTTTCTGTTCTTTGATCTTGAGACTTTTACAAATATAATAATTTGTAAATACAAATAAATTACAAACACTGCTTCATCTCATATACTAAATCTATCAAGAGCATAACTAATTTCAAAGGCTACATGGCAGACACTGAATGGAGAGCATACATTTTTCCATTAATTATTTTACAAACACAGATAATTTTAAGTAATAGAAGGAAATATTACTATATCAAACCACTAAGTGAGGGACAAAATAGATAGTTATATTCTGAATTTTTATTCGTGCCCAGAAAAGAATTTTTTAAAAGTTAAAGTTAGTGAATATCCTAAACCTAATTGATTGTTTAATGCACAAAAAATATAAATATTTCTATAAGATTAGAAATTATCGATTTGGGTCTCATCTACACTAAAAATACTGTATTTTTCTTCCCCATTATTTCAGTAAATCTGCAAGTATATTTATTGCAGAAATGCAGAAATGTCTCCAGTAAGTTACACAGCCTGGAAAACTGTCTCATTAAAATGAAGGAGAAACAAAATGCTTAGTCTAGTAGTTGGTCACCATCTGAATACCTAGAAACACTGATTCCAATCGATGCTTTATCTGTCACTTTCTATATAACATTCTACAAGCCCTCAAGTACTCAGATTAACCTTTCTGTAGATTAATGTAATGCCTAAAACCATGGAGAAAGGTTCAAAATAGGATGTAAATATTTACTGGCTATATTTACTATGTCCTCAAGGCAAGCTTTGTGCTCTGTTTTCTAATTATTTAAATCTGTTGAATGTTATCAAAAGCTGAAAGGATCTATATTCCATTTTTTACTGATACTGTGGGTTACATATGCAGATTGCAACAAGCAACTGGTTTCTCTGCCATTGAATCATATGAGATCTGCACAAGTTTTCCTATCCAAGTGTTTATGGATGGGAAGAAAAATAGTAATTTATGTTTGGGAAAATATAAAAATGCACAGATTACCTGAGACAATTATCCTGGTAGCCCCATATTTAAATATGTCTGTTATAGTAGACAGTTGTACACACCGGAGAAGGGATAGGGATGAAAGAGAATTTCTTTTCCTAGTTAAGTTGCATATTTAAAAGAATAAACACACGTTTAAAAAGAACATAAGCTAGCAATTCAAATATCTTTTGTAATTTTATTCTGGTTCTAAGCTTGTATTTCACTTGAGAATATAGAATTGTAAAAGATTACATTTTATGGCAGAGCGGCAGCATAAAGTTATTAATATGTTCATCTTCACGAGCAGTTCCTAAATCCAGTGAGTCATCCTACAAGTGCTAGAAAGACACAAATTAGACAAACCAAGATATCTGCACATTTCTGTCTCTTTTATTAGCTTTGTAGGTAGCTGCATTTTTGGAGTTTACTAGCCTTTGTGTAAGAGGATGGTAATCCATGATGTATTCTAGCTACACACGTTGCTGTTATTCCTCTTTCAGCTTGTTCTTTGAATGCACTTTCTACCTTTGATTGGCAGCACCCATTGCTATCCCTAAAATATTTTAAGCCTGAAATAATTGCCATATTTGATCAACAGAATAGTAGTGCATATCCCAGTTTTGAAATGAGGCATCTCAATGTCTGATACTCTTTTCGTAATAAGGACAGACACAGAAAAATCAGCCTCTGAGCACTTGAAGCAGCAAAATAGGTAAGCATCCAAAAGCAAAGAACAGCCTCCAATTTTCTTACCTATTCCCTATAAAAGGCTAGGCAGAGGCCATTGCATTGAAAATCAACTCCTCACCCTGTTTTTCAAACTCTTGCATTTCCTCTGAATGTCTCTGATTTGTGTCTCATTTTGCTTCCCCTGACCTTCGCAATCCTTAAAGCTGAGATGTGTTCAGGGCCAGCTGCTTTCTCACTGCCACCCACATTTATCCCCATTCCCGTGGGCAGCTCCTTCTGCTCCGAGGTCCTCCTGGCACCCAAGTCCCGTCACTGTTCCACACCCTTCCTCACAGCATTCATCTCTGGCTGGAGGCCTGTTAAGTAGACATTCCCTATAGAGGAATGATGGCATGTACAGGCTGTCAGGCTCAAGAGAGAGAGAGAGGAAGAGGGTCTCTGAAAGCACTAAGTGATGAAAAACCTCTAAAAACATGTTCTGAGAGAAGCACTTCTCTACATTCCTCTCCATCTCTATTGCTCTAACAAGAAATGCTTGTAATTGCAAATACTGAATATATTTGCAGATT
>VZSR01003807.1:21883678-21909965 GCA_013398615.1 Brachypodius melanocephalos
TTGCTACACCTCAGCAGATCTAAGCCTTTGCCAGGCTCTCCCAAAGTTTGTCCTGGTGACATCAGCCCAGGGGGCTCCAGTCTGCAATCTGACTGAGAAAAGGGACCCTCTGTCCTAAAACTTTGGTGTCCAAACCTACATGAAAATGAATGTACAGAGATTGGTGTTTTCAGGCACTAATACCCGCAGATTGTTTCTTGATGGTCCCTTTCCTGCTCCTGAAGGAACTTTCCTGCTCCTTCTTGAATCAGCTTTCCTCGAAATGATATTCACATCAGCCTTTGTTTTTCATTGTTGCAAACCTGTTTCCCACTTATTTTGGTTCTCAAAATAAACAGCATAGATAAAATCAGTTTATAAAGCAATAAAAATGTCAGCCTGGATCACCACACCATTTCCTACCTAAAATTCTGTTTCAACTGTCATTAATGATCTTCCTGTTATTCTTGTATTTTTTTGATAACAAATCTTAAACCTGCTTTAGAAGGATAGTCAGTGTCGTCTTCTCCACTTTCCATAACGGGAAATTCAGGTACAGACATGAAATCCAGGCCAGATGTCCACATATTTTTCTTCTGTGTATGCAAATCTTCTGAAAGCTAAACCAATGCTAGCTGGATTAAAAATCCCAAATTTTGTACACTTTTACTATTTCCCTCGTGAAAAACCAGAGACATCAGACAATGCAGCTGATGTCTAGGAAGAAAATGTTTTTGCTAAAATCATAAAAACTTATCAGCAGGACCAGTGTCCAAGAATCCCTTGGTTCCATCACATCAGTGACAAATGTTTTAGGGCCACTACACTTAAGTACCTCCCTGAGTAGTTCTAGTGTGCAGATCTACTTGTCCCGGATCAGGGAGCACGATCTGACTTCCATTTTGTTGTGTTGCTGTATGCCTGCTCCCAGTAGAGTGTACAAGCCTCTACAAAGGAGCATTGGAGCTGCTCCATAAATAAAGGAACTAGCTTGCAGTGGTTGCAAACACATTTTTTGGATGCTTTTATCACACAGTCACAGAATCATTTAGGTTGGGAAAGATCTTTAGGAATATTGAGTCCGACTATTAATATAGCTCTGCCAAGTCACACTAAACTGTATCTCTACACATTTGAATATCTTTTAAATACCTTCAGAGCTGGTGACTCAACCATTGCCTTGGGCAGCTAGCTCCAGGGCTTGACTACCTTTTCAGTGAAGAAATTTTTCACCATATCCAGTTGAAACCTCCTCTAAACAGCTTGAATCCATTCCCTCCTGTCCTATTGTGTGATATCTGGAAGAAGAGACCAACACCTTCCTCGCTGCAACCTCCTTTCAGGTAGTTGTAGAGAGTAATAAGGTCCTACCTTGATCCTCCTCTTCTCCAAGCTAAACAACCCCAGATCCTTCAGCCACTCCTCATAAGGTTTGTGGTCCAGATCCTTCACCAGCTCTGTCTTTCTTCTCTGGACACACTCCAGTACCTCAATGACATTCTTGCAGTGAGGGGCCCAAAACTGAACAGAGGTTTCCGGATATGGCCTCAGCAATGTCAAGGGCAGAGGGACAATCTCTTCCCTAGCCTTGCTGGTCACACTATTGCTGATGCAGATCAGGATGCCATCAGCCTTCTTGGCCAGCTGGACACACTGCTGGCTTACATTCAGCTGGCTGTCAACCAACATCCCCACCTACTCTACTGCCAGTCAGGGTTCCAGCCACTCTTCCCACAGCCTGTAGCACCACATGGGGTTGTTGTGACCCAGGTGCAGGAACTGTCCCTTCGCCTTGTTGAACCTGATACAATTGGCCTTGGCTCATCAACCCAGTCTGCCCGAATTCCTCTGCAGGACTTTCCTGCCCTCCAGCAGATCAACACTCCTGCCCGACTTGGTGTTGTCCACAAATTGACTGAGGGGTACTCGATCCTTTCACCCAGATCATTGATAAAGATACTAATACCGTAAGGATATATTTATGACGCATGATACGGTTTCATATGTTTCACACCAGGCAGAGTTAGCAGAGGAGGGGAGTGGTGATGTCTCTCTCTAGATACCACAGTAGAGCTTTGCCTCCTGAATAGCAAAAGTCTCTGGGGCTTAAAGTTACAGACACCGAGGTACATTTTAATTATGTCACTGTAACAACTAAGTGAAGTGTCTCTGCGGTCATGAAAGAAGCAAACTAAAAGTTAATCTTGGAGATAAAAGTTGAAAACAGTACCTTATGACTGCCACAAAACTGGGATAACCAGGTTATTTTTGTTGCCCTATTACCCAGTGAGATCAAGACAGCAAGAAGGTCTGTCTTTAAGTCTGTCTTTTTGGAGGAACAATGTTAGTAGCAGGTAGAGCAGAGTGGAGGTGGCAAGAGCAAACATGACTGACCAGGTCCCAGCAGCTTTTTCCACGGGTTGACCACAGATGAATTTTCTTTAAAGGACAGTCCTTGTAATTTGAATACAAACCCACAATGATTTAGTAGGAAATGGAGGGAAAAGTCTATTTTATACATCAATAGTATTTTCTTTGTTATTGTCCTTTATACAGGCAAGAAGAGAAATTCCTTGGATAATTTTTAAATTCCTGATCAGAACAACAGTTTTTAAAATGCATTTAATTTTGTGACTACTTTGGCTCAGCTTCTACCTTTCCAGTCTTAATATTAAGCCTTCCATTACAATAAAAGAACCACTACTGACACCTGGTGGCAAATTTTTCTTTCAATCCATACGCTTGAGGGCGGTTTTTTTTGTTGTTGTTTACTTTCAAATATGACTATTTTAAAAGAGTTTGCTGAAGTAATGATGAACCTACTACTTACTTCCCCATTCTGCTTATCCTACTGCTTCTATGGACAGAAATATGTTAGAACGTCATCTAAATGTGACACTATTCTCAGAAGAATAATTTTGGAATGTAAATACTTTCGATACTTCCAGAGAAATAAAAATTAATTAAAATATACCTTATGACAAAAGTTATAATTAGGGAAAAAACGTGCTTGGCTAACCCACTGATCTAGAGAAGTAGATGCATACCACATGTCCTGAAAAGCTTTGGGCTGATCTAACTGCAATATGAATGTTGCAATATGAATGCAAACAGTGAATGTTTCATTGGGGATACACATGTTGCTCCCAGGTTTTTCCTCATGAGCAAATGGGCTGTACTTGCACACATTTATAGGAAGATATCTCTGTTGCCTCTCAAGGGCAGGGTTTGAAATCCCTCAGTCTACCCTGCCCGCTGCCAGGAGTGTATTTCCAGCCGAGTGTCTGACAGCTTTAAGCTGCCCAGCTTGGACATTGTGATGCGTCTCATGCTCACTTGTGTGAGAGATGTCACACTACAGATGTCAGCAGATGGGAGGATGATGTGTGGTTTTGGGAGAGGCCACAATGTAAGATCTGGAACAGCCAGTGAGATGTAGGGACTGTCACAATTTAGATTGCTTACAAGGAAAAAAATGGAAGAAGAGGTCTAAGGTATTTTGAAAGTGGTTTGTTACATACAGAAAATGAAATGTTTATTCAGAAATTTTCCTGTGGTTTATTGTGGCTAAACAAAGTGTAAGGAAAAGGTAAAACTTGAATGACTTAGGAACTGGAGTGCACATAAAAGTGCTGTGATGCATACTGGATTGACCAGACCTGTTTTCAGAATGGCTGCTGCAACAAGTAGAACATAGGAGTTTTGAGTGGTAGAACCTATCTGACTGGTATTTTACCTTTTTTTTTTTTTAATTTTTTTTTTTTTTTTTAGTGATGGAAAAATACTGTATTGAGTTAACCCTGACCAGCTGCTAAACACCCATGCAGCCACTCACTCTCTCCCCCCTTATCAACATGACAGGGAGGAGAACAGAAAGAGCAAAAGTGAGAAAACTCATGGGTTGAGACAAAGACAGATTAATAAATAAAATAAAGAGGAGAAAAACAAATGATGTAATCACCCACCGCCTTGCCAAGCAGACCAATGCCCAGCCAGCTGGAGCAGAGGACACCCTTCCACTGTTCTTCCTCTACTCTCAATTTGTATTGCTGAGCATGGCATTATATTGCAGTGAATACACCTCTGGCTAGTTTGGTTGAGATGTTTCAGCTGTGTCCTCTCCCAGCCTTTTCCCAGCTCTCAGTAGGTACAGACAGAGTAGAAAAAAGAAAAAGCTCTGATGCTGTGCAAGCACTGCTTGGCAATAGCCAAAACTCAGGTTTGCTAACAATGTCTGAGTAACAAATTCAAACTACAGCATCATACAGGCTGCTATGAAGAAAATTAACTTCTCCCTACCAGCTGAACCCAGAACAGGACCCTACAGCTTGCATTCATTTCCTAGATTTAGAAAGATTAGGAGAAGACACAAATGTAAAAATTAAGTAACAGAAATAATAAACAATGACTTGCTTTGTGATTCCTCATACAAAGGTATAAGAGCAATGACTAAGGAAACACAGTCTACTATCAGTTGAGAGCAGTTTTAGGAACAAACCACTTTAAAGCACACACATAAAACAAAGGAAGAACTTAAGGACCTTAGAAGTAGGTGATCCTTCTCTAGGATATTTCTTATCCATATTCTTCCAACAGCTTTCTCTGCTACATTGTTCATTCACTTATACATTTCTGCAGGGGTTTGGCTTGTTGTGGGTTTATACAACCCCTAGGAAAGACCCTGCCTCTGATTTCATCTTAATTATTATTCCAGTTGGTAATATCACTATATGAATCAATGCCCATACACCAAAACCTATAAAAAGCACCAAGTTTTCCCAGATGGCTGACTGCAGCTTGAGGTTTCATCTCCTCTACTACAGGCCAATCCATTCCTGACTAATAACTTGCTCATGACCCTATTATGCATGTGGGGCTCATTCTGATTATTCCTTTCCCACTGCTCTTCTCCTGGATCCTATTCATAATTCACTTGCAGTTTCCTGACATTTTTTCATTAGTAGATGTTACTGCTTTCACAAATTATGCACGCAGCCATCAGCCCTGGTAGCATTTACTAACCCACAGAAATGCTGGATTAGGATTCCTGCACTGTCACCAGCAAGTGATATAATTTATTCTTTTTTCTCTTACACAAACAGGGTTTAAGGGTATCTCCTGACTTTGATAACAATTTCCTGTTTGTGGGGCTTTGTACAACAAAATCACAGAAAGAGGAGATGGAAATGACCTACCAGGTCATCTAATCCTTCCCTCTGGCAATGCAGGGTAATTCCTTACAGAATATCTTCAAGTGCTTTAACCAGTTTAGTTCTAAATGTTTGAAGTAACTAGACCTCCATCAATTCCCACAGAAGATTATTCTACAACCTCACAGATCTCACAGTTAAGAAGTATTTCATTCCAGTCTGCCTAAATTTTCCCTTGCTTAATTTTATCCCATTACTCAGAGTTATGTTCTCTTGTGACACCCAAATATAGTCTTTCTAACCTCGAGGCACAATTCCCTACTGTCTCATGTTATATTGGCACTTACATTTACATCTGGAAGGTAGCTTTAAAACCGACAAGGTGAATGGAAAATTGAGGTTGATACTTTTTCATACAGACGTGAAATTATAAACCTTGTAACAGGGGACACTGACCACGACCACACATCATCTGTCTATAAAGCACTGAAGAGACTGGAAGTTTCATGTCCAATTTGGAGGAAAAAAAAAAAAAGCCGCTTGAGTAATTTACAAAGTAAAGAATTTTTTTTTTCCCACATAGAAGAATAAAGCATTCAATTCATCTCATCAGAAAGAGGTGACTTGGTTATTGTGGATACTAAATACTGTTGCAAGAAAAGAAAAAAAGAATTCCAGCTACAATAGCTGCCTTTAACACAGTAGGGACAGTTAAACAAGAATGGATGACTGGGATGTGAAGCTAACTGAATCCAGACTGAAAATGAGGTGCATGTTCTTAACACTAAGAGTGATAAACTACCACAGCACAGGGTGGATATTGCTTTCCCTGGTGTCTGCAGAAGATGATTGTTTACCTAATGAAAAATACACATCAGCTGAAAAGGTGCCTAGCTGAAATATAGGAGTCTCTGACAACAAAATGTCAGACTAGATAGCCTGATGGTGTGTTCTAGCCTTGAGTGTCACGGAGGTATACCCTCAGAGATATACATAATGAGCTTAAAGAGAAGGTAGTGAGGAGTCAGTGCAGGAATGCAGCTGCAGACAGCTGCCTTGCAGGTTCAATGGAAGAACAGAAATTCCTTTCTGCATTACTTTTATAAGCCTTTTTAAGCAGAACACATGACTGGTAGTCATCCTCTAAGTATTCAGTCTTCCACGGAAAATAGAAAACCTTGCTTTCCTAATTGTCATTTCCAGAAATCCTCTGGACAGATATGGCTATTTAGTAAAAATCAAATTATATCTTCCCAAACAGATAAAAACAGAAGAATAAAAACAGGTTCACAGTGAGGAAGAAGGGAAAAAATCTGGCAGAATAGACTTGCAAATACAGCAGAAAGGCAATTCCCATGGTCTCTATGTGGCTTGTTGTTAAGGGAGTCTGCTCCTGAAAGAAGACAAAAGGCAGTTCAAACATGTCCTATGCCAAAATCTCAAAGTACTCCGTGCACTTTGAATTCTATGTTCCTTCATCATCAGTGATTGACAACATGATTTCAAAGCATGCCTAAAGATGCAGCATGTCACCTGGTGGACATACAAACACGTCACAGGCCAGACATGTAACTCCCATTGATTTTCTGTGAGAACTGAGCTCCCAAACACCTCCTCTGCTTTTGTAAAAAAGTACAGAGGCTGAACAATCACCATGGTGTTCCTGTGCCATATTACCTATTCAAAGATCTTTTCAACTGGGAATGGCAACATTATCTATACCAAAGCAAAACCAAACACTTGGGCCATTCCAGGACATGGTTAGCTTTCAAGTGTACAAGAGATAGAAATTAGATGAAATGCAAAGAGAGAAAGAGTTAGAAAAAAGTTTTTCCTGCCTTCCCATTGTCTCTCCTTCACCTCACCATGAGAACTGACTCAGTCTAAGACTGACTCTCCGTTGCAACTGATGTGGTGACTCTCAGGTGGAAGACTCATCTCCTCTTTCCTTTACTAGGAATCAGCTTTAGCAGAAACTGATTCTTTCCAATCACTACCCACTGTCATGTGGAAAAAGGAGATTTTCTTAAACCCTTAATCTTTGTTTAGTCTATCTGTGTCCTGAGAACACTGAGACCCTTGTGCCCAACCAGCCTGTCAGTGTCTCATTATGGAGACCCTTAACTGAGCACTTCATCAGATCAGAAAGTGCTTTGTCTGACCTGTTCAGAGTCACTGCCAAACAGAGATCCCCTCCAGGGTCTCCACATGGTTACCTCTGCCAGAGACTGCTAGCACCCATCAAGGACTCACATTAACAGTTCACAGAATAGCACTCTATTAATAAAACTGTGACAGGTTTAGGTTGAAGGATTGCCAGTGATAATGTCTGACTGCAAAAATATATTCAAAGCAGTATACTAAAGAGAAGATCATTCAGCATGCAATAAATACAGCTCTTACCCAATATGTGTCCTTGTTGGGGAGAAGAGAGGTTCAGGCCATGGACTGAGCATTATGATGGAATCTTCCCTAACTTCTGCCCACTCTCAATTTACTTTTTTTTAATTTATATATGTTCAAGTGAAGCTCGAGTGAGTGTAGTCATACATCTGTACCTTCATTCAGTACGGGGTGGTGGTGCCTTGGTGGTGGCTATCTCAGTATTATAGTATCTGAGATAATCTTGGGACTGGGACATGCATCAGTCCAAGGAAAGCGATTTTACCAGAGTTGCTGACTGAACAGCAGGTCTTCATTCCCTTTTTGCTCTTGGTTTTCAGCTCTTATGTGGCTTATCAGCTAGAAAGTACCACCAAGCTCCCTCCTATGCAAGAGTTTTGACAGAATATGGCTGCAGTCTGCATTCCACTCCACCCTCTGTTTAGTCCCCCTCAGATAGTATTGCGTGGCGGAGATTTGGGATGTTGACCACATTTCATCCAGGGAGTAGCAACAGTGTTTTCCCCTCTAATTTCCATACTGGGAATGTTTTTATTTACTTCCCACCCCCCCAATATGTCATATGAAGAAATCTCTAGCACAGAAAAAGCTGAGTACTCACTGTCTGTGGCAGCTGCCCTGTCTATGAAATGTTAGTAGTAGACAAACAAATGCAATGAACTTTTCAGTGGCCCTTTTGCCATCTATCGAAAGTTGAATGATTTCAAGTCAACACTGAGTATTGCTCTGTCCAGATCTGATGGTTTGTATTTGCTCTTTTCCATCTTGGACTACATAAAGCAGGGAGAGAAGTGAGAGAGGAAAATGGTGAATGATGTTGGTAAGATCTGATTGACAATGCATTAGAAATGTCAACCCTTTAATAAATACAGATAAAAGGGAGGAGGCTTGGGTTTGCACTACCACTCACTTTTTGATGAGTTGGCAAGAGAATCTTCCTTGAGCAAAGCAGAGGAGTAATTTAGTGTCTGACAGGCAACCTCTTCTGACACTGTGTTGTCAATCTCATAAAGAATTTTTTGGGGAGATGTGATACTAGATATAATCAAGCTTGAAGGTGATAAATAATCTAAAGTCCACACAGGCAACCAAATAACCAGATTGCCTTTGGACTTTCAGATATATAGAAAGAACTACCTGTGCTGTGTAAGCAGCTGGGTGGAATAGCATTAATTAAAGAACCTAATTTATTTCCTCAACCCTCTTTATACTGGTCTGAGGACTAATGTAATGTTTATTTTTCTAGTCATATCTAGAAAAAAACAAGATAAGAATATGCCTGTGCCTCAAACAATACAAAGTTAATCTCTTTAGTGAAAAAAAACTATTCCATGCCCTCAAAAGAAGCTGTATATTTGAGTCAGCAGGCCTGATATTTGGGATAATTATTCTATGTTAAATGTCCATGCACAGATACATCCACCGGGTTGAAATTACATAACTATACAGTTTTATTTTCTGCCATTGCTAAATAGACAAGTTCATGGCTTGACTCACAGTTAAAGCCAGTCAGGAGGAGCCTTCAGTGTCTGAGATCAGGATGATTTTCGTTCTTTTCTTTTGCTTTACACTTAAAAAAAAACCCCTTGACCTTGAAATTAAGCTTAAAAGTTTTTACTAAGTTTTGATGAGTACATATAAGAAAAAGACATTGATGTCACTAAATTGAAAGTATACTTCAGTCTCTTGTGTGCTTTTCCCCTATAAAGGTTCATAGATCAGAGGTATTTCTGACTTAAAATATTAGCCTATATACACTTCACTTTTAGTTACGATTGTTTAACCTTTCAGTAGATGTTCGCAGTGGCCATGTTTGTTCTCCCGATCTGTTTTTCAAGAAGCAGAGCCAATTTTGTGGTTTACTAAATGTAATTCTGAGAGACTAAGTCAGATAAAGTATTATTGAATGATTAGGAAAATAGAATAGGGAAATGTTCTTTCACAGAAGAGCCATACATAACTGGTTAGAAAAACATTGATTTTTTTAGCTTGATTGCAGTATGTTCTGCATAAAGTTGCTTTCTCATAGATTCTGCCTCACTTATGAGAGTATAATTAGAGAAGTTTGGCACCTATAAAGATGAGTGGATAGACATTTCATTAAGACTTCCCTTCTCATGGAATAAGAACATCGACAGCATCTGTGTTCAGGGATATGAAAATATCTTCTTCCTAGTGATAATGTCTGTAGAGTCTGTCTGTACATCTACCTATCCAACAGACAGAAAGAAATGGAAAAGTGTTAAGAAGCACAGAAAAAGATATCACAAGGATGCATAGCATACATGCACTTAACAAAGCCTTTTCTAACTCAAAATTCTCTTCTGAATCATTCACTCAGTATTGGTGCTGGGCTTTACTGAGAAAAATTTAAAGTGCATCCCCCAACTGCTTAAAGGAAAGATAAAAAATGCTGAAGAAAATTCTCATCTATTATAATATTTACACTAATTGAAATGATCAGTTATTCCAAGGAAATATCTGATTCCTAAATTTTAGGATGTAATGTTATTAGTCATATTTACTACATAAAAAACCATTAACTTTTCTTGAAAGGACTGCAGTTTCTGTAATTAGCTGCACTTACAGCTTCCTGTGTGTGGATGACTGCAATCTCATATCATGCTCCTGAGTTTTTCTTTTTTTAAGCCGTGCCTGAGGAACACAGAAGGTAATATAAAAGCATAAAACCTTTTAGGTTGTAAAAGACCTTTAAGTTTATGTAGTTAAACCTTAAACCCATCACTTCCAAGTCCAACACTAAACCATGTCTCCAAGTGAACACACATGCACTTTAAATACCCCCAGGGATGCTGACTCAACCATTTCCCCGGGCAGCCTCTTCTAATACTTGAGCATCCTTTTTGCAAAGAAAATGTCCCTAATATCCAATCTAAAATCCTCTAGCACAACTTGAAGCCATTTCCTCTTGTCCTACTGCTTGTAACCTGGGAGAAGAGGCCAATCCCCATCTTGCTACAACCTCTTTTCGGGTAGTTGCAGAGACAGTGGTAATGTTCCCCCAGAGCCTCTTTTTCTCGAGGTTAAACAACCCCAACTTCTTCAGCTGCTCCTTACAGGGCTTGTGGTTCACACCCTTCACCAGCTCCGCTGCCCTTCTTTGGACTCATTCCAGTTCCTCAGTGATTTTTAAGAATTGAGGGGCCCAAAAGTGGAGAGAGGATTCGAGGTGCAGCCTCACCTGTATCGAGTACAGGGAGATGACCCCTGCCCTAATCTGTCTGGCCACAGGATTTCTGATACAAACCAGGATACTGTTCATGCATGAGCATGTATCTAACATGAACAAGTTTCTACCTGTTTTGCAGTGCAGAGACCGAATCCATTCCAGCAATTACAAAGTAGAAAGGAGAAATCACCAATTAGTGGAACCATGAACCACTTTTATATTTGAAATTGGCCATTCCCCAAGAGCAGGCTTGCTCTTACTGTAACTGAATCACTTGTCTGCTCACATCCCTCCTCTACTTCCTTTATTTTTTGCTCTATTGAGCGAACCCTTTTAATGATCTTGGGAAATCTGTTTGAGATAACATTTAGTATTTTATCCGAGTGCATTGCCAAAACAGTTTCTGAAAAGCTCTGGGGCTTTAGGCTGCTGTCTGCTTCTGATGCTCTGGTGCCCAGGGCTTGCAGGCACTCACTGACTGCACAGAATATAGAGCTGCCTTGCAAATGGTGATAGACCTGATGGTGTGAGGAGACACTGCAGAGAGGAAACAACACCTCCAAGGATTGGTGGTCAGTAGGGGCTTGGAGACATCAAAGAAATTTAGAAACTATCAAAAAACCTCCAACTGTGAGTGAAGGAGAAATAGAGAAAGTGTTGAGGTGAGAAGGTACTCTTCTCAGAGAGTGGATAGAAAGTTTTGCCTGTTTTTCCTTCTTCGGTGGAAAATTATCTGTTTATATTTAAGAGTACTATCACCAATTTTCTATTGTAATCAACAATAGAGGAATTTTAGTTAGCTAACTCCTTTTTCATTGCCCTACACTATTGAAGCATCTTTACATGCCACATTGGATATCAGTTAATTTTTAAATTTCTATCTTATAGTCCAGTCTCATGTTGCTTGATGAAATTTGATTTTAACACCCAGGATCTCTACATCTGCCCATTTTACCCAGCTATAATAACATTATCTGCAGTTTCCCTATTTTTACATGGCAAAATCTCTGCAGGCAGAAGATAAAAATGCAAAACATGCAGCCTGGGATTCAAAGCTTACTGGTCCCTTCCAACAAATTTCCCTGTTATTCCCATTATCCTCAAAGCAAGATAGCTGCAGATCAGAGAGTTTACTGTTGTCATGTAATGGGTCAGGAACAGCTCTGAAGCAGTAGTGGTACTGTACCTTGCTTTCCTTTGTGCACAACTTCAGCATCGTTGGTGAAATGAGATGCCTTTCTCATGCCCAGCAAGAAATGTTATTTTGGAAAGGCAAGATTTTTTTGCCAGAAGTTGTCACAGGGCATATGGCAATATCGTGCTCAGTGATTAAGACAGGGAACAAAATCAACTGTTGGTCCAAACACAGAACTCTGTATGTGGAATAAATGTCGATATTTCTAAATAGCTTTTATGCTGTCAAATTTTAGAGGTTTGGGCATATTAAAAATTTAATCGTAGATTAATATGAGCAGTTTTGAGAAAGCCTTTATTGATTTTAAGTCTACTAAGAAGAAATATTATTTCTTTATTTCCGTGTTGTATGGAATTTTTAAAATCTTTATTGTAAAATGGAGACATTACACCAGAAAGGGTAGATACTGTGATATAACACCCCTATATGTGGGTATCTGCCGTTTCAGAAGTGACTGAAATCAAAATTTTAAAAAAAATACTCTAAAAAGCTTTTAGATGTGATAAGGTAAAATTTACTTCATTAATGCCATGTAATTAGTGAAAAATTATCAAAAATATTATAATTTAAAAAGCAATGTAGCAATTCTTAAAGACACTTCAGGAATGAACACTTCTCAGAATTGTTGGAATACTAGGTGAGATCAACATTGTATTGTGGAAAATAGTTTTAAGAACTCCAAGTAAATGAAAGAAATAAAGAAAAGTTAAACCACAGTATATTTTAATAGGAGGTTTGACAATGCTTGTTTAATTACTATATGCTCAACAGTAGTTAATTTTGAAAAATGCTCAGCTATCTGGGGCATGTTCCTTTTTTACCGCTGTAAATCACATTAGCTGCAAATTGTGGCACTTAATAAATTGTCTCTAAATTCTGGTACATCTGCTAGCTTGGGAGCAGACAGTAAGTAGTGAGACTGGTCTCTAGGTGACTTTAATTATGTTTTCCATTCACATGATGGAAGTTCTCAGCCATCAGATGCCACCTGCTACTGTTTTTATTTCCAGTCATGTGAACGCTTGCTCAGGGCAGAAAAGGAAACCTGAGCTGTCATACTTGTAAGGTGCAGTGTCATGAAAACTCTGCTGTTGCATTGTACTTGCAAAGCCAGAACCAAGCTCCCAAAGCATGAACTCGATTGACTATACTTTGATTGTAATAACAACCAGGAACTTTTGTTTTTATTTCTGAAAAACCAGCACACCAGCACAGTTTTGACTTCAAAGCACTGAAAAACATTATTTTTTTTTCAACACAGTTCTTTCTGATTCCTAAAGTTTCTGTTAATTTTTCTGGCACCTTCTCTTTTCATTCTCCCACTTTAAATCACAAGATAAATTTAATACCTGTGTCAAAGTAAACAACAGAGCAGAGAAATGAGGAAAGGTTTGTGTGAGTCTCATTAGGAGCATTCTGCTTGGAGAGCCACGGTCACACTGTGTGAGGCATTTTCATCACACGACCTACTTTCTGTGGGTGTGTGTGGACCATTAGCCAGTCAGTGGGGTTTGATTAAGTCCATTCTAGTATGTGATCGTCAGGTAAAAAAACAGAAGAAGCTGAATGTGTTAGCTGAGATTTCGGGTGAGAATTCCTCCTTCAGTAACTGCTTAACATTTTAATTGTTTCTTTAGTTTTTGATTTAGATTTTGAATCATGTCTTCCAGAGGCATCTAGCTATTCCTCAAGGTCTTGATATTTCTCCCAGATCAGCAGCAGAGGAATCTATTGAGTTACACCATGTTTGATTAGGATATTACCTAACACAGCTACCATGCGACTTGGGCACTGTGGTTGCCCACTAATGTTGAAATTAGTTTCTGTTTGAAAATTTGATATTACCAACAGGTTCTTTTGTAAGCTTCCAAATAGAAAGGTTGTTTTTGATACAACATATACAGTAATGTTTCTAATAATTATAAGGGTTTTAGCTGCTATTTAAACATGGTGCATCATTGTCTGAGCTATCAGTACATTGACTCTGAAACACTCATTTATCTGAATAGTACTTTAAGATTTTTTAAATACCCTTAGATATGTTTGAATGATAGATTACTAAGAAAAAAGGCACAGAGAAGCTTTTCAAGAGAGTACAATTTGAGATCCATTTATTTCCCAGAACTTCCTTTTAGTTATCAAAATTATAAGTTCCCTGGAGCTGCTGAACATCTCCTCTTCTGAAATGTACAATGTGCACTGTATTATAAATCCATTGTTAAAAAGGTGTAAAAGTTTTGTGAACCCCAGATCTGGAATTCACTTCAGAGCAGTGTTTGAATTTTGGAAGTTTGTTCAAACTCAAACCACCAAACTCTGTACCCGAGCACTGGGGCATCCTTGTCTAATAGCTTATTACCAACCTCCTAGGGACTCACTGCCATGAAAGGCACTATATAAGCTTAGAGGGATTTTTTTTCCCTGCCCCATGTGTAGTTTAGATGTCATTTGTAGTTACTGTGTACTGGTAGTTTACTTCAAACGAATGCTGATTGAGGCCTGAGGAAAAGATCGAGCTGTGTGCGCTAAAAAGAGGTAAAAAAATAAAATACTGCTTTGCTGTTCTACTGAGATACAGCTGTGCTGGCTGCCAAATGCTCATGCCTAGTTTGAATTCAAAATTGATCGTTTTAGCCTGTAGAGATAAGAACAAAGTCAGATCATATTTGTTTAGATATTCGGTGTTTTTTAATAAAATAATTTTTTAAGTATTACTGTACTTTAGTCTTTCACAAGAGTCAATAAAAGAAAAACCTGTTCATTCACTTGAGGAGAGCTTGTACAAACATGCTTACTTTTTGAGAATGTAGACCAGAATACAATTGTCTTCAAATACCTCCAGAGAATAATTGTAAAAAGAAAAGGGTGCTTCACAGTGTTCCACAGATGATGAATTATTTCATCAGCTTAGCCTTTTAAAGTCTGTTGGAGGTTTTTTCAAGAAAAGGAAACCCTCTGATAGGGTTCTCAGAGGTACCCAAATCTTTGAATTGCACAGAATTTGGGTGGTTTATGGGAGCCCTTTAAGAAGACCTAAATATCAACTGTGTCTTCAAAATTTTCTGAAGAAATTGGGTTTTTTTGAAAATTCCTCTTCTTTACTAACATGAAAAAAAAAATACCCACTAAGAAGCAAGAGAACATTTTGCTGTATTTTTAACAAAAAAGACATAATGAATATTAAAACCTGATTTAATATAAGTAATGTTCCCAACCACGCTCCCATAGTTTAGAAGTTAAATCCTAGACCTGTGCAAAGTAAAAATGAATGAGACAAATGTCTCATTGTCTCAAATCGCACCAGTATAACTCATTGGTCAATTCATTTTTGGTGTTGTTCTCCACTGAATTGATAAGTTATGTGCTAATTGTGCCTTATAGCAGGTAACCATATTTAAGGACTTCAGAAGTACTGATCAGTTTTCCCTCCTTCTGTAAGATCTACCAGTTGTTCATTTCTTTGCAAATAGGTCATTTATCTCGTTGAAGTGTGTAGATGTAAATGCTATATACCTTCAAAACTACTTCCATGGTTCGAGGTCCTACACAACCTCCTTTGAACAATTTTCTGTCAATCACTCCAGCCTAGTTGGATAAATATGGCTTTAGAAATAGAATGGGGGACACCTTGGCTCGAAAAGGATATCCTAACACTAGTTACAATTTCATATTATTATGTGCTATTGAAATCAATTATTTGTGATTTTTCTGCACTTTAAAAACAAAATAAAAATACACAAACACCCCAATTTATAGAATTTTCTTAGTGGAAAAATTGCCCAGCTATTTACTATATTTATTATATGTTATATATTTCAGATGATGAGAAAACACATTGATTCTTTCAAAATAAATTATGAGTCTAAAATATATGAAAGTATGTTGCCCTAATAAATGGCAACTTATATGAAAAAAGGAAATAAAGAACTTGAGGGCTTTATTTAGATCCAGTCTGTTATTGTAAATGATGCTGTCAATTTATTTATTTTTTTATAACCTCCAGCAATGGAAGATTATTGTGATAAATGATTCATATCATTGCAATATATACCTTTCAGAATTTCCATATCTGGCAACTAATAGGCTCTTCTTGAAGGCTTCAATAGGCTCCTTAGCCAGATAACATGGCTGGAAGCTGCTTCATGATTAATTTCATCTAAATGTGGTAATTATCATACTTTGAAGTAATGCCTGCAGAACATGCTTTCACAGAGAGTTAGTGGAAGCAGAGGATTAACCCAGAAATATTTCAGTTCAGAGCAGCATATCACCCAAGTAGAAATGTATTTTCTTCCAAATTTTTTAAGATTATTAGACTACTTGGCAGTCATTCACATTACTTTATCTCATATCAATTTCTCCACAGCAATTTAGAAAGTAACAGAAAAAGAACCAACTTTGTATTATTAGCAGTAATGGGATAGTCTTGGGTTTGCAAGCAATTAAATTTGACAGTTTCTGCCCTGAAGTATTTCTTATATTACAGTTTAAGAGCACAATTCATTTATCATTCATGTATGTTGTGGACATAAACATTGTCCTGCCTATATTCCAGGCACACTATAGCTTATTAGAGAGGATGTTAATGCCCTCATAACCATCCAGGGGAGGACCTTCTACCACTGCTCTATCCATGCCTTTGCTCCTGTCTCACAGGATCCCCATGAATAATTTCTCAGTTGTACAGGTGAAACTAGTGAAAAAAGGTATGTGGAGTGCCAAGAATGTTTCTAAAAAGGCGTGATTTTTTACCCAGTTAAAAACCCTGAGGGAGAATAACACCAAGAATTATAATGGAGAGAGAAGCTAACACTGAGTTTTTCTGCACACTTATATCACCTCAGTAAAGACTCCAAATCTCTCAGCCATCAGTGTTTCACCACTGCAGCTTTCTGTCTACCTTTATCTTTACCATGCTTTTATGCACATGCATTTGTTTTTTTTTCTCTTACAGATAAAAAAGAAGCTGCCGTGTCCAAAGAACTCAAAAGTAAGAAATTACTTTTATAAGTAATCTCCTTTATATGCCATGCAGTTTCAAAAAGTGCATTTCATTAATCCAAAAATAATAGTTAGTGAGTTGTTGAAAATACAAAGGAGAAAGTAGCTGCACTGTTTATAATTGAAAAATGACATGTTTAGACTTCAGCTGCCTCCTACTTTCTAAATCCATTCTTACACTACTTCTAATTTCACACTAGTCTTTGTGACTGACAGTTTTGCCTTTCCCTCTTTCCTATCACTGTCTTCAAAAAAGAGGTTTCACAGGGGAAGAAATGTCAAATCGAGGTCTCAGCTGAATGTGATCACAGTGGCAACAATTTTCATAAATAGGCTGGGAAGGCTCAGAGTTCAGCATGCCGAGGAAGCGTGTCTAGGTAGCTCTGGTTCCAATAGAGAAATTTCTGTGGCTGAAAGCAGATGGGAATTGTGCTCTTCTGAAAAAATAGCCAAAAATATTCTGAGAACATTAGCATCATTTAAAAGGGAAGAGCTACCTCTTCCTTTTCTGCAAATTTGCAGACTTCAATGCCTCAACACAGTAAGGACAGTAAGACATTATCTTTGGTAAGACTTCACCTGCTCAACATTCTGTTCTGAAAGTACAGTATATAAGAAAATTTAGGAAAAATATGGGGCTTCAAAATCTGATTCAAGTTCACAATTAAAGAGTGCGTCCACTCTCATCTCTATGTATGAACTTTTGTGACTTCTATGGCAGAAGAATCTCCTGCCATCCTCAGTTCTGCAGTAATTTATTAAAAGATTTTTGGCCACGGAAAAAAGCTTATAATTTGGTTCTTATGAAAATTTTGCAGAAATATCTAATAAAGCATTTCATAGACTTACTCTGAAAGTAATGTCCTGTTAGTGAAATATGTTCCTGTTTTCAAGCAGATCTTAATGGACCTATTAATTTGGATACATAATTCCTCAGAGCAGCATTTGAGTGCCTAAAGGGAGCCTTCAGGACAGCTGGAGAGGGACTTCTCACAAGGGTATGCAATGACAGGACAAGAGTTAATGGCTTTAAACTGAGAGTAGGTTTAGATTGGATATTAGGAAGAAATTCTTTAGTGTGGCAGTGGTGAGGTGTTGGAGCTGGTTACACAGAGAGCTGCAGATGTCTCCTCCCTGGAAGTGTTCAAGGCCAGGCTGGATAGAGCTTTGAACAACCTGGTCTCATGGAATGTGTCCCTCCCTGGCAGAGGGGTTAGAATGAGATGATCTTTAAGATCCCTTCCAACCCAAACCATTCTGTGATTCCTTTCATGGGAGAATTCCGCAGCAGATGTCACAGCAAAACTTCCCATCTCCATCACACGACTGAAATATGCAGAAGGAAATTTGCAGCTCATGTAAAGATGCAGAATCATTAGCACTTAAATAATTTTTAAATAAAAAACTGAAAATGGTATGCTTGCAAAAGCCAGTTTAAATTTTGGCCATTTTATTTCAATGCTACTGAAAAGTTATATAAAAACTAAACAAATCACAGAACTTTTTAGTCAAACATATCCTTAATTTTATGTTTTCTCAAAATTATTTTAGTTGCTCAGACATTAAATATTTAAAATCAAAATTTTTGTATAACAGAAAGAATCCTAACTTTGTTTTAACAGATGTTATGAAAAAAAGTTTTAAAAAATTCACTGTCAAGCATGCTTTAGCTGAGAGCTCAGAAGGGGATACATGAAAGAGTCCTGCTATTTTGTATTAGGCTCATTGACACTTAGAGAACATGTATGTTAGATCTCTTACTTTTGCAAAAACAGGCACTCAGAAAAGTGATGCTAAGCAAATTCTTCAAGACCTTCTACAAATTTCCTTGAAGGAGGGGTGAGCACCCCAAATGATTACAATGCTGTAATAATAACTAAGTTAGGATATAATTATCAGCTGTGGGCTTTTAAATGGACGGAAATAAAGCAATCCGGCACATGTAAACTGTATTTTGTTTTCATTCTGTTTCACAAGACAATCTGATGCATCTTTTATTAACTTCTCAAAAGACTGGAGGGGAAGGACTCAAAATTACGTTCCTGATTTAGCCATGTTCTTTTTCATTGTAATAATACAGTGAACAGATGTGAAGGATTAACTAACATTTTTTTGCATTCTGTAACTCAGTTTGTGATTAAAATGATTGATTATTTCCTCTCAAGATATGAAAACATGAATCTTAATTTAAAGAACCTTCTAGTTGATACAAAAAATCCTTTATGAGCATTGGTGGAGTTTAGCTTATGGATATTTGTTAAACTATTGTGGTTTAAGTACAGTTTGTTTTGGTAGTTCCTGAGGATAAAAGCAATTAACTAAATACTAATAGAGTGAACAAATCTAGTAGGTTACTTAGGTTCTTCTGTGTTGGGCTGAGATTCTCCAAATCCGCTTGGGGATGCACATAGCATTCATCATTAGGACCTTCACTCTGCAAGGACGTGCTCTACAAACAAAAACAGTATAATGCAAATGCTTCATGAGGAGACCAAGAACAGTTAAATGGCTGGAGAAGGCACGTTTCTCTGCTAGGAGAATGCAGCAATTGCTCTTTCAGTTGCAAGATCAAACATGAAGATGTTCTAATGTTTCTCCATTCTTCGAAAAGGAGGGAGATTCCTGGTGCAGCCAAGTCTATGGATCTACTTTGCAAAAACAGCCCAATTTCCCCTCTTCTAACCAGGACAAATTTCAGATTAAGGGAAAGGATGTCACTGTGAATAGCTGTGGGATCCCCTGAGGTACCAGTTCTGAATTCACAAGAGTGAACCCTCACCAGCCACCAGAGGCTGCTTCAGGACCTTCTGCTCTCATAGCTGCAAGAGCAGATGGAGAGGCTCCCAGCACACAGGTGCTGCCTGAGGGGCAAGACCATGCTCAAACCCCTACGTGCCTTCTTCCCTCTGCTTTGCCAGTAGATACTGAACTAGTAAGCAGAGAAAGCTGAAAGAAGGGATTCAGTGCCTAAAACCCAGAGCTTAGTAGCCCTTCAACTGGTTATTCTGTTGTTGCCTTTGAGTTTAGTGAAGACAACTCAGCCCTTCTCCCTTTGGGTAATCTCTTTGTTTAACTCTTCAGTTAAAAAAAAAATTCTTACAGGTTTCCTCACTGGAAGCCTTTCGTCATGTTTCTGTGGGGTTTTTAAAATATAATGCTTTGTAATAAACGTTTTCATTTTTATTTTTTTAAGAGCCAGCAAAAGCTCCTGCAGCCAACTCATCCATCAAAAAAGCAGCAACACCAGGTAAAGGAGAAAAAATGTTTGCATGCAGTGTGTTTCTTGTACTCTTGAACCAGTTTATTGCATCATAGCACCATCTGCTGGATTGCACATAAGCCAGAGGGTTTTGTTAGTTGTCGAGGTGGTTTTTTGACTGCTTTGCTCTAAATCATTGTGATAACTCATATGTAAAATATTCGCTAAGGAAAAAAAGTATTTAGTACTGATTTGTAACACTATGTTTGCTTCTTGTCCTCCCATGGCAGCTATGAGGTTCCATACTGGGCTATTCTGCAGGGCTTGAAATAAATAAAAAAAAATCTGATTGTAAAGTCTGCATTAAAAACAATACTTACAGAAACTTGTTTCCATGTGAAGCTATATTCGAGCACTTTGAGAAGAGGATCTGATATTTCAAAGTACTGATGTCACAGTTGGTTGTCAAAATGCCGCTCTTAGATAATCATAAATGTGCCCTGAAAAGACAAGGAAAGTTTTTTTTAAACAAATAATGGCATAAATTCCTATCTGAATTTAAATTGGTTTGTAAAAATCTAAAAATTTTTATTTATTTATGATCTCATCTGCTTCACAGCCACCTTCAAAAATGCCACATCTCATTTCTGCTTAATTAAATAAAACCCAATATAATGAATAACAACCTGACTAGTCATTATATTTGTAGTTTGACTACATTTTTTATTAACTATTAGAAACCCCCTCAGGAACTCCCATATGAAAGTGTGGGGAGTATAAAACCATAACATTATTCTTGTCTAAAGCAGGATAGCTGGTGTTGCACCAGACTCCGTGCCTGTTGCTGGCATCTCAGCAGTGGCCAGCCCACACTTCCCCTGCTGCTTCCTGCCTCCAGCTGATCCCTCTGTATGGATCTGAGATCTTTTTGTTTCTTTTTGGTTTTGTTGCTGTGGGGTTTTTTTTCCATTTAAGATTGTTTTCTGGCTATCTTTCTCTAATTCAGACCTTTCCAGTAGTCTATCTCAGACCTCTCCTCCACTGAAAAATTGAATAATAGCTTGTATCAGTAGGGGTGATTGGGAATTGGTCAAGGATCAGTGCAACCCAGGAGAACCTGTAGGTCTCTGTCACAGAAGGACTCATAGCCTGGAATCAGGATGGATGTGGGCTATTGCAGCCCAGGTTGTGTGGCTGTACAATGTGTGAAACTGGGAAGTGCCATTTCCCCAGCAGTGCTCCCCATCCCTGCCTGCTGTGTTTGCTTACACCGTGTTCACCTCTGCTAACACAACAGAGGTAACAGTGCAAACCACACCATTGCCATGGCTTACAGCTGAAAACTGTCCTGGGAATGTGTGTGTGGCAGGGCCTGGATCATTTCAGCAAGTCTAGCTCCAAAAACATTTATATTCATGTCACCGATAACTTCTTAAAGCAGCTTTGTTGCCAAAGTGTGTTGCATAGCTAGACCCTTAGAAGTCTCAACAGCATTCTGTAAAAATAGTTATGTTGGAACCATATGCTTATAATTAATTCATTCCACCTGCTTGCATCCAATGTTTGTGTTCATGTTTGAAAAATATTCCAATGAGTCTGCTTGTTGACAAGAATGGTGATGACAGTAATCTGCTTAAGATAAAGAAAAGGGGGAAACTGGCATGGCTTCCTAAGGAAAAATAAAATCAGCTTGTCTGTTCTGACACATTTCTAAATATCTAGTTTGCCTTGAAAATTTTAAAGAGCAGTAGGCTTTGAGATCTATATTTTAGCTTCCCCTCCTGTTCTCTGAAAATTAATTTACCACCAGAATAACTCACCATAGCAAAATATTAAATATGCTTGTTTGGCAACATCGTAAGTAGACTGTTGCCTATTAGCACAGTAAATTAAATACATTATCCAATTTCATATTTCATTTTCTTCCACATGTCTTATTACATCACAACCTGTACCCAAAAATGCCTAAAGCTCAAGGTTTATTCCTCTTAACAGACTGAACAGACTGAGAGCACAGCTGGTCATCTCACAGTGCATCTACATCACATATGTTCCTGATCTTAATGTCACTGGTTGAGAAATCCCTGCCTAATTCAACATGCACTATTTTTACCTCCCTATATGTATACAGGGAAAGCAAAGAAAGTGAATATGGAGTTTGTAAGTCTATGAGAACTTCTGGATCTGCAAGCTGACAGCTGCTCTAGGAAAGCAGTCTCAATAAATTTCCATTACTTAATTTTGGAAGTGGATATTTTCAAACATTTCCAGATTTCTCTAAGTGGAAAAAATCACCTCTCTGACAATCATCAGAAACTGGACTTGAGATCCCAGATTCTGGGTGTAAAGCAGAATAATTTCGTAGATATATTCAAGTGATGCTGCTCTAAAGGGAGAAATCAGAGTTGAAGATGTTTTGTTACATTTTCCTCAGTTTCTCTTTTTTATGTTGTTCCCATTCTAAATCCTGCAGCCATTCCCTCTTTTTTTTCTGCACAGTTCATTGTCTCCCCAGCTATGCCAGCAGAACAGACTGAGAGTGACCGACCCTTACAAGATATCAGTCTGTCCTTTTGCCCTGAGGAATGGCACAGGTTTCTTTCACAGGGTTTCCTCAGGAATCCCTTGTGTGCAGGGCCCAGCAGGCTCTCCCTGAAGGGTTTCTCAGAGCCAGGGATGTAGGTGGTGAGTAGCTGCCTCATCCTGACATCCTTTGTCAGGAGAGGGGGGTAGGAGGGAAATCTCCCTCTTATTCCCATCCCTTTGGAGCCTCACACCTCAATCCTTATCATGCCCTGTAGCTGTAGCTAATTCTGCTGGTGTTGGTGGTGCAGAGACATCACTCCTTGGTTTAGTAAGTTTGGTGTGTCTGTTTTGTCACTGTGGGAAAAGCAAGGACCTGGAGGTGCAGGACAGGGGAGGGAGCACAGGCTCAAACTATGCAGAGGGCATTTCCAGCTAAATTAACAGGAGGGTGACTGCATTCCCTGCCAGGCAGTGAGGAGCCTCAGTGACAGTCACCTCATGCACCCCGTAGCTAGGGAGAGGGATGGGAACAGCTCATCTGTGAGACCCTCTCAGGAGATGGCCTCACTTCACAGGCAAGGCTTCTGCACCTTCTCTAAACACCACTGACAGCACTTTCCCCTGATAATTTGCCTGGTTTGAAAACCAGTTCTAACTCTTTTCAACACTGCAAAAATTAAATCCTAATTGCTGCTCAGAATTTCCCTGGAATGGTCTTGAAATTTTAAATTTAATTTTACAGTATGTTTAACTGGTTTTGTACTGTCACTTAACTGCCTAATTACTGGGTTTTAATGCCTAATTTTCCCCATCTTTCCTCTCCACACATAAACAACAACAACAAAAAAAAATCTAATTCATCACTTCCTTTAGGTTCATAACAGGAACTCTTTTTGAGCACAAATTCTTTCTTGAAAATCAATAAAATTTAATCTGGGTACAGAAAGAATAAAATAAGTATGACAGACAATAGCTAATTTTAAGCACTCAGATGTCAGCTGCATCCAATCTCCCAAACTGACTGCTAGTTGTACTAGAATTATTGTTACTTTATTATGCCAGCAGTCTTTCCACTGTTTGTTGGAAGCAGAAAGAGGACATTTCTATGAAATTATATAGGAAATGGATTCTTGGGATAAGTACAGAATATTAGAATGCAGGCTATACTGAAAAACTTAGTTAGAGGATGGGTTGTATAGGTTCAGATCACTCTGCCTAAAGCAGGAGGAACTACTGGCTTTACTGGTAATGAGCACTATTTACTTAGAAGGGAAGTTATTTTAATTATTTGTTCAAGATAAATGATTGTAACTAAAATGGCAGCAGGAAAGCTATTGCCATAAGGTTTATGGCAATAACCAATTTTAATCTACATAAAAAGAAGTTTGTAGAGAAGGATCTGGACTATTGACTATCTTAATTATCACCTGTAGGACACAAGTATATAGAAATCTAAAACCATATGTTACAGAAATTAATAAAATTCAGCATTTCTATTGAACAATTTAGTAACACAATGGAACAGGAAAACTTATCATGGATTATTTGTCAGGTTTCTCAAATTCAAGTCTCAAGACAGATGCCAGGGATGTATTTTGCTCACAGCACCACACCCTCTGCATCATCCATCAAACTATGTATTCTCATCTTGTATAGACTGTGTAGTCAGTCCAAGAGAGCCTTCAAAAACCAGGGTCAAGTTTATGTTATACACCCCCTGTAAGTACCTTTAGAGAAGGGAAAAGGAGCCTGTCTCTCACTCCATAGGGACATAGTAAAGCTTTCAATCCTCCGTTCTCTTCAAGATCTTATGTCTGAGTGGCTCTGTGTGCCCTGAAATTTCTCTTTATAAGCAGCCACTGCACCTGGTGAAAGCATCTCTACATGTATTTCTGTTGTACTGATGTTACCAAGAAAATCATTCTGGTAGCTGGAGTAGACAGTTCAATTTTCTGTTCCCTGAAGTTAACCCTCTCAGACTTTTTCAGAATATAAGCACTGCCATTCTCAGGGTACTATATTCTAGGTTTATAGTCTATCTCTTTGGGGACAAATGTTAGAGGTAACTTACTGAGTGCAGTTCAAGCCTTGCTTGAAACTTAACTCAGATAAATCTTAACTCAGATAAATCTTAACTCAGATAGCAAGTGTTTATGCAGCAGTAAACAAAATAATGAAGCCCTACCTGTATCAGTCTTGCTGCTGAGGGTCTTTGGATTTAGATCCAGGATCGTTCTGTATTCCTTCTGAAGACCAAGGCTTTCTTTTCATCATAGCATAATTCTTCTTCTGTTCCACCTTAGTTCTTTGAGAAGCTAAATATCATATTTTCTCTGACTCAGTAATTTTCTTTCTGGTTTCAATGGGGTGGTTCCAGGCTTGCTTGTTTTAGCACAGTAGCTGGAAATTATCTGGTCTCGATCCCCAGCAATATGACAAAGGACAAGAGAAACCAGGTCTTGGTCCTCAGCTGTTTGTCCCAGGATCCTTCCACTAGGCTTTATTGAAGCCTCAGAGCTGATTCTGCTCCTGGTCTGCCAGGAATTCATTGTCCCCTCAGCAGATAAAGCTGTGTTGTTGGTGCAGTAGTCCATCACTCAGCCACTTAATATCTGCAGGAATCTATTATGTGGATGGAGCTGTATTCCACAAATCATTTCAACCCACTGACATTTTCATCCCAGTTGAAGTCTGAGAAAATATTACAGAACATGATGTTCTAAATTGTCCATAGGATTATGTAAGCTGAGCCATTATCTGACTCTGAATGGGAAAGGGAAAATGAATTCTTTACTTATGTCACAAGAGATGATGCCCTGAAAGGGGAAAAATTTTCTGATGTTAGAAGATTTTACTTTACAACCATGAATCCTTTACGTGTAGGATTTATTTAAATAGAGCATGAAATAGCTTATTTTACACTAAGCTTTCTAACCAGAATTTCAGTTTTTATTCACCAATTTTTAAAAATGTTTTTGAGTAAATGTCCTAAAATCCATAATATTTTTTACTACTTTTGCTAGGATGTTGAAAATCCCAGTCTCGTAACTTGGCACATTTTTTTGCATTTATACTTAGAGTATTCTCTGTTTCAAGATAATACAAAGTTAAAATAATTTCCAATACTTACTTTCAGTTCACCGTGTGTGTGAAGACACTTGTACTATAAATGCAGTCTTGTTTCTTTTTTTCCTCACCAGATATTTGACATGCATTAAAGTACTTCTGTATTGCTAACACAAAGCACTACTTTAAGAGCAAGGCAGGGGGAGCAATTTAACTACAGAAATTATTTTTATTCATACAGGAAAGTAACAGTAATGTCAATAAAAGAGGGTCAAATTAAGTGCAGTTAAAAACTCAGAAGTAAAAGAACTTTTCTTTACAGGAAAGGCATTTTAAGGTGCTTTGTTCATAGCCCTGAACTTGTTCAATGATTCAAGTGCACTTTTGGCTAGAATTGAGCCCAATTTCAACAAGGATTTAACATATCCTTAACTCCATCTTGAATTCACTGAATCACAGAATCACTAGGTTGGAAGAGACCTACAAGATCACCGAGTCCAACCCATGCCTTAACATCTCAACTAAACCATGACATCAGTGCCACATCCAGTCTTTTTTTAAACACATCCAGAGATGGT
>VZSR01003807.1:21910065-22012836 GCA_013398615.1 Brachypodius melanocephalos
TCACCTAGGAAAGCATTCAAGGGCATGCTTAAGCTTTGTTGAATCCAGACTATCACATACACTACAGATATAATTATCTTTCCAGGAATTAATGTTTTGGAAGTGGTACCAACTTCACTTTGGGAGAATGGGAATAAATGGGCCTCCTCCAGTTCATTGCAATCATTATGAAAATGCCACTTGATTTGCAGGGAGTAGCTGTGTAGATTAGAATTTTCTATAACATATATGCTTATACTGCATCTACAATTTATGATGGACAGTTTTGATGCCACAGCTTTCTGCCTGTGAAGACAAGCCTCAGACCAAGTAGATGGAACAGAATGCAGTTGGATTTCATCCAGGCTTTTCTTTCTTTTCTTTGCACAAAATTATTCTCAGATATTTCCCAACAAAGTAGCAGATTTCAAACAAAGATACTGATAGAGAGAACTGTCACCTGCTTTCCTTTTCTTCACAAAAATCCATCAGGAAAACTGTTTGTTGCCCCTCCTCAAAAGATGACCATATATAGATGAGTAAGTATATGTGTGGCATGATTTCACATTGTAAGAGGTTTCCTTTGTGTATTCTTATTCCAGAAAGAAATGTATTTGTACAGTTCATGATCTTTATAAATCAAAGTGTAAAACAGCAGTGAGGTTTTCTACAATGATAAAGAAAGTAAGAATAGCAGTGAAATAGAGCAGAACACATACTCCTTGAGAGCTGGAGAACAGGAAAAATCTAGTTTCATGCAAGACTTTCTCAGGTGGATTATCTCAGGTCTAACAACATGACTGAACTCATATTGCAACATTTCCCTTCAGCAGAAGGGACTAAAGGGATCTCCTCTTTATCTAACTGAAGGGACTAAAGGGATCTCCTCTTTATCTAAATGCTTATGTTCGCAATATTCCTAATGGCAGGATATCTTGGAGAGCTTTATCACTCTGTCTCGTTTGGTTTTAATTAATCAACATGATATGAGGTTCTGAGAAGTTTTACATATAGCATTTAAAACCAAGATTATAAAACTATAAGACCAAGCTAACTTTCTGCTGAGGATTCAAATATTTAAGACAGTGCATAGAATATGATAACAGTAGGCTTGACAGAAATATTTATGGTTAAAGATCAACAGTACAGAAAGCACCATTTTTCTGCAGCTACCGAGTGCCAACAAAATGGTGTGGGTTTATTAACATGTGGTGCATCTCACACAACTCCATATCCATTTGAAATGCCATTTATTTAAACTTTTCCAATCTGCATCATTCCCAATGCAATTTTTATTTTCCTGAACCATTCTTGGACATGAATGTTTTATCTGTGTTAGGAAATAACAGGCACACACACACACTTTATACATGTGTGCACATACATGTATAAATTATGACAGGAAATCAATTGTTCTTTCTTGTCAGGTAGTAGAGGGTCACACTTTGTGACTGTCTGTTCTGGTACTAGAGATTAAAATACACCTCAGCAAATTTGCCAGCCTAGATGCTTTTCAGCACTATTTTTGCTTTAAGGAATAATGTGGCTTAGGGAGGAGCTACAGACAGAGGTTCAGGTTCTCTTCTGTCTCCCACCTACTCTGGATTGCCTAGGAGTACGTCACTGGTAATGAAGCAAAAAACACATTTATATGATTTTATGAGCATGTTACACCTAACTTTGCCAATTTTCATAAAAAAAGGAAAACAATTTGTTTAAAACATCAGAGCAAATAAAGATGGTAAAATGTCAAAATAAATCAAATCTCAGTTCCATGCATGGTAGAAAAATGCTATATTACCAGCAAAACTTCCCTGAATAAAAATATGCTGTGCAGTCTCATATACATGCAAAAATGGTTAAATATAAAAATAATAACAAATGTCATGGCAAATGTCTAATGCATTTACAGCTGGCAATATCCTTTCATGTGTCCCACTAGCTACTTGAAAGTACAAATAAAGTAAAGAATAAGACATTGAGATCAAGCAATAATAACTTGTGGCAAACAGGAATGATCTAGGTCAGAAATTTGCTGCAGTTTACAGCTTGTGCAATGAAAACTTTCAGTTCATTCAAATCAAATATCAGGACATGAATCACCTGAAATCTCACATCATGTCGAATTTCCCAGAAATTCTTGATGTCAAATCCTATGTTATTAATTTTTATAAATTTTCTCATGGAAAATGATTTTATTTCATATGCCTTTGGAAATAAATCTATTGTGAAAGAAGGTCTATAGGCCTTCCTTGATGTTTGCAGTTTAGGGGAAAAAATTGTGAAATAAAACTAAATAAATGGAATATTTTATACTTTGCTGAAACACTTGCTGAGTGTTGCTAGGATTGTTCCAGTCCCTGATCTCCTGAGAGCAGAGAGATCTTAAAATGAGAGAGAAAAATATTTTCCTCAGAATCACTAAAGACAGAATTACATTATCTTAGTTTCCAGGAAGCTGGAATTAGTTTCCAAGAAGATGTCCTGAGCAATAGTAGAACAAAAACCCTCACAATACCAGTGAAAATTATAATTTCCAGAACGAGTCCTAAAATATCTCCACAATGAAAGTGGAGAGTCTGAAGAGCACTCAGGCCACACAAAATTAGAGCTGCAGATGTTGTTATGATTAAGAGCATTTAGGCAGCCACTGAGTCCCAAACTTCTGTCCTCTCAGGTTTTTTGTTATATTTTTCCTACTTGACCTGTATTAGAATTGCAACCCAGGGTAGGATACCATCAAGAAAGTACATTTATTCAGTCAATAAATGCCAACTTCTATGCTCTCTATTTCCATCACTTTTTCATAATGCTGGGAAAATCATGACTTTTTTTTTTTTTTTTTGATGACACAAACCTGCTCCATGATAATTTCCACTGAAATTTCATTTCTTATATAAAATGTATCTTTAAAAGGCCTACAATATTTTTAATATTTGTTATGTAATCAATACACTAAAATGTGCTTTATATAACCATATTAAGACAAGGTCCATGATTTCAGTCAATTAATGCAGTCTTGATGCTTTGAAATGTACATTTTGGCTCAAAGATATTGTTTTTGAAGTTGTAATGTAATTCCATAAATAGTTTGTGGAAACAAAAGAAAAATAACTTTTTTTAAGAACTTGGCTCAAAGCTTTATTTTGGAAACTACATTTTTCTTTGAAATATATATAAGATGACTCTTCAGAGAGATTTGAAAACTCAGAGAAAAAGGAGTATTCCATTTCAGATAGAATGGAAATGTGTTGTTTGAGATAACTTTTTTGGGGGTGGGAATATGAAGTAATGACATATTTTGTTTAAAACTTAACCATTGTGGGGTTTTCATATTTAAGATCAGTCTTTCCCTTCAACTATAAATTATTTTCATAGCTTTGCATGAAGAATATGGTTTTTTATTTGCCCACTGTGCAGTCAGTACTAGCATTGATTATAAATTAATATTTAATGGAAATATTATTCATAATCATGTGGTTGATAAATATATTTAATTTTATGTTGACAGTTCTTGTTTCCTTCTTCTTATTCAGTTGAATGATAAGTCACATCTATGCATAAGGTTGCTTTTAGTGAGGGTACAACACTCAGAATCACTCTGAACATGGAACTTTATCTCTTGATTCTAGAGTGGAAACTGTTTAAACATTAATGTTGCTCAACTCTGTACCACAGCTTTAATACAAATATAACCTATAGTAAGCCTGGAGAAAATACAGCCATCAGATACTGGCAAGTGATGAGCTTGCATTTAAAAGTATTCACTTTGAGTCCTGTGTCCAGTCTTGAACACAACAATATGAGAATAAAAAGTTATTAGGAAGTATCCAGAGGAGGACTATGAAGGTATTTAAGTGTCCAGTGGAGAAGTCATATGAGGAGTAGAGGAAATTACTTGGTTTGCTCATCCTGGAGGAGACTGGGGTAAATCTCACTGTGGTCTGCAACATCCTCAGGAGGGGAAACAGAGGAGCAGACACTGATCTCTTTTCTGTGGTGACAGTGACAGGTCCTGAGGAAATGGCCTAAAGGTGTACCAGGAGAGGTTTGGGTTGGATATTGGGAAGGGGTTCTTCACCCAAAGGGTGATTGGGCACTGAACAGGCTCCCCAGGGAAGTGGTCACACCTCCAAGCCTGACAGAGCTCAAGAAGCACATGGACAATGCTCTCAGGCACGTGGTGTGACTCTTGTGGTTGTTCTGTGGAGAGCCAGGAGTGGGACCCAATAATCCTTGTGAATCACAGAATCGTGGAATATCCTCAGTTAGAACTCAATAATATCCCTTCCAACTCAGGATATTCTGTGATTTGATGATTCTGTGGTATATCTTGTGATCAGTCAGCTCGGATGCTCTTGAATTTAGGAAATGTTCCTGCGTGGATCCAAACTTGTGCAGCACAGCCTTTCCATATGCTGTTTAAAAGCATCTGCAGACAGAAAAAGCTTTTTTTTTTAAAAAAAAAATTCTCCTGTGAATGTCAGCACTGGCTGGTAGATGTTGTTGAGTTTCTATCTGTGGCACGCTGCCCTGCTCCTTCTTGTGAGGGGGTGTTAAAGCACATTCTTGAAGTTTGGAAAGAGGTATTACAGAAACTACCATTAAAAAATAGGTGGCTTGAAGCACATATCGCAGACCTCCATTTAAACTACCCTGAAGTAAAACTTGATGTTTTAACCTACACCTGTTTCTATGGTTTCCTTTTAGCACCTTATTATAAAAGGTGAATCTTTTGCTTTTCCTTATTAACATCTAATCTGACCTTATTTATCCAGTGTGAAAACCACTGAAGAGATTGATTAGAAACATAAAGGCTTTATTTTGACATACTGGAAAGCGGGGAAGGAGTCACTGAACTGAGAGCCCATAGGAATGTATCACATCCAATGGCCAATGGGAACACGAAAAATGATTGCCCAAGGCAATAAAAAAAAAATTACAAGAAGAGAAATGTATACTTGACTTTCTTTTTCTTTTTCAGAACCACATAAAAAGGAAAAAATAATGGAATCTGGTGAATATTCTCTGCTTTTTATCTTACTTTAAATTATCCTAATATTTTAAATTAGTTCTTGTCAGAAGTCAATATTTGATACTTTTTAAATTTTTTTTGCAGGAAAAACAACAAAGAAAGAAGCAAAAGTACACGGTAAGTCCTGTAAAAGACTGTAAATTTTAGAGTTTTCACTTATCTGGTTTGATTTTCAGTTGAGACACGATTAGGCTGAGGGATTAAAAAAAAAAGTAAAGCCATAAATATAATTTTGCTGGTTCAATTAAAGTTACTTAAGCAATTGAATGGATATGCAGCAACCGTTCAGTCTTCTGGAACTGAGATCTAATTAAACACTGAGAAGAGTGTGACAAGTCTTTATTTCAGCTTTTAAAAGGTTTGTCTTTTCAAAGAAAGTTTCAGTAAAAGGATGGAGAAACAAACATATAATATTCAGAATGTGGAGGGTAGGAAAAAAGTAAGGTGTTTAATTTTATTTTTTTTTAATTTTTTCTTTTTTAATGCCAAGCACCTATGCATTTTACTGTTGCAGCAAGGTGCTGTTTTTCCCGAGTGGAATCCATTTCTCCAATTTTTCCAAATTTCAGAAAACACAAAGATTTTCTCCTTTTACAGCCAAGCTTGATGACTCATTCATCAGATGATTCTATTCTCCTCACAAAGAAATTCGGAGCAAGAAATAACTACAGTAGACAGTCAGTTTGTAGAAAAATTAATCTGTCCTTTTCTATAACATAAAAACCTGTCACAGTGCTTCAGAATGAGGGTGAATAATGAAAAAAAGAGAAAATTGGTAGTTCAATTAATTTACATTTAGTTAATGCAATTATGAAGAATAGTAAAGAAAATAATCTGAGAAAAATTATAAAAAAAGAAGACTTTTGAAACTGGATCATCCTCTCTATCAATTCCACAAGTTTCAATAAACTGAAAAATAAGGAGAAAAAAAAGAAAAAAAAATTCTAGTTTCTGTGAATGACTGAAATTGTTAAAAGAACATTTCTGTTGCATATCTTCCACCTATGTTGAATGTATGCTCATATTGGAGCTTATTTTACTCCTTGTCTCATCCTCATACTTGAAAATAGCAGAGCTATTGAAGCTCCATATATAACTTACCCATTGACCTTGTTTTCCACTGCTTTTAATCTGCAGGTTAATTAGTCATCTGCCATGAGACTACCTAAACAAGCAACATATGTGTGTATCAGTTTTTCTCTACATAAAAAATGAACTCCTGCTCTGCATAGATAGGTGGCATATTGACAAAGGGAAGAGGTGTTAGGATCAATTTTAATTTCTTTATTCATTTATGCAATTTGGTTCTGTGAATGTTTTCTTTTATTTTACAGCATCTGTGGTAACTCCAAAGTCAAAAGGTGAGTAATTTGATTAGTTTTGAAAATTAGAATGGAAGAATGCTGCTGTTAAATTTACTGTAGTGAAAAAAAGCTACTTGTGAAAAATCTTTTAACAGTATGACTTATTTAAAACAAATACTCTTTTAAATGATAATTGTATCTTCCTTGCAGCATCTCAAAGCAAGCACCTTTTCCTCAAATTTTCATAGGCCAGCTGTAATTCTCCAACAATGTGATATTCAGTTTCTAACCCTAACTCAAACCATAAATCTTTTGTGATGGGCAGAAAGGAGAGGTTACCAATCTTCTACAGAGACATGACACAAAGCAATATTTCTCTTTTTGCCAGTCTAACTGCAGGACAAACCCAATGACTGAACAGTTGTTTTCCTTAAGGAGCCTGGGGAGTTTTGCAGGGCGGTTTGGTGTAACATTTTTTGCCCACCTTTCACACATGAACTGTCAATGGCAAAAGGTAGGAGGTGTGAGAACATCAATTCTTGCTCCAAAATTTGCTCCTTTCCACAGGGAATTGGGACTGGTGAGAAACATCAGGGACATAAATTCAAGCTGAGAAAATATAACAAATATTTAAATGTTTCACATCAGTGTCTGGTTTTTTCCATATGTACAATGTAAGTTAGCAGCTCCAAATTGCCTTCAAGAACATTACAGATTTCAGCTGTAACTTAAACAAAAACAGAAAATGGAATGTCAGGTTACAAACTGCCCCTCACTCTTAGGCCATGTTTATTCATGTCAATGGCCATCATACTTCCACTCCCTTCCAGACAAATGGTGGGAAAAAACCATTTTAGGAAATTCAGTCAATTAAGGATAAATAGAAACAGTGAGTTTCCTTTATATAATATAGGAATAATTCTGTTATTTCTGATGTCAAAAGAGCAGTCTCACAACTGAAAGCATTGGCCTTAGCCAGCTTAGTTTTACCATAGGCTCAATCTAATGTTGAACCTGAAATTTTTGTCCAATGTCTAAATGAGGACAACTTTGTTTTATTCTTCATTAAATAAAAATAAGCCGGTTTTAGCTTTGGGGTAATTGTCAATTTCTTAAAAATTTCTTGTTAGCAGTTCATCTAAATTTAACTTTATGTTGCTAATTTTGAAACACAAACATAGCCTGTACTCCAGGGGAAAAATCATATTTATATTAAAATGTTACAGCTGTTCCTTTTTCCACTTAGTAAGAATCACAAAGGAATGCTGTTATTTTCTTCTATATTCTTTTGTGATGCAGACAAAATCTAGCAGTGTTTACTAGTAGTTGTTAGTAGTGTTTAACTTTTCTCTAAGTCTGAACGAAATCATTGCTTTTCGATCCATGTTTCTTTGTTCTATATTGTTTCTATTTATTTATCTGTTTCTTATTTTTCTGCTGTTAGTCCTTAGAGACTTAGCAGCTCTCTGGGCATGGTGTGATTTTCAATATTCAGTAGGTGTTGGCAAATGTAAATTTTTTTAAGCATATTCATGGAAGGCAAACAGTTCTGTTCAGAAATACAAAACAAGGCTTTTGATGAAATTCTCTTCTTTGGTAATTAAAAAAAAAAAATCTGCTAGCATAGAATGAGGTCTGGGCAATTCCCACTAGCCTGTATTTTTTATGAACTATCAAACTCAGATGGAGCTTTCTTGCATTTTCTCACAAGCCACTACAGCATGATTTTTTTGTTGTTGTTGTTTCTCCATATAAAAGGACAGTTCCTAAACCATAACACACACTTCTTAGGTTAATGATTTATTGATGTTTGTGATGTCACAATGAGGAGCCTCTGACCTCAGGGTTCAGTGAGTGAAATGTTTTTTGTTTCCAGTGAAAATGATTTCCTTCAGTCTTCCATCACACTGAGCAAATATCTCAAAATATCTTTAAAATCAGTGACATTTTAGAATGCGTATTTTTGATGTGGATGCTAGTTATGCAATCCGACTCTTTTGGGATAAAAATATTCTGACAAATTTGATTGTAGCCTACAACTATTGAGACTGAAAAAATATTTGACTGATGAATTGCTCTCCTGGCCACTTTCAGCATAAAACAATATCTGCTGAATTGTCTCTCATTTGTTTCCTAAGAGCTTATGATGGAGTCAGAGAAGCAATTATAAAGTATTTGCCCATTTGATGAACATTATGCCAATTTTTCAAGAATTTTGCTGAGAAATGACAAAATATATGTGGGAGTATTACTCCATTTATTCAATCTAATTTTTTTGAAACTATATTTTACTGAAAATGTGGATCCCTGATGAATTTCTGATTTTATCTTTGTGTGCATTTATTTTATTTTGTATTGTTTGATGCAGGGGTTTTCATGGGTTTGATTTGGGATGGGAGTTGTACTTTTTTACTTTTTTAATGCTTGCCAATCTGCAGAGGAGAAAATTATAATACATTACAACATTCATGTTCCTTAAGTCATATGGCTAAAAGATCAGCTTTTCAAATAGGGAATATCTGGAACAGGATCATTTTTCACAAAGAGATCATCTGTCAGGCTGCCATTCAGAAATGACAAGAACTTTGAAAATGCCCAGTGGAAAGGATGACATCTTGACCTACTCACAAACCATGTCTCTGTTCTGATAGAAACAGAGACAACCAAACCTTCTGAATCTTATTCCAAACACTGACTCTACGTGGACTTCCTATTTATACAGACTTTCAAAGTGACAACCATTACCTTGATGATAAAAGACCTCTCAGCATCACCAAAGTAGCTCATGCCTCTCTTCTGAAAAAGCAAAGAGAACAACAGAATGTCCTGTTTGTCCTTCCAGACACTGCTCTGCCATGTCTAGATGATGTCACTTGGCAGTTTCCCAAAAGTTGCTGAAGCTCTGTTCTGTCTGAGCAGGTTCTTCTTTACAAGCACTCACTCATGGAAGTGGTGTTGCATTTCTGAATGCACTGATAGCCAGAATACTGTTAACAGTATTGGTTGTGACAGCAGCCTCAATGCTTCTCAAGGATGGATGGTTCCTTCCTGATAACCACAGTTGTGATCTACCACCTCCACATACATTTGATTTGATAAACACCTGATTTTCTCAGAAAGCTGTATTGCTCTTCTAGCCTGCAGTTCAGTACCCAGAAAAAAAATGCTTTTATTCTGTTAGTATTCTGGCTTTCAGAAATTTTACAAACCAAAACTGCCTTTAGCTAAAAAAGGATAAAAACGTTTTGAAGAAAACAATAGTTCTTGATAACTCATTTAACTCTTTGTCATAGCTTCTTTTGCAGTTTTAATGCTAAAAATATATTTTGAGATGTGTATGGGACAGGTTTCTGGTGTCCTTTTTCATATATTCCTTTCCATATTCAAACAGGCTTATTCTTCAAGATATTGACAACTTCAGTAAGGGTTTTAGAAGCATCATGATATTGATTTGCACAGTGGCAGGGCTCAGTGCTTAAATTCGTCTTGCCTTGTCAGTGTCTACTTCATGGTTAGCATAAGTAGTACTGCTGATCTGGGCCCAGGTACCATGGATGATAATAGCAGAGGTCTACAATAAATATTAAGGGTCTTTGATTCTCTTTGACTTTCTCTATATCCATGAACACCAATAAAAAATTAGGTACTTAGATAGAAATAGAATGCTCCCTTTCTTTCTGTGAGAATCGAGTCAGATATATTTTCAACCTAGATTTTATCATCAGGAAAATTGAAGATTATCTTATTTAAGATGAGTTCCCTGAAGTAACTGAGGTGGAGAAGTGCAATATTTCACTGTTTACATGGAGCTTGCTCACAAACACCTGCTCATATCACAAGGGAGTAATTGATGTCTGTTGAGTGGGTTCATCCCACTCAACATGAATCCGTTGATCTACCGACACCTGACTTTTCACTGAATCTCAGATTCAGGGAATCTGGGAACAGATCATTCCTTTGGCCACCAGCAGACACTGCAGACAAGCCACAGCTTATTAACTGAGATGATCTGCCTGAGCCATCATGCCCAGCAGTTTCTGAATGCTCTTGAAAGGATGGCCTGGTGGTGTCCCTGGGGCCAGATTTGCAGTCCAGGCAGCAGGGAAGCACACATGGAGGCACTTTATAGGTCCTTTGAATTCCCTGACTTTCTCACCATAAATAATGATAGCAGAATGTGACTCTCAGAATTTACTTTGTCTGTAAAATCCAAACCCTTAATTTTCAACTGTGATTTGTTCTAATAAAATGACAGGGTGAAATAACAAGCTGAGAGGTTTTTATATGTGCTAATGACCCTGAAGCTGCAAAGACATTTTCTGTACCCATCAGAGGTAAATTAATTTTCACTGCCCACTTTACGTCCTGCCACTTAAGCTGATTGTTCTTTACTTTCAAATAATGACAGTGAAGCTTATTTTCTTAATGTCACATTTTTTGTCTCAAACACTGTAAGTGGATAGCCTTTTAAGTTAAAGCAAGAATTTTATTTAGCATAATAGTTATAAATTATGGCTACAAAAGCTTGGTGTCACAGAAGTGTTGGAAGTACCATAACTAAGCATGTATATTTATGGATTTACAATATTTAACCCCAAATAATTCAATGAGGTATGAAATACGTAGGTTGTCTGAAAGGTATAATGTTGTACATCAACAAACCTGCAGTGTAAATTGTCAGAAAATATAAAAGATACCCATATTTATGTGAGCAAAGTCTAATTGTACCCTTTCCTGCACCACCTCTTCTTAGATAGTTTCATCCTTAATATCCCTTGTCTCCCAAGATGTGTAAATGAATTTAGGAATTGTGCTTCCAAAGCTTGTGAATAAACAGTTGGATATGTCTGTGCATCCAGACCTGGGCTGTTACAGCTCCTTCCTCTGGTGTCAGTAAAGGTTAAGCAGCCCTGCTGCACAAGTGGTCTGGTTCACACCTCTTGCTTGCCCACAGAAATCTCAGTATTCAAGTATCAAGTTGGATGTCATAACATACCGTCCATTGGTGGCCTGCTACCTTCACTGAGACTGACCATGTGCATAAAACAGAGAATAGGGGACAAGGTTTTGCTGTGTCAGGGGTTCAGAGTGGAGGTTTCTGCTGGTGCAAACAGAAAACAGTGCTTGCTTAGGGAACTCTCGAATGGCTGGACCAGGTGAACACCTGCTTGCTTTGCTCTCTTCTCCATTACAAACTATGCCTGCAGTTTAGCCCCTCTTTCACCTGACATCACAAAATCATTGAATGATTTGGGTTGGAGGGGACCTTAAAGACCACCTAGTTCCAAGCCCCCTATACTGGGCAGCCCCACCTTCTTCTTGATCAGACCTACTATTTATTTTCTGAAAGAAAATAATAAAATAAACCACTCTTCTTTCAGACAGACAATATCTATTATGTATTCATATCTTGGGGGGAATCTCACAGTTGCAAATCTTTGAAATCTTTCGGCTCAAAATAATGTGTAAGCATTTAAGAAGAGCTTTGTCTGATGTAGCAACACCTCTGACTAGAAGTCTTACTTAAACCATATCTTTTATTTGCAGCAGGACTTGAAAAAAGAGAAGGAAAAGCAACAAAGGCAGCCGTGCAAGGTAAAAACAAACCAAAACGTGTTAGTGTTATCTCTCTTAAAACACAATTGCACAGAAACAATAACCTGAGATTCAGAGAGCTGGATGACAGCAACCTTCAAATCCATTGGTTCACCAGTATTTTTTCAGAGTTCTGCTGTGTCTGTCAGAGCAACAGGAATTTCCATTATAAAACTGGCTTTGTCCCACTTCCACAAAACTGCCACTCCAACAAAAAGCTTCAAGTAGATGTCTGCCCACTTCAGATGAAAGGTTCTGTGCTGGGACTTAGTGTCCCACTGATCTTGCAAGAGGCTTCATGCCCCTGCAGCCCGGACAGGGATCAGCCTTTGCTACTCTGAGAGAGCAACTTCCAATGAAATAAAGGAGCAGAGGCCCTCCAAAATCAGCTGAGCTGCCCTTCTTGTCCCAGATGAAAGATCAGCCCCCTGAAGAGTCACAAAGGTCCACTGCAGAGACTCTCAAAAACTTTTGAGACCAGACCTTGTAGAAATTTTTCACAAAAATCTTATGATTGGTATGGATAAGGCACAAGAGTGAATGTCTGAGTGGGAACACCAGAAGAAGGGCTGCAAGAACCACATGTTGATGGCACACAGTTCAGAGGGACACAAAGCCTAAACCCAGTGTCCCAAGCCAGCAACAGCAGGAATACCAAGGAATGGTCTACACCAAGGCCAAAACAAAACTCAAGCCACTGAGTGAACACAAAAAGAGAGGGATTGATGCCTTGAACCATCTAAAGACGTGTCTTTTCCTATTATATACATTATTATTATTATTATTATTATTATTATTATTATTACCTTCTGCATTATATCTTGCATATATAAATACTTGTTTAAAACAATCCATTCTTTTTTAGGTTAGTATGGTAAGAAGCAAAGTAATAAAAAGGGGATCTAAACCCTCAAATCTCATCAGCTCAGGCTTCCTTTATGTGATACACACCCTAACTACCTACTGAGGTGATTTTTGTGTTTATTCATGCTCAAATTGGCAGCTAGAGCTCTGATGATGAATTTGGCAGTAACCTTTAATATAAGGTGTAAGATATGTTTACTTGTGTAGCTTTGGTCAGTCAAGCTAATATCCGTCTCTTTTCTCCAGTTTCTCAGCTTCAGCTTTACTCAGAATTACCCAAGCCGGCACAGACACCCTGCAGCAGCTGTCAGCTGCTTGGTAGTTGTCATGGAAAATGTTATAATTAGGTGGGCCTTGGCCTAGATTTCAGTCATTGTTAGGCTGGGTATCTCCACATTATTTTCCATTGCCACTCAAGTGCTTCTCCAGACATCTGCACTGCTTCCCCGTCTTTTTGTCTGTCTCATGCAGCAGTGAGGTGTGTGTGGTTGCTGTAAGATTTGTCATTTCTGCAATGTACCACCATCAGCTGGGATTTTATCTGCCAGACATTTTAACTGTGCCATAAAGAGCACGGACTGAGCAGTACAAACTATAGTTCCACATGGTTGGCATGGAGCAGGGTTTTCTAAACCACAGGTTGTGATACCCGAGGAACTCAGAAGGGAGGCAAAGTGTTTCCCATGACAGCAGTGAGCAGCAGCAGCAGCAGCACTGTGTCCCCATGCCAGCACTATCCAGTCTCCTCAAGACAAAGGAATAAGAGCAACACGTAATGTCTGTCACAACTATTTCTGCTGCTACTTCCCAGTGCTGGCAGCAGCTCAGTTCCTCTGATGCACAGAAGAGAGCACAAACACTTTCACACACCAATTCCCTCTGCTTCTTGTTCCTCTTCCCTATATGTATGGAGCTGCTGCCAACACATTTATCAGCCACAGACAAACAAGCAAAAAAACCCCTTTCTGGATGCTTTTTGAATATTACCCTGTACTTTTATTACTCACAGAAGTAATCCTTTGGATCAAGATGCATTTCAAAATGTAGAGGGATTCAGTCCTGGTCAAACTTGAACTTGCAATCTGAGAAAAACAGTATAAGGAAATTTGCAGGAAAATCTGAAGTGTTTGAGGCTGGATTTGCTTAGCAATCAGGACATAACTTCATTGTTTCAAACAAAGGCTTTAGTGATTATTGCAGCTTTGACCTCAAATCTCCACATCTGTAAACGGACTTGAAAGACTGTAGCAACACCTCAGTTCAATCATCTTTTATTAGTCGTAAAGCCAAACTACTGGTAATATTTTTAACTGTTAAAAGATGAGCAAGAAGGCACTTAACTTTAACTCTTTGACCTGTTTGTTTGAAAAATATCATGAGCAAGTATCAGATGTTTTCCAGGAAGTTAATGCCCGTTACTGAAAATTAATATTTAAGAGAGATGATAAAATGGTAATTTTCTTTTCCTAGTGGCATCCAATAGTACTACAAAAGGAGATTTGTTGTCAGTTAAAGAAGATCATATCAGACTAGAGGGTTTCATGTTCTTTGTGCATGTATGAAAGGCAATAGGTGGGAACAACAAACTTTGTTCACATACTCTGGCAAGAAAGAGTGGAGGTTCAAGATATATTTAAGCACTTATGGTCAACACGCATTTTAATATATTTTCATGAATTGATTATATTTTTTAAAATTATCCATGTGAGCATGTATTCTAACATTTCCTTTTTCTTTTCTCTTCTCTTTTCACTTCTGTTTTCCTTTCCTTCTCTTTCTCCAGATAAACCAAAGACGAAACAAGGAAGTAAGCTATAGTTTTACTCATTAAAGTAACATCTTCCACAAGAGTTTGGGTAACTATACTCTTAATAATGGAGCTGTACAACAACATTAATTTCTTACAGGCAGGCTTCTGTCATGCTTTAAATCACTTTTTTTTGGCTGGAGCTCTGTCTTCAGCTGTATTCTTTTTTTTGTAGACAATATTCCTTTGAACATGAAACCTCTTGGGAAATTTTCACCACGCATGAGCAGAGAAGAAAAAGTTTTTCAGTCTTCCTACTGAATTTTATTGCTGTTCGTAAAGTCTTCTGTGATTAATCTAATATTTAAAATTTTGAATTTTTTAAATTAGGAATATGAATATATCTGAATATGTCCACCAAATATACCTATAGATATCTGCAGTAAGTTGTGTATTTTCTCATTTTGAAAAAAAAAGGGACTGAATAATAAATTGGTGAGTACAAAACATGAAGGTCAAAACAGGAGGGCAGGAGTAGTTTCTGAAGTGATGTCTGAGATGTAGTGTAAAATAGAAGAGACAGCTTTATTTAAAAAAAAAATTGCATTTTTGACCTTGTTCAACAGATTTCTTTTCAAGTCTTCTCCTTTAAAAATTATATTGTATGGAATTATCTAATATTGCCTTTTTAGAAACACAATGTAGAAGGAAGAAATATAACGAAAAATTCATCTCTTGACATCAGTTCCAACAGAAGAGGACTTTCAATGTCAACAGCAAATTAGGTTTTCCCACTTTATAGCTATTTCTACCATAAATAAAAAAGTTATTATTTATGGATTCCTTCAATTCAGATTCCACAGGACCTCAGTTTTTCTTAGTCAGAGACAAATACTAAACCATGAACAAGAAGCTTTACTGATACGATAAATTGTTATTGGATACAGTCTATGCTTTTATAATAAAAGAGACAATTTATGAACTGTGTGTCATTAAGGCAGTGAGCAATTACCACTAAAACAACCTGCTGTAGCTTATACAAGTTTCATACCTATCTACTAAACGCAGCCTCCATCTCCTAAACACAAATTCCTCCTCATCAGGAGTCTCAGTTTCTTATCCTATGTGTAGAAAACAAGAGAGCCTTCTAACAGTTTTGTTTAATGTCTTCTGGCTCCGAAATATTCCTGAGTTTTTCAATAGAAGGCATTTTTTCTTCATATGTGATGGAGAAGCCAGTATTTTTTTATTTTGTCCAGAAAACACCTGCTAGCATTTCCCAGGTTACATGTATAAAAGAGTTTAACCAGCAATCAGATGGTTAAATTACGTAAAATGCAGGAAGTCAAAATCCAAAAAAGCCTCTGATCTTTTTGAATAGACCGTTTTGGGACAGTCTTATCTACCTTTTTAATTTTATGGTGGAAAGCTTTGGAGACCTTTTATCAGTCCAGAATAATGCTCTCACATTTTGACTGAAACTGAATTCTTGTTTTCCATCTGGTGCAGAGGATTTCTTCTGGGTTTTTTCTGGGGGATTACACTTCCTTGAGGAAGGCTGGTGGGGCTTTGCCACCTTCTCTACCTGTCTGTAGGCAGAATGAAAGCAACTCTTTGCCCACCTATTTGCCACTGCTGTGTTCTCACCCACTTTGATCAGCATCCGGCTTTTAGAAAAGAACAGATCCAGTAAGAAGACCCTTGGCCTTGCTCAGTGAGAAAGGGCAATCCCAAATGAGGGAAGTAGGCCACAGTCAGCCACACTGAGTCAAAGCATCAGTTTGACCTTTCTGGTTAAGAACACCAAAAAACTGTCCTTGTCTCATACTAAGTTGAAGTTTGCAAATTTTATAATTAATTCTACAATAGTTAACCTACAAAACACATTTTGTGGAGTGAACTTTCTGGATGATACCCAGTGAATTTTGTACAAACCTTGCAATAACTCAATTTTTAACCATGTCTTCCAATATATAGTTTTAGTCTCTTTCACAATCTATATGTTTTCTTCTCTCCTCTGGTTAAATCTCATTGTTTCACTCAGTCCTGGTTTCTGATTCTCACTTTATTGGTGTGACTAATTCCTTTACAGATCCTGGAAAAGATAAAGAACTGAAGCCTCCAGCTGCCACAAAAGATAAAGGTAACATGGCAGGATGAATTTGTATATAACTCTTACATACATACATAAGTATATATACATATATAATGTATGTATGTATGTATGTATGTATGTATGTATATAATTGGTATATAACTTGTCCCTCAAAAAAAAAAAATTGGAATGCATTGCCATTTCTATTTTTAAAGTATAATTTAGTTAGGAATTTGTAACCATAATACAATTTCAGTAAATTTACTGTGAAAGTTAATTGGCATTACCTGAATTAGAGGTGCAAAGAGAGCACTGGTTACACTAGTTATGAAAATTCAGAAGGCCAAACTCAGAATTTAAGAACACTTGTTAACATTTATTTCTACCTGCAATGTGAAATAAGTTTTGCATGATCTTTGTTGTTTCATCAAATTTAAGAAAATTTGTGGTTTTCACTTTGTGAGCCTGGTAAAACTGATGACAATTACTTTTGTGCTACACATTAAATTGGTATCTTGTGTCAGTTAGAAACCACTAATTATTCAATCAATCATTATCCTAGAGGCATTAGATGTTAACTGTTTAACACACTAGCTTGAAGATTAATAAATTATTTTTACAGAACATGCTAAAGAAAAGGAAGGAAAGAATCCCGCACCTTTAAAAGAAAAAGGTAAGAATACATAATAAAATATAGGACTTGCTAAAACCACACAAAGTAGAATGAAGATGTTAATTTTTTAAGCAATCATTTTCAGTCTTTCTCATAAATCTTAACCAATCAAAATTTAGTTAGTTAAAATATTCTACAGGATCTATAGCATTAAAAAGGTGGGGAGTGGGGGAATATAAATAGAATATATTGAGACAAAATTTGGAGGTCTCAACATTAATTAAATCAATGTCATAAACCACTCGGTGTAATAGTCAAGAACCTCGCAAAAAAGGTCTGAACAACACCAAGTCTCTAATAGGGGCCAGTTAAGAAATTCTGAACTGAATCATTTCACAAATGTGTGAACATAATAGAAAGAAAGTAAAGTTTATGGGCACATGAGTGAGAAACTTGTTTTCTGTACTCCATAAAAGTTATAGCTACAACCTCAGAGCTTCATCCAGTCAACCATCTGCAACATGAGAGGTGGTCTGAATCTTTTTTCTGTTCCTTATTCATTTTTTTGGCAATTTGATCTGAGTAGATGGTTAACTTAGTTAAATTTCCTTCCATCAATTGTTTTATTGGGTGCTTTTTACACATCTGATTTCTTCCCTCCTTTCTAGAAATAACTTAATTTGGAAGAAGTAACTTATTAGAAGTTTTATTTGACATTATTTATTATTTATTCTAAGTTATAGTCTATAACTATTACAAATTTATAACTATAGATAGATATGGTCTGCAATATATAGACTTTATAACTATTTTAAGTTACAGTCATTCTATGCAATTTTAAAGGTAAAAATGAATGAAGAGATCAATTCAAGCAATATTGAAAGATTACAAAAACATACAAAGCAAAGGAGGAATAATTTATTGCCAGACATATTTTCAAAATCCTAGAAGCTATGTTCATTCACTCACTTTATTCCAAAGTTTAAATAAAATTATGGCAATCTGCAAATTCTATGGTGCATATATTATCCTTCTGTGTGTGTTCTACTCCTAATGTACACATGTCCCATTTACATGAGCTTAGTTATCTGGACCAGAACTGTATATCCAAACTCTATGGAGTCCTGTGGCCCTCTTCACAGACTGCCTATAATCTGTGTCTGCCTGATGGTGTTGTGCTGGAAAATTAGAAGAAGCATTTGAGTGACAACTCTGTCCCCTCTTTCCCTGCATGGAACATGTGTATTCAGCCAGCTGCTCCTTTCAAACGACTACAGAGAGGCAGGGAGAGGAGAAAAAGGAGAGAAGATCCAAATTTTTTTTCTTTTTAATTAGAGTTTCTTTAAAGCAAATGTGCAGTGGTTTGCCAGCCCTGAAAAAGTTTCCATAGTGTGTCTTTTGTTGAGAATGGCCACAGCACTGCCTTTTTTGTCTCCTGTGCTCATGTTTAACTTATCAAAAACTTCAATTACTAATTTATTAGTAATAAGTAATTACAGGTCCTTCTAACATGACAAAGGACTCACTCAACCTTCAGAAAACAACAGGCAAGAATTTCTTTTAAATATCAATACAGCTGAAAACTTTCTGCTGAAGATATTTTAAAGACATCCCAGGGTCCTGAGGCTCTGCAGTAGCACTGATGTGCAGCCCAGCTGAGCCTGTCATTAGATCCTGAGAGCTCTTGCTGATGCAGCCATCGCTGTTTCCCATAATAGACATCGAACTGGCATAGTTCTGTGCCTGTGCCTAAAAGTGAGGGTGCTGATTAGTGAGCTGGAGAGCTCAGCTAAGATACATCAGAATCGAAGACTATGGGGCAACATATAAACCTGTGGGGAGGAACTTCTAGAAATCTTTGTGCCTTTCTTAGCTGTGTGTTTTCTTAGTGTGGATTACTCTGCTTCATAAGCATATATTTAGCATGATTTGTCCCATGTTTTGGGTGTCATATCTACCCAAACTGTAATTCATAAATTAATCAAAGCCTATTTGCATGTCATTCCTTCTCCTCTCCATCACCTCTTCAAGCCCCACGAGTGGGCCTCTGTAAAGGTTATTGACCAGGTCACTGGGGATTCTTTACTCTTTGCAACTCGGTATTTTGAAATTTTTTTTCTTAAAGTGGATCTTCCTGAAAAATACAAATATATCAAAGGACACAGGAAAGTAAGAATTTTTAAGACTGAGTATACTTCCTAATTATGTATCTTGGGAGTTTGTTATTATTCATGTAAACTAAATAAAGGAACACTTCTAGGTGAAGTGTTAAATACTCGTGGTGATTAATGTGTCTGGCACCTTATGCAATGAAAGATGTATCATCACACCTCCTTCCCTTTCAAGGATGGGCTAAGTCTGAATGAAAAAAGAGGATGTCCAGACCAAAAGCTTATCCTAAAGCACTTTTTTTTTTTTCATAAATTGAAGCATAATGATTTTATTTAAAGCAGAAAGAGGAAAAATAAATCCCTGAATTTGGAGTTGTTGCTGGGATATTCTGTAGACCATAACCCTACAAAGTTACTTTATCTATTTTATGAGGTGAATAAAATGTCTTCAGTCTTGGAGCCTAATTTTATTGAGAGTAATTAAAGAGAACACTAGAATAATATGTTTTCCTCTTCTTAGTAATACAGGGCATCTCAAGACTCTGTCTGAATTTATAACTGGCTTTTTTGCTATTCCTTGCAGTAAAGAAGCCCATTTGTACTCACAAATATAAAAACTGATTTTCCATTGAGATAAACATATCCAAATAACTTGAGCTCAATTAAACTCTAAGGTATAATTTGCCACGTGGTTTTTGGGTAGGTATCTTATCCAGCTAACAAGAGTAGAAGTTCATTCATACAGAGGGTGTAACAGTGGCACTACAAGTTCATAATATTTCATCTATAACTCCTTGTTGAATTTTTCTAAGGTGTTTTCATTGTATTGAGTTATTAAATTGACAGCATTTGTCCTGTATAGATAATATAAATTCATTCTTACTCTGGGTTCCATGATTTATTTTCAAACAAATGCTCTTTTTTCTTCTTCTTTCCTTTTGACATGTTTTGGGGTGAATATTTGAATATTTTCTTGTGTCAGCTATGTGTGGATCATAAACCTATTTATTTTTATGTACAGATTGATAGGGGAAATAAGTCAGTGATGTGTATTTTTTTCTTGCCATAAATGTTATAGTATACTGTCATTAAAGAAACAAATGAGCTGATTTGCACTTGCTATGCAATACTCGTGTTTCCTTTAAAGCAAAAGGAACATGAAATAATATCTTGCCTGTGACATTTCTTATCTTAACCTGTGACAGGTTTTTTTCCCCCTTAAAAATGGAGTTCTATTGTGAGCAGTTGTAGTTCACATTTCTGTCTATTTCCATTTATTTTTTTGTCATTGTCATTTGTGTGAGAACCATATCTTTAACCTGAGGATATCACACACTCTTGCTGCTTCATCATTCTATACCACCACCCTAACCTGACCCAGCTTGACCCCTGGAGTAGAATGCAGGAGGAAAGCATTATGGTGAGAGCTGGCTTTAAGCCAGCTTGATGTTTTTCCCCTTCTGAGACCAGCAATAAAGTGGTCAGTTGAGAGCAGAGTTTGAAAAGTCCTCAGTGAATACTTGTTTAAGTTCCTGAAAATGAAAACCTGCTCCCTGGAAGAAAAGCAGAACTGGTGATCTCAGTATCCTTGGCTCAGAGGGTGGGGAACTTGGTGCACCATGGAAAGTGTCCTGCACTGAGAGGCATATCCAGAAATTGTAAGACTCAAATGTACTGAACCTTCCTTAGCAGCTACACATTATAGGAAATCTGAGGGAGATCTGCTACATGGATGGCAAAAAAGCAGCATGGGCATATGGCATAAAACCCATGAGGCCAAAGATCTGTGGCTGTGGCTGCAAGAGTGGCTGCTGATCGCTGAGATCACCAGTGTGCCCAGGGTAAAGTGGTCAAGGGGGCAGCTCTTGCCTCAAGTCTTTTAATATAGTCCATATAGAGGCTGCTTCAAAGGGTTTCAGGCTTCACACTGGAAGTTTTCTCTCAGTCCCATGAAGAAGAGTCCACCTGGTGCTGTGAAGATCAGGCTCCTAATTTCATAGCCTATCCCTGTACAATGTGGTTTCTCCAGCAGCTTCAGCCACCCTGGAAGTGATTTTTTTTTTTTTTTCTTTTACAACTCACACTTAAATCCAGATGGATAAGTGGGATTGCTTCCTGGTACCATGGCAGCCAGGAGGATGTTCAGAGTTAAAATTATTTTGCAAAGGATCTTCTTTTAGCTTTTTCTGTTTTACTGAAGATTTGATTTACTTTAATTTGGAATAAATGGTGTGTTTTTTTCTAGATACTTAGGTGCTATATCCTGTCAGATGGAATGCAGCTGGGTCTGTTTACCATTCTGCAGGCTGTGATATTCTCTCACTCAAGCCACATACATTCAAAACCCTATCAAATTATTTCTTCACTTTGGAAAAAAAAACTGTTTTCTCCTAATTTGCCTGACAAATATAATTAAGATGTCAAGAGAGTGTTGCTTGAAAAAAAAATTTTAAACATTAGTTGTTTACACAACACAGTGTTTGCTTTTCCTGTGCTTGCTGACCCTGAATACATACTCCCTGAAGGACTGAGGCAAAAGATGCATTCCTCAGACAGAGAAGGCAGAAACTGTCTTCATGAAGCTTTGGATAAGACCCAAAAATTTCTTATCCTGTGTCATTGCTTGCATTTTCCCCTTCTCCTTCTGAATTTCTCTCATCTATGTGCTCTCTAGAGACAGTCACCAAAAGCAATATCTATTCTTGCTTTTGCTACTTATATTATTGTACCTTAAAATATGAAACAGTCTCTAGAGAGGATGTAAAGAGAGGTCAAGCTTGCATCTATTTATGTTCACAATTTTAGTCTTGGTATTTAAATATTTCTTGACTTTTCTTTTAAATATAGAAAGGTACTCCTGTCTTCTAAGTCTCAGAAACATAATTATCTCCCTACAGATTCCCTGAAAGGAAAAAATCCCAAGAACCCAGAGAGCTTAAGTGAAAAAGGTAAATGGAGTAAGAAATCCAGATCTGAATATCAGAACAGTTATTCAGTCTAGAAAGAGCTCTTGAGTAGGAATATAGAAGTGTAGAAAACCAAATGCATTCTGGTTCCTGTTTAGATTATTTTAGCCATGATTTTTTAAAATAATATTTGTGCTGTACAGATCACAGTAGGATCCCTAGAAATCATTTGGGCTTCTTTTAAATGTGGATATTTGAATTGGCATCTTGGGGGAAATACTAAAATTTATCCTTATACCACTTTTGGATGTTAATCTATCAAAAATGAGTTGTCTAAATCCCACAGTAGGAACATTACTGACGGGAAGTAGACTAAATCTAGTCCATGTGGCTACAGCTCAGGAATGTGGGTGTCTGAGAATGAAACTGGCTGAGGCTGACAGACCCAGGTGTTTGAGGGTGGCTGATATGTCAAGATTTTTTCTTAATTTGTTGGCAAGATGGGCACATACATCTCTGTCTCTAATCCTTTCTGTTGGAAGACCACTGCTAACTGTTCACACAGGGGTCATGGGTTGCTCGATGGCATCTATTTGGAGAAAATCCTAATTGTTGCAATGCTGTGTGCATCAAACACTCTCCTTCTGGAGAGCACTGAAACAGCTGAAAAATTTAAGCTAAACAGGAAAGGCTATCAGAACTCTGCCTGGTTCCTGAGCTGGAACAGCACACCTGAAATCCAAATTGTTACGAAGTCCCATTTTTTTGGAAGCTGGAGATATTCAATGAAGTCTAGATTATGGCTGCTGAATAGATACAGAGCAAAATGACCCACTTCTGCAAGAAATGCATTATTCCTTGTGAAATCTACAGGAAATGAAGCCAGGATACTACTTGTGGCTGAGAATTCTCCTGTATGCCACTGCTGTCAGCCCCCGTGTCTCACCTGGGCACCAAAAGAAGATCATAGTTTTCCTTTATTTGTGTTTAGCTAACTCCTGAACTTTTTGAGGGGCATTTGAGAGGTTTGGTTGGTTGGTTGGTTTTTCTCATCCTTGGCTTCTGCCTTGTCAGTAACTAGAAAGAGAGAGCTGGAATATCAGAACTAGGATATTTTTCTCCTCTCCTTTAATACTTTGACATATACTGAAGAAAAAAAAAATTAAGGATACAATTAACTCCCTGTACTATTCATTTTGACATAAAATATATGAACGTACATTTGAAAGATGAGCAATGCTCTTCTTTTATAGCCAGTGTGCCCATCATCTTAAAAGGCTATATATATATGCAAGAAGTGAAATTCTGTTCACAGGTAATACCCATATGGCCTGTTAGATATTAAAAGAATATTAGAGTCCTGAATCAGTAGCTGGTCCTTTTGTCACTCCTAAATAAAAAAAAACCAAAAAAAACTCCCACTTACCTTTGTCAGCAGCCTCTTGCTGTCAAGGCCATTATACCTAATATTTCAATTGTATCAATGTAGATTAATATTTTTGGGTTCAGCAGAAGAAAAATTCATTGCTGCCAACTGCTCTATAGAATTTCTTTTTTCTTTGTAAGTAGTTTTTCATCGCCTGCTTGAGAGAGGGCTCCACAGTTTCCTCAAAATACAAAGAAACTAACGACATATTGAAGGATTATTATTTTGCATATCCAAGACTAGAAAGATGAATGAATGACCTTGCTTTTTGTCCTGTTCTTTATTTCCATGTTGTTAAATCCATTTAATTATCACATCTCTTTTGCTCTCCATGTATCAAATTGTTTGACTTGCTTTCTTTTCAACTGTCATCTTATTTCCCTAACCTGACTTGTGATAAATGTTAAATGTTTCTTTCTAGAGACTGGTAAAAGAAAAGATGTGAAGTCTCCAGCAACCTTAAAGGAAAAGGGTAATGTCTTATCATTATGTGGCTGGCATGTAACAAGTCTTCTTCTGGTATCTCAGTGCAGTTTTGATATATTTTGAATTACAGGCTATTGGTGAAAAGAGACTAAACCTAGATTCTTCTCATTTAATAGATCTGAAATATTGAAAGGAGCAGTGTCTGATATGATTCAGAAATAATAAAGACAGAACCCTTCTTACTGTGGTGTTCTTTAACTGCTGTCTGACCCACACAGCCAATATTTCAGTGGGAGTGCCAGTCTGCTCTGAGTGAATTAGTAACAGAGCTGCCACTGAATGTACATGACAGGCTGAAATGACAGGCTGCACAGGAATGCATGGTTTGACCCCCAGAAACTTTGCCAGCAAATTAGTGGGAAATATTTTTGGTTTGCTTTCAGCTTTAGTTTGTGCCTTTTATTGAATTAAATGGAAATCCTAACTCTTAACACATCTCTTTTACACAATTGATTGGTCAGGTATTATGCACATTTGTTACAGTACCAATGAGCACAGTGTATATTTATGTTGCTAACTTTCTACTTTCATTTTTGTGTTTGATTTCTTTTCCAGACTCTTCAAAACAGAAAGAAACTAAGACTTCAACCAATCCTAAGGAAAAAGGTAACAATCCCAAGTTGAATTGAGCCTTAACACAAATTTCAGTTGAGAAAATAAATCCGTAGTGAAAGAAGTCACAAATTAAATCCTAGTTCCTTTGGTTAGCTACTCCTAAGCATCCTTGAATGGCATCCTTTGCTGCTGGACATTCTTTTTACATGTCTGAACAAGTGACAGGTGCACATGAGGCTATACAAGCAAGTTATAGAAGTGGTATTTCATAGACTCTAAAGTCAAAAGGACTTATTTTCTTTTTTCTTGCTTTTGTCTCATTCCTTCTATTTAAATTAGTAATTTCAGATTGCATTTTACTTCTTCTATATTATTTGGTTGTACTTTTCTTATATTGAAATATCAGCACTAGCCATCAAATAAAAATCAATTACAATTTATAGCACATCTGAAATACTAGGAATTTTTAGGAACTGTAATTATAATCAACCAACTATGTTCAAGTTTTTTTATTCATATCAAATAAATCAAACCAAAACTTAGTTTTATTTTCATCTTATTTGCATATGGATTAAACACTACTTTTTCATTATGAAAAAGCCACTCAGGTTAAATGTATAAATAATTTAATATGGATAAAAAAATGTAATAATTTGTTAGCTAGTAACAGTTATTTAAGTCATGAGAATGTAGTAGTCAATCATAAAATCTTCCAGTCAGTTTTGAAAATTGTTTCAGATAATTGAATAATACTGTTTCCTATCTTTAGAGTTTCCCTAAGGAATACTAGAAATATTGAGGCAATATTTTCTCTGACAAAATTATGAGAGACAACAGTTACAAGTTTTTAAGTGCAGCTACTTCACCTGGTGTATAGCAGACTAGCAGAAATCAGCTACTACTTTACATAGCTCTATCATTCTAAATCAAACTAAAGGCTTAAGTGCTACCAGAGAAAAAGTGCTGTTGAGACTAGCCCTGTCAAGAAGGGCTTGGGGATGCTGGTGAATGAGAGGCTGGACACGAGCCATCAATATGCTGCTGTAGACGAGAGAGCAGTTGTATCCCAGGCTGCATCAAAACCAGTGTGTCCAGTGGGTCACAGGGAGAAACTCCTTCCCTCTTCTCTGCTCTGGTGAGAGCCCACCTGCAGTACTGCATCCAGCTCAGAAAGAACATGGACCTGTTGGAAAAAATCCAGAGGCCACCAAGATAATTAGAGGGATGGAGAACCTCTCCTGTGAGGAAAAGCTAAGAGAATTGGGAATGTTCAGCCTAGAGAGGAGAAGGCTTTGATGTGACCAAATTGTGGCGTTCCAGTACCTGATGGCAATCCTCAAGGGAGATGGAGTGAGATTTTTTACCAGAACATGTAGTGACAGGACGAGGGTGGATGGCTTCAGACTGAAAGAGAGTATGTTTAGATTAGATATGGGGAGAAATGTTTTACTGTGAGGGTGGTGAACGTGTTGTTAGAAACCTTGTGGATTCGTCCTTGGAAGTGTTCAAGGCCAGGTCAGACAGGGCTCTGAGTAATGTGGCCTGGTCAAATGTATCCTTGCTGCCACGGGAGGGGGTTGGAGCTACGTTATCTTTAAGGTTCCTTTCAACCCAAACCACTTTATATTTCTATGAAAATGAACTAGGACTTAAATAGTCTGAAACTCCTTGTAGTAGTCAAAGTAGATGAGCTTGAATTGTCGGTTCAAGGTCCAGGACATTAGAAAAGTAGGGACACATTATTGTACCATTCCATTTAGCTTACTTTAGTCAACAGGGATTGATAACCCTTCACAGAAAGAGTTGACAAGTGTCAAAGAGGCCACGCAAAGAAGTGGTGGAGTCATCCTTCCTGGGTATGGATATAGCATTTGAGAACATGGTTTAACAGTCAAAAATGGTGGTGATGCTAGGCTGACACTTGAACTTCATCTTAAAGGTCTTTTACAACTTTAATTCTATGATTCTAAGTGTGGGCAGCTTTTCATACATTGATGATTTGTTTAATAGAATTTGGTTTTTTATTTTAAGCTTGAGGCAAACAAGGCCTATGGTCTTCCTGTTAGGAAGAATGTCTATGAAACATTTAACTCTTTACCTTATCATTGAGTTTCTTCTCTAATTCTTCTCCTAAATATTTCTGGTTGGAAGATTGATTTATTTAAAATTAAGTGATAATGAAAATAAAATCCTATTTACGTCAAAAGATCAAAAATTGTAAAGAAGAAATACATGTCTGTAAAAGTGTTTTAATTGCAATGCTAGTGAATTACCTTCAGTGAAGTGTCAAACACCCACCCAAGTATACAAAGAATAAGTATTTTAAAAGGACTTCATTAACTCAGTTTGATCAGACAGTGAAACAACTGGTGAATAACATCTCCTTTCAAGTTCGAAAACTGAATTATTTCAAGAAAGGACATGTTTAATCAAAACACTGTAGAATTCCACTGGCACATGAAGTGGTTTATGCTTGGTATACCTGAGAAGAAAAGTTACTACCCAGGGGTGATTAACTCTAGTATCTCTCTTTTCCTTATAGTAAAATGAAGCCTTCTTCCTGAAGTAGTTGATAGAACATGTGCAAGATTTTTCTTGTTGTATAGCAGTAGAAAGTACAAGCTATGTTCAGAAATGGACTTTCGTTTCAATCAGATCTTTTCTACCCAGCCTAAATTTTTAACCTACAGATTAAAACACTGTAAGAAACATAGAAATCTCTGTTGTCGTGTTGCCTTGCAGTCTTATAGTTTCCTGCTTGTCAAAACACATGAATGAAAATTTGAACGTTTAGTGTGAAGTATGCTGAGTTTAACTCTACTGCAGTTTAAGGTCACATTAGAGACACCCATTATTGTTAAAGTAGTTTGAAGTAGAATTGATTGGTTCTATATGTACAGAAGGATATTTGGATGAGCAATGCCATCATCTAGTGGAGTTTGATAGCACTGGGTTTGCACAGCCTTAACCATCTTCCCAAGTGAGATGAGCACTACTGAGTTCAGTTATTCCTGTGGGATTGCATACAATCTAGTATGTCGCCCGTGGATGTACTTGATGCCTTGCAGATCTCACTGGGAAAAAATGATATCCCACACCTGAGATAGCATTTCTCTTTGACTCTAGCTGATTCTGTAAGAACTTAAAATATTTGGATTAGATTCTGTCAGACACACGATTAGGCCAACTGCCTTCTAAGTCTTGTATATCTTAAGTCTGCCCAGTCAGCAGGACTACAGATCCTTCAAGGCCCTTGAAAGAGGACTGCAACAGAAAAGTTGAGTAGGAAAGTTGAGCTTGAGTGGGAAGATCTCAGGTTGCATTCTCGTGCATAGTGACATCACTTTCATGTCAACAATAGGATTCAGTAATTTGCCGGTCGCCAAAGTTCATAACACAACAAATCTCATATAATCTTCCTTTGGAGGCAGTTCAGCTCAGTGGCTGCAGGTTTTAAAAGTTGTTTCCGTCTTTTCTGTTTCATGTGGCAGATGTGCTGTTTCTTATCTTCTGGGATTCAAACAAGTGCAACATTTCCAAAAGCAAATGCAACTAACTCAGTGACACTGAATATGCATGACAAGACATTGACATTTTGTCAGAAGAGTGTAACCCCGATGTGTAAAGTGGCTTTAAGCATTCATGTGGGATGCTGTGCATCACTGACCCTCTCTTTCTTAACAATGATAAGTGACATGTCACATACATCAGGCAGAGAGTTTGAGAAAAGCCTCTCTGAGGAAAAGTATTCCAGAAATTTTGTGGCCATTGCCCTGTAACCAAGTGTGAGCAGGAGGTCACCTTTATGAGCACTTTGGTTTTTAGCCAACTGAGAGTACATGGGATGCTTTCTCAGAGGACATCTCAGGTTAAACTAGCCAACCGAAAATGCCTTGAGAAATAGCAGTGTTTAGACTAGCACTTGCTACTTTACAGAAATCTGTCAAATCCAGTGTAAATTGCAGTAACAGAAGTGGCCTAAGTGTAACCCATTTGTTGATAGGTATATTTCAGAAATGATAGATAAATTTCTGAAATGTGAAAACCAAATTCACACAAGTTCAATGTAGAATTATTATATAAAATCCTGACTACCAGATAACTAAAATGTAAGGTAGATATATTTGGTATACAAAAATCTCAATGTCAGCTTTTTCAAATGATCCATCCATTATAGAACATCATTGCTTCACATTGTCAGTAAGAAATACTTCAAGAAAATACCAGAGCTTTAAAAGTCAGACTAAGATAATGACACATATATAACCAAGACTAAGTCATAATGGCAAGTATAAAATTCCCATTTTGAGTCAGCATTTCTCTGTAAATATTCTTCAATAGACATTAGAAAGCAGGAGAAAAAGAATATAAGTAATATACATAATATGATTGAACACCAATTTAGAAAAAGAAGGAGTTAAATATTAATTCCAAAAAGTGGGTTATTTAAAGATGAGATATGTTCTATTGCAAACTACAAAGTGTAAAGTTATCCTTATATCCTTATATCAAGTATAGCTTGATAGGAAAATATTCAAGCTGTATAAGTAGCACCTACATATGTATGTAGAAATACAGTCTGGGTAGTAAAAACAGTTTTTTAAATTAATGTCGACAAATACTTCAGATATTTCCTGGAGGTAGGGACTGCTCCATTCTGGTATACTCAAGGCTCCATAACAGCATCCTGAAATGCCCTCTGAATCGCAAAATAACAGACTCACAGACTCATTTATGCTGGAAAGGGCCTCCAAGATTATTGAATTCAACCTTAGACATAACACCACATTGCCAACTAGACCATGGCACTATGTGCCATATGCAGTTGTTTCTTGAAGACCTCCAGGGATGATGACTCCAACACCCTGGGAAGTCATTCCAATGCTTAATAACCCTTCCTGTGAAGAATTCTTCCTGATGTCAAATCTGAACCTCCCCTGGTACAGTCTGAGGCTAAGTCCTCTTGTCCCGTTACTGGTTGCCCAGGAGAAGAGACCAACCCCACCTGGCTACACCCTCCTTTCAGCAGGAGCAGTAGGGAGCAGTAAGGTCTCTCCTGAACCTCCTTTTCTCCAGGCTAAATGCCCCCAGCTCACTCACCCACTCCTCATAGGAGTTGTCTTCCAGACGCTTCACCGCTTCATTGCTGGATGCACTCTGGACACACTCTTGCACCTCAGTGTCTGCCTTGAAGTGAGGGGCCAAGAAAGGAATCTAACATTTTATTTTTGCATGATTATGCAATAAATCAAAATTCTTGGTGTACAATATTATTGTTTCACATATTATTTTAGATGGGAAACAAAAATTCTCTCTGACTGGGACAATGTGCCCCTCAAGAGCTGACAGAATCAGGCTTATTCTGTTTTATTGCCATTTTCTAATTGATTCATAGAATAGTTTAGATTAGGAGGGGTCATCTAGTTCTACCTCCCTGGCATGGGCAGGGACAAATCAAACAATACCAAGTTTTTTAAAGCCCAATCCAACCTGACTTCTAGGGATGAGTCATCCAAAATTTCTCTGGGCAACCTATTCAAGAGTCTCACCACCCTCACAGTAAAAAAAGTCTTCCTAATATCTTCCTAATATCCTACTCCTTTTCACTTTGAAGCCCTTGCCCCTTGTTTAGTCGCTACATGTTCTTGTAAAGAGTGTTTCTCCATCTTTCTTGTAGGCTCCATTCAGTTATTGGGAGGCCTCTATAGGGTCTCCCAAAAACATTCTCTTCATCAGGCCAAGCAAACCCAACTCTCTCAGCTTCTCTACATGGCACAGGCGCTCCAGCCTTCTGATCATATTCGTGGCCTCCTTTAGATTCACTGGAACTCTTCATGACCTTCTCAAGCTGAACACAAAACTGAATACAGTATTCCAGGAGGGGTCTCACCACCAGAGCAGAGTAGGACAGAATCTCCTCTCCCTGACAGCCCAACTGCTTTTGATGCAGCCCAGAACATGGTTAGCTCTCTGGGCTGTGAATGCACATTGCTGGGTCATGCTGAGCTTCTGGTCCACCAACATCCCCACATCTTTCTCCTTCAGGCTATTCTCGATCCATTCTCTGCCCAGTCTCTATTTGTGGTTGGGATTGCCCCAGTCCATGTTCAGGCCCTTGCACCTGGCCTTGTTGAACTTCATGAGGTTCACATGAGCTCATTCCTCAAGTGTGTCACAGTCCCTCTGGATTTATGGCCCCAATTGCACCGGACCAGGCTCCACACACAGCCAAAGGGAATTTGCTCAGGGACATCATCACACTCTTGCCACTTCTACCAAGTGACTTTACAGAGGGACCATTATTGGGGAATGGTATTCCCCAGTTCAATGTTCCCACTGGAACACTCCAAATCATGCACCGCTCACTCACTGTCCCCTCACTCCTCAACTGTGACAGGCAGGAGAGGAGAATTGGAAGCCCAAAAGGTGCAGGTCTTGGTTAGAAATAAGAACAATTTGCTGGAAACAGCAATGCAATAAGATAATGAACAATAACAGCAATGATATTAATGGCAGAGTGTACAAGACAAAAACAAGCGATGCACGATTCACCTACAAATGCTGCCTCTGGAAATTCCAGGCAATAAACGACCTCTCTGTCCACCACTTACCCAACCTGGAATCCATCTCCATCTCCATCCCCACAAAATGACCCGAGGAGGTATAAAATTACCTGGGTCCTGGCTCTGCTCCCTTCAGGCTACTGTAAAATGAACCCTGTCATAGCAGGACCCAGAACATGGGGTTAATAATCCATACAGTGCAAATGTGTGAGAGTTTGCACACTTTCCTTCTAGACTATTTCTTTGTGTATTCTCATTAAGGCATTGCTGGTAATAAGGAGTAAATATTGTAAACTTTTTGGGGGTTATCTAGTGAATAAATTTTTTTTCATAGTAGGTTGGCAACTATGTCTTACAAATTAAGGCAAAAGGGATAGGCAGGTTATGAGGGAGTTCAACTGTAACATCACTCTTGCCCATTAGTGATAAAAAAATGAATATAATTGAACAAGAGGTTATTTCTCCAAATCTGTTCATTAAAATCTGGACCAGAGGAGGAAAAGGGCAGGGAAGGTTTTTCCTGCTACTGAATGAGAATCATTCTAAATAACAGATGCTCCAGCCAATTTAAAGGCTAAATTCTCCTCTCTGATGCTCACTATACTGGTTCTTTTAACTGTGGTTTCTTAATCTTACTTCTTAACAAGTAAGATTTCACTTGACATGGATAAGAGAAATTCTGAACTCAAAAAGACTTTCTGGGAGAGAAAATATCTTCTAGGAAGGTCTGAGAGAGAAATATCTCTTTATATGGTTCTTAAATATTTTAAAACAGTATCTTCTTCTCAAGCTATGAACAGATGGACAATTTATGGTGAGATGGGCAAAGATAGTATCAACTCAGAGGATGCCAGATGCTTTGCTGTAGCTGTCTACATAAGGTGGTTTTCACTTCAGCATAGCAGCATGCATATGAACAGTTATCACAGAGTACCTGACACATGGGATGAGTTTGCATTTGATCTTGTTTCACCACAGCTTACATGTCTATAAGAAAAATAAATATAAGAACTTAGTCAAAGCTTCAATCATTTTCAGACAAAACAGTTACCGTCAGAGCAAATACATTTAAATTACTCCAGGGTTATTCAGAAATTTTAAAATCCATCAGAAATTTGGTGAATTCATAATTAAATTCAGAACAAAACCAAATATCTGGAAAAACACTGCGTTCCAGCCTGTGTTGTATCTAGAAATGGAAATGATGTCTTAGTAATAACCAAGTTTTCAATATATTAATAAAGTTATTAGCACAACATTTATTTAATGGTTTAAATAGACCTTTATAAGGCTTCTGTATAAGAATTACTGCAGAAGCAAAGTATCTTCTACCTAAGATCTACACTATTAAAGAAAATAAATATCTGGTTAGGACACAGAGTGTAATTGATTAATTTTCATCTTGCACCTTGTTTACAGAATAATTGCTTGTGATTCCATGTCTGGACTCATGCTATATTCCTTTATTAACAGGATAAGATAGAAATAGCAATGTAATGAAATTCTCAGATGACAAAATCAGTTAAAGAATCCAGGATCAGAAGGGGCTGTGATACACTGAATTTACGAGGTGAACAGACAGCACAATGTCGAAGAAAATTTAGTGTCAGTAAATAGAATGCAATATGTAGTGGAGGGAAAATATTAAAGTATTTATCTCTAAATTCACTATGTAAATTCAGGAAAGAACCTAAGTATTGCTGCAGATAAGTCAGCAAAAAACTTTCTTCCATAGGCAAATGCATTAGGAAAAATACATATAATATTCTAAATCTATTGCATAAATCAAAGCTGCATCTTGTCTAGAGTGTTATGTACAAAACCCTTACATGGTTATGTGGCACTGGAGTAGCCTAGGAAAAACAACAAAAGTCTCATACAAAGTGAAATAGGAAAGAATTAAGATTCCCTTTGAGATTAATTAATATGATCATGATAAAACTGAAAATCACAAATCTAAGTCAAGGGCTCTTTAGAAATGACATGGAGGAACTGGATATCTTTATGGAAATGTAGTTTTCATAATTAATTATTGCAAATTTAGAAATAAGCTTCATATTTCAGGATGGAAACCAGTTTCTTCTTATAAGAAAATAAAGCAAGAATTTGTAGAAAAACTTCTAAATACTTCACTTCTATTACAATATTTAGGCTAAATATCTGTTTCTGGCTATTGCTGGGTCATAAATCTACATATAAAGGACTGTTGAGTAGGAATCAGTGTTTTCAGGACTTTTGATGCTTTCAAGATGTCTTCTCGATTTTGGAAAGGTTTGTGTTTGCTCACCAGCTCAGAAAAAAATCCTTTGAAAACACCACTATGTGTGAGATTGAAGGACTTCTGGTGATCAACGTTCAAGTTTCTGATAAAAATCCAAAACAATAGTAGAATCTTAAATTTGAATTTCTTTTTTTCTTCCTTCAAAATGCTTACTGCATTATTGCAGTTTTCTGACCTTTCCACCACTGGAAATTTATCTTTATTTTCCCACCCTACATAAAAAGATTTAACAAGGTCCTCCATGGCTTGTAATGATTTTTCTAATCTATTCACAAAACCTAAAATGTGACAATGCTTATTTCTGTTTTCTGGACTAGTTGTCGATCTAGATTTATAATTCCAGAATTTGGTATATATATTCTTGATAAATGTGTTTTGCTTTGTATGCTGTCTATATTAACTGAAAAAGTATTATTTGATTTGGATAGGCCAAGAAAAGACAGCCTGTGATTTAAGGCTGCTAATAGAGTCCTCTTTGAATAGCTTTGTGTGCACAAATACCTAATTCAAGAACTACAAGACAAATCTCATCAGTACAGAGCAAAACAAGTTGACTCAAGAATTTGTTCTTTCCCCAAATTAGGTAAAAAGCACATGGCCAAGAGCATCTCTTGCATCTTCTACTTCATCACTCTTTTTCATGTCCTTCTACCAGTCCCTAGCTATTATATATTATCCAGCAGGTAATCTAGCCTTTTATCACTGGCAAACCAACTTCCTGGAGTAAACTATCCATTTTTTTGCTGCTTTTCAGATTCAGACACATTGCTCAGCTTCTGAAAGAGCAATGTAAAGGGCAGTGTTCTGCTCTTTTTCATTTTTTCCTTGTCATTTTGCGTTTGAGTCGCAGGATTTGACCAGAGCAATGCTACTGCCTACAGTGGTCAGAATGAGGCCTCTTCTGGCTCCTATAGCAGTATCTGGGGTTAAAAACTACTAAATCTGCTGTAATAACAGCTTGTTGTAAGGTTCACAACACAGCTGTGGTACACACATTACCTAAAAAAATGAAGTGATTGCAAAGAGGACCAGATCCTAGAAACATTGTGCCAGTTTTTCACTGATTTGAGTAATGAAACCCTGATTTTTTTGAGCACATTTTTGAGATGATTAAAATTTATCCAATTCACAAACGAGACTAAATGGTAGAAAACATGGAAAATCTTTGAAATCAGAATATTTTGGCCACAGGCCATTGATAAATAGCATTTTAGTAATTCAAGGTTTAACTGGTTCCTTCTTTTATCCAAATGTACAAACAGTTTGAAGTAAAATGATTTCTCATTTTAGGAACACCTGAAGAGACAGAGGTCAGCACCCAAAATGCAAACATTTGAAACTGCTAGGGAGTGTCTATCCTGTTCTGATCTTATGATCCTTCATTTCTGTCCTGTACCAGGGCACAATATCCAGTGAAGGGCAGAGTTATACCCCTTTCGTTTCCAGTTCCATGAGATCCATTTATTCATACTGGCTGCCAGGTGCTGAACACCCTTTCCTGGGAAGTACGGGCTCTGAATCTTAATTCCTCTCTCTTCTTTCTCCTGCAAATGCTAGCCTAAGGCTGAGGCTTACTAAGACCACTTCTAACAGACATTTCAAAATAAAGTGACATCTGTACCTACATTTTTAGAAGTTTCAGTCCTATAAATGCAGGTTGGAGAATGGGTAGAGCATGGGTTTTGAATGGATTTAGGAACAAGCTGATCTCCATCAGAGTTGCAGCGGTCATCTGTAAATACAGGTGACTCTCGTTTTAGCCACCTCATCCCATTTAGTAAAATTTTGTTATGATTTCACAGCACTCATTGTAGAGGTGTACAAGGTTTTGTTGGAATACTGGGCTGAGTTTTAGGGGACTTTTAATCTGTCTCCAGAGACTGAATATTTTGGGCACACAACATGGCTTCCACTGAGGAACTAACTCCAGGTTTTTTAAATTTGGTTTAAATTTTTTAAGTATCAGTTTTCTTCCAGTCTCTTTCCTGTTTTCCTTCCCACAAAACTCATGCAATGAGATTTAGAGGTGTGATTGATGGATAATCAGGTCCTGAAAATCTCAATATTCCTCATAGGCTTAGAAACATAACTTCAGGCAGTTTTTTTCCTTCTTACTTTTTTAATACTACAATTTCTAATGGCAAAAAAGCACACATTTCTCTTAAACTGATGATGTCTCATAAACTTTCTCTATACTCTTTATGCCTTTTCTCTATACTGCTTTATGCCTTTCCATGTCAATCTGTCCTCCTCCTTCATTGCTGATTTTTAAATATTCACTCTATGACTCTCTTTCCCATTATTATCAATGTCTGGGAGGAAGGATGACCATGACTAAAGTTAGGAATGGATATGTAGAAAGCTGGAATTTGCTCTCATCAATAGCAGAGCTGGGTGTCTATGAGGAACCACTTCAGTTTCTTCATCTGGAAAAGAAATTTATTCCTTCATTGCATAATATATGTGTGGTTTGAGATATGTACACAAACGCTCATATAGGTGTTTGAATTATTTTTGCCGGTACTGCTATTAGCTTCCATTTTGAAAACACAGTATTTTTGTTTCTGTTTCAGCTGCAGTGAAAAAGGAGGGGGAGAAGAAAGGTAAATCAATCTTTTCCCTTGACTGAAACGTCTTTCAGGCTGTGACTGCTGTGAGAAATGTTTCTTTGGTTCAGTGATACAATTGTGATGATATACAGCATTGTGATGACACACAGCCCCTCGTGTGCTGCCATCAGCCGACTTTATCTGCTCCTGCTGGGATAACACTGTTGTCATTTCCACTATTGGTAGCTCCTTTTTAAAGCAGGCCAATACAGACCAGTATCAGGCACTTCATCATTCTGGCTGGGAGGGAAATGAAAGGCCTTTGTTACCACATTAGGATTTGTCAAAGAGAACAGAACTTGCAGAGCGCCATGCATGCTGACCTGGCTGCTTGTTCTTTGCAGAAGCTGCTTTTCTAGGCACATTTAATGTCCTCTTTTCAGATGTATATGGAGCTTGTATGTAACCTTTGCTGAAGTAATTCTCTGATATTTTAACAGATTAGCGGAAAATTTTGCCCTAAATCAGAACCTAAAATATTACTTTTATTTAAAGGTAACCATGATGTATATATCAGACCCTAAATATCTATTTATAGTGTTGTGTTTTGGAATAAGATTTGCTGAGTTAAAACTTTTTCTTTCCTAATTTTCTAATTTTATTCAAACAGCAAAAATAATGAAATATTTGCACTGAGATGATATTTTTTAACCTATTCAACTATTGAATATTGAGTTTATAAATCTTGTCTTTCTCACTAAACAGAACAATGGGAACATTTTCGGAATATATCCATATATCTCTTAGTATTATTTGAGATTTATTTTTTCATTGAACGAGAAAACAATAGCTCTTTATTATTGATGGGAGATTTGGCATAAGGGTAGGATGTGTCTTTTGCCATTTGAAAATTCTATGATTTACATAATTGAACAATGGAGCCAACCTTTACTGTCTATACATGAAGACATTTTCAACCCTACTAATTTATTATTTTTTCTGTTATCCTTATACAGAGCCATTAACTGAACTGGAAAAAAAAATAATAAATATGGTCTCAACTGTTTTATCAGCTCGTGAGTGAAATCTTGGCCGTGTTGATGTTAGTGGCAAAGTTCCCATTCACTCCACTGAAGCCAAAATTTCACTTCATGTCTTTAACAGAATAATAAAATTCATTTCAGTTATCAAAAACAACCATGCTTAATAGGTATCAAGCAGGATATTTTGTCCAAAGATTAATTTGCAACAACTGAGGCGTGAAAAGTAGCACATGAAGCAGGGAGAATCAGAAAACTGGCAGCTGCACTTAGAGCCACTGGTTTTCAGATACCAAAATGTCTGCTGTGTTCAAAAACATGAACTGCTACATCCTTAATGAAAAGAAAAGAATGAGGTAATTGTTAAGGGTGCTACTTCTTTCACCTTTGTCATCGATTATGGGCCCATTTATTTATAGAAGAACATCAAGGGAATTAGTTTTAAATACCTAGTGCTCATTTTTCACCAGTTAGGATTTTCTTCCCCCTTAACCATAATCTTCCCCAACAAAACTGATTGAAAAATGCATTTTTCATGAACATTCTTTGAAGTTAGATCAATTTTTCCATTTCATTTTCTTTTCTGTATTTCTTTTGCTTAAAAATAATCCTTTGATTTCTTAGTTGAAAGGATTTTGCAACAAGTACGTGTAGGCTACTTTCAAGCACCTGGCTCAGGCTGTATCTCATCCTGCTGGTTACCACCAACCTATTTCACAGAAACATGGAAGTATGAACTGAAATTCAGCTTTAGTCATTCATATGATATCATCCCTTTATTATTTTTTTTTAATTAAGCCTCCCTCTGTTTTTTTGAGATCATAACCAATATTGTTGGCAAGAACGGTAGTGATTCTAATGGAAAAAAAAAAAAGCCAGAAAAATGAAATCTTCCAGTGACTAAGGAAAACTGGTTCAGTGATGTTCTTGCCTTTAGTAGATATGCACTAAACTGAAAAATTGGAGAGAAGTAATAAGGCCTCTTCCAAAAAATGAACATACCATGCTTTAGTTGCCATGCTTTCTCATCTAGCTTCTCCCTCTCTGCGGGCCCCACATGGAAAATATTGCATGTTACTAGCTAACTTCTAATATTATGAGGTTTTATTTATTTCTGCTTGTTCTATTGTCACGAGAAATTGCTCTAGGCTGCATGTGTATTCCTCTGACTGGCAATAAAAAATGGTAATGTTCACTGGTTTTGCTTAAGGATACAGTATTTTTTGAACAGCTGCAAAAATAATAGAAGTAGCCAGGCAGTGCTCTAAATTGACTGGCTCATTATCCAAAATATATTGTGGTAGTAGCGTGCACAGTTCAAACAGCACTTTACCATTCCTCATGTGAATCATGCAGTACACAGACACTGTACCCTACATGAAGCTTTCTCCAATTATTTTGTCTTATTCAAATACATATTCCTTATCTAGAAAAACAAGAATAATGAGCCATACAGAGTGACAAGCCATCATAAAAGAGAAGAAGATGGAGTGGCGTGTTCAGTCGATGGTACATTCTGTGCAGAGCATAAATCAGACTTGAAGGAGCTGGCAAGAGACAGAAAAGAACAAAATTAAGATGGAGAAAGATTACATATTGTGCTGATTCCTCCAAGTATGGATGATAGTAACAGGAACCTTGAGGCATAATTAATGCATAAAATTTAGGCATTCACTATTTCTCTTTCACAGGTTAGGTCTCTAGGACTTTGTGACCAAAGTCCTAGAAAATGGTCAGCTTTACCTTCCAGCGTCATGTTATGCCTTCTTTCAACATGTGTGGGATACACAAGCTGTCACAGAAATGTGTAAATGTTGTCAATTCCAAAAGGGCAAGAGGCAGCAAACCTTTGCATGAGGAAGGCACTTCCTAAATTTCCCAAGAGCAAATCTGGCTGCCAGTACACAAAAAAATTTTAACTCTTGCTAATAATTCAAAGCACCATGAGCAAGGAATCAAATGAATTAAAATAGACCCAGGTGTTGGTGAAGTGGTATAAATCCCATCATTTCCAGGGCATCTCCAGAAAAGAAAAAACTGAAATATAACACACTGAAATATTGAACATTTTTTCACATTTAATTGCCATTTTTAAATGAAAGAAATATTAATAATTATTTTTGTTTCTATAAATGGAGAGAGAACTTTCATCCTTCAAAAACATTTTATAACTACAGAATGTTTCAAAAATCCCTTGTTTGGAATAGAGCCAGATCAAAGAAAACTTTGTTTTCCTAGTTCTGGAGAAAGTGGAATTTCTTATTTCAACTCATACCTCCCATCCCCTATTTATTTCTGACAGTGGAGGACACGAACTGAGTTGGGGATGTCAAACAAGCAAGCTTAGTGAGTCCTCTCTAGGTAAGATTAGTGAGTCAGTGTCAGGAGGTCTGGTTTTGTAAAGATTCTTTACATTTGTGTTTCTAGTGGACCAAAGAGAATTCAGCCATGACACAATCCCTGTGGTTGCTCGTTCCTATGAGCGTGTGTAAGAACACTCCCATTGTTGAAAGTGAGTCGTGAACCTGAGCTGCCAGGGAGTTGGTTTCTCCAGGCTCCTTGGAGCTAATGGACAAGAGACAGAGAACAAACTCTGCCTTGCTTCTGAGAGCACATCTAATTCAAGACCTCTGTGAGCCTCATCTGCTCTGTAGTCAGATATTATGAGGATTTGTAAGTTCGTGAGATGGAGGTGCTGGTCACCTGTCAGTAGCAACATTCTCATTCTGATTTTCAGATTAACATTCTGACACCTTGCTCTTAAACTCGTTTACTAGTTTTTAGAAAGCAAAATCAAAATCACAGTCATGTGACAAGTTTCATCAAAATAAATTGACAGGAGAGTATGTGGGATCACACTTAGATTTTTTTCTTAACAAATGCATCACGATGTGAATGTAAAAATGTACGTAATCTGAGTGCAACTAAAATCAAACAAAAGGAGAAAACGGTTAAGCCATGTAAGCTCCAAACTACATCTTTTTGTCAATTCAGTAAAGAACAATTTCCTTCTTGTACTCCATGTAATGGTACTGTATGGCTTGGAAACTGTTGTTCTGTACACAGTGTGAAATAAACCGGCCAAGGCACAGCAGCATCCCTTTTCAATATATATAAAAATCAAGACACTTTCCAAACCGAAAACAAAAAAACAAACAAAAACAAAGCAATCCAAAAAAACCCAAACCAACCCAGAAAAAAAAAAAACAACCAAGCCAAAACAAAACAGGGGGAGGATTTCAGAACTGTTTAGTTTTGTAATTGACTGGAAAAATTTTAAGTCAGCCATCTTATTCATGAAGCAAATGGTCATGGTAGCATGAGATTTCTGCTTGACTGCAGATTCCACTGGTTCAAGGTGAACCACAGCTTAATTATGCTATTTTCTAACAAGCATCAAAGAATAAGAAAGTAGATTATCTGATTCTATAACTGCAAAAATGTATCACAGACCCTCTTAATAGAACTTTTAGTCCCAAACAAAGGGATTAGAAAATCCCAAATCATTATAAATACTTTAAAAACCATTTTCTTAAAATAGGGTCCAAAATTCTGTATTATATATGAGAACAAAATAAATACAGCCAAGTGCTAGTATGCTGTTGAAACTAGTAGTGCTATTTTGACCAGCTGTAAGCAGGCAGCTCACTCAAAGGTAACAATCTCTGAAATAGCCACAAGATGGAGCCCAAAGGATCTTCCAAACTGTAGTTAATGTTGACATCCTGCATCAGATTAAGAGTTAAATAAAATGATTTTACTGAAGAACACTTTACAAGAATCTTGAACTACAGACAAGTTGTTTTTCAATGTAAATCTACTCCTGCCTAAAGATGTTTTCAATTTAATAGATGGCTACCCATGCACTGGTGAGCTTTGACTTCCCGTGTTAAAATAACAAGTCCCCAGCATTTTCAAGGAATATTGACGAACAGATATTTTATATTAAATAAAGAAAATTATCTGAAAAGACTGCATCAGTTAACTGAAATTTGCATGACCTCTGTTTGCCTTGTCTCAACTATCTTAAGGGTATAAACAATTTACGTCCATTTTACGGGGTTATGTGAGACATAATGATATGTACAAGCTCTTTTTAGGGATGGACAGATCTTTCCACGTTGGAGATATTTCAGTGGGATAAGACATGACCTATTCAGTATAAGCAGGCAGAGGAATGAATGTCTCAAACTCGTGACCTCATGACTTTTCACTGAATTCATATATTTTAAGAATTTTTTTAGATACTCAGATTAATGTAATCATTAAGAAACTTTGCCTCATGTAAATTTAGGTGTCTAAAGTTAGGCATCCATGCTGAAACTGTTCACCTTAGTCTCAGTTTAGGGCTGATGGAGAGAAATAAGCATCTGCAAAGGGTGTTTCATCTGTCTTGTATCTGTGTCAGAAAGCAATTACTTGCCCCTCTGGAGATATTTATATTTCTCAGTTATAACAGGGAACATAGTTTAGGTTTAGTAACAAGAACAGAAAACAAACGTCAATGGATATTAGGATTGTTTGTTGCTAATTAACAACTTTCCCTCTTTTTTAAGAATATGACATTGAAAGAAAAGTGAGAAGAAGGAACAAGTCATTTGTAGGTCTTAATAACTGAATACCCACTCTCACTATCCTTAGATGGAGGGTCTAATGCAAATATTTAATCTAGACATTTTAACAGTAAGGTGAATCTCCATGTTTATCTGCCTAACACCTTGGTGTGCTCACAGTTAAAGCACACAAAACTAATGATGCTACCTTGCATCCATGTATTTTCAAAAAATGCTGATACTTTTATTCTTAGTAGGATTTAAACAAAGCCTTGACATTGGTTACAATTTTGTAATCTATTAAAGGTAAAATTGAGATTACACTCTTTGAAGTCTTGTATAACAACAAACCTGCAAAACGATTCATACTGATAGACCTGGCATAGCATTTCAATTGCAGTTATGATTACAACTTGTGTTAATCATTTTTGCTTGCATTAAAGTACAACAGTAATTCATTCAGCCCCTGCTACTAAAAACTAGAGTCAGTTAAACTACTGTTTTAATGATTATGAAACAGCTGTGATTTCTGAAGAAAGAGTGCTCTGTGTAATTGGTGGCCTGTGTTGTGACTGTAAGTTAGGTATAACACATAGATACTGATATCATGTCAGAAACACTCACACCTGTCAATCAGCATAATATGCTTGAACACCTGCATATGCACATAGCACGTGTTTAATTGGCTAAAAATTTCCCCAAGGGATAAACTATCACTTTATTGCACTGCACAGAGATGTGTGCAAATGAATGCTCAGAGGTATTCTATTCTGATGCAATTCCAGAATGAATAGTTCTTCTAGCATCAATCTACCTTTCTTTTTCTTATCTATGCAGACATCATTTGCAGAAATGTGCTTCTACAAAGTTGTAATTAAAGCAAAAGCAGTGATCAGTAGCATTTCATGAGGAACAAAGATGGTTCAGTACGTTATGCCTCTAGAAGTTAGTCATTAGCCCTTTGCTTTAATCACCATGTTAATTTGAGTAGCACACTGGGAAAAGTCCATTTTTTTCAAAAGCTAATTAATTTTTATTGTTCTCCACCCCTTATATCAATTAATCTCTCCTCCAAAATTCTTCTTTTTTACATTTCCATAGTCATCTTATTCTTTTCTAATTTATTAGTATTTCACATTTATTTAATAACATATGTAAATATATTTTCAGCCATTATTATACTTTTACAAATCCAGTCATAGATAAGAAGGACCTCAACTAAGAAGTTTCTTTTCAAAGTATTTGCATGGAATCTGGACCCCTGGGGTTGGTTTGTCAGCTTTCACCAATAACAGGCATTATGACTGAAGATTCAATTGTAACAAATATTAACATCAGCAAGAGGTGCTATTTTTGGCTCCAATTTTTAATATAAAGTGGTGACCATTTTTTGCATAAACTAACATCTATATTCTGAAAAATCATTCTAACATCCTGTGAACTTCAGTCTGCCTGATTTTACTCAGTTTCCCTTTGTGAGTTAATAATTCATGTTGCAATATAAACAGCTCAAGCTCCACTGCGTTTTGTCTTAGCTGTATGCAAGTATAAAACTGATATTTCTAAAGGTGAAAGCTTGTTAGCATACTGTCCCTCATCTGTATGTTCCCATCCCACAATTTTAGGGAACAGCACATGAAAATGCCAGAAGCTGAGGATGGTATTGAGAGGAAGCTCTTCAGGTCTTTCACCACACGTGCCTAAAGATGAAATGCATTAATGCAGCAGATGTACTTCATCTACATTTGACTGAAATTTTATTCTTTCCAGCTCTGTTGATGGAAGATTTGTTCTCCTGGGATTTTAGGACTTATAGTACTTTAAAGATATTAGTTCTCAGTGCCATCATGCAAGATTGCTGTTTCAACAACTTACATTTCCCAGAGCATTTCTATTGTTTAAGTGACAAACGGGGAAACAAAGATTGGGATCATTACTGATGATTCCTAAAGGGATGCATCTCAGATGGAAGTTGAAGCAATTCCTCTTATTAAAGGTCATTTAAAAATGTTGGAAATGTCTGTACTTCTTTGCTACTTCTATTATATTTACAGCATGATAAAGTTCCTCTCTTCCCTCCTCTCTCTATATTACTGTTTGGTTTTCCCTGTTATATAAAGTACTCCTGAACTGCCAGTTAAAAACTAGTCTTAAAAAACAAGTTGCTCTAGACAACATCAAAAAAGTCCTCCAAAACCAAGAGTCAGCTCATTTTTCGATATGCAGCCCCAAGGTATAAAACAAATCAAACAGCAAGGACACAAACATGACAACTCTAGGAAAGCAGATAGATATCTTGGGCCAGGCTGCTCTGGTAAGGAAAATAAGGCAGTAAGGACAGTGAGAGCAGCCCGACAGCTTTTTTTGGCTTAAAAAGTCAAACTATGGTTTTGTAGGGGTTTGTCTTAACCTTTTATCCTATTATCATCCTTCAGCCACTGCTGATAGAGTGATCCAAGGAAGTCTGTGGAGGTGCACAGACTCACAGGAGCATTCCTAGACTAAGAGTAGGGGTAAGAAGATCAAACTCTCTGCTTCCCTATAAATATTCCAGGTAGCCTGAATCACTTAGCATTTCATACTTGTCATGTTAATGTGGTATAATACTTCCTTAATGTTTAGAAACCTGGACAAATATCCTGGAAAATACTATGTTTAAAGCAAGCCAGAAATGTAAAATGGATGCTGTAGAGAATTAAGAGCTCTTGTGAAGACAAGGCTTGTACAGCATGCACTGTATTTTCGTCATGTGCCAAATTCTCCTATCTATGCCACCACCACACACTTCTGCTTTCTTTACTTTGACTCAGCCATGGGGTAACTCTCAGTCATACTCTGCCAAGGCGATTTTTAGTGTAGAGGTCAGGATGAGCACAAGCCATTCTCTTTTTAGGAATCCTGCTGCAGCTAATCTTGTTTTTCAGTCACTTTTTTAGACATGTGCTCAGTAGACTGGCTTTGCAACACAGTCTGCCAGCTGCTCATCTAGCCAGAAGAGCTTGAGTAAGACACAAGCAGATATGACAGAGCAGGTCTGCCGATCTAAAATCTTATGCGAACATTTGACTTCTCTTGACAAAGAGTATAGACAATAACTTCACAAATGTAGGGAACTGCTCCTTAACAGAGTGGTGAATCCTAATAATCCCTTTTTGTTCTGAGTTTATTTTCTGAGACATTTAAGGAATATATTTTATTCTGTTTGACTCCTTTATAATACAGTTGTTTCACAGTTCGAAAAACCTTGACCTCACCAGACCAAAATTATCTGATTTAAATAATACACAATGATGAGGTTTCTTAAGTTCTGAAACTTAAATTTGGAAAGAGTAATGTCCACTAATTTTTATGAAGGACAAATAGTTAGTTTGTCTGTAGTTCAGGGAGGATGAACGCATATTAAATATGAAAATCAAATTTTACCTTTGTCATGATGCATAAAGTGGAAGGGGTCCATTTCAAATTTTGATAGTTCCATTAAAAGATTCCTGTTAACCTTGATGTCTCTCTTGGCCTATAATGTTGTTACAGGTTAACATTATGTGTGTGTTGTGTATGCAATGTCCAGTCCAAAACATGGTAAAGAATCTCCATGCTCTCTTTAATAGGAAATAAACCAGACTCTTACCTTGTCCAATGGAAAGTAAATTTCTTATTTGCAATACACCTGTAACTATCTAGTTGGAAATAATTTTTCCCAGTATGTGTTATTATTCTGTTTTTCTTAACTAAAACAAGTACTTCTGGCATTGCTTTTATTTTCTACACCACATATTCTTTTCTTATAGAATGTGCACACTCAAAAATGTATTTGCTGTCTGAATGGCAAATAACTGTTACCCAGATGGAAAATAGACATGTTATAATCAAAAAGCACATTCTGCTTTTAGCCTTACCAATTTATGGTTCAATAAAATGCAGGATTTCATTTCTGAACCTGTATCCGAATCAAATTTACAAAAATATGGCATATATAATTAATACCCTTGTGGTCTTCAGAATAACAGGCAAGTAAAAATTTTTGAAATTAAAAACAGCAAAGCATTTATGAAGCCTATTTTTCAAGTTTAATTTAGAATGGCAGAAAAGACATTTCAAATTTTTGCTGAGAGTAGAACCAGATAATTTCATTGACCCAGTTCTTAGGTAGCTTCAAATACTTCATCAAAAATCCAACTGTTTTCATTCGATTCAAATCTGACCTTGTTCCTCCTTTGCTACAGTTTAAGTGTTAAACAAATGAAGATAAAACACTTACTTAGGGCTGAATTTTCTAACATTGTGAACAAGTACTTTTTTACCCAGTAGGTAGTCCAGCTACCTAATGACATGAGAACAATTATTTGAAATGTGACCAAGAGTTGATTTAGCCCAACACTCTCTTGCCATAAACGGCCAAAACAAAAAAAAGCTTGTTTGCACTTTCAGTGCAAGATACTACACAAAGTGTGTGAGAATCCCAGAGCTGCAGAACACAGCCTTTAATTTCTCACCCTCCAGGCTAAATAACATACATCATTAAACATTTTGCAAAGTCTGACCTGGACTGTCATCTTAACATTTTCACTAAGTAGAATAAAAATCAAGATACTCATGTTATATATAATTGTGATACTGTAAAAAATTAATCTAATGCTCTTGAGATTTCATTTTTTAACTTTCTGCTTAGTCTGTAAGTCATTTGAATAGCATTTTTTATGAGATAATGACATACAAGAAGGATAATACTTATATTGAATGGACTGAAATCACAGTTAGCAAAACAGAAAGGTTTATTTTTATGGCCCAAATACCATTTCAAAATTTTACCTTGGTGTTTTGTTTTGGCTTTTTTAATAGAAAACATATAGGTATGTTTTAGAATAACCAACACTCTAGAGACTTTAGACTTTAAAATATATTCATTATTTCATCAAAATATCTGGTAGAAATATCTCTGAGTGTTATGTCAGAAATAAGAAAGATGGACTTTCAGGCAAAGCACAGATAGCGGTAATCTCAGCGTTCAGTCTGTCTTGATTGTTGACATTATACAAGTTTGTCTAATTAATGCCTCCACAGAAAAGATGGAAAAGGACAACAGAGATACTTTCTCAGACTTCAGGAACCAGACTTTAGCTGAGTTCCTATTGTTTTACACATTCTCTGTGACTGATATTTACCAGCATAAAAAGGGAAATAACTGTACTGGCTTCAGTGGAAAGTTAAGGAGTAATGGTTTTGTTTTGATTATCGGCAGATCTTAGAAAAGGATGTTATTACAAGTTTGTTTGTAAAAATTGTTAAGCAGTGTCGGTAGAGAGTCTTTAAATCAACACCGTTCATATGTGGCCTGGTTCTGATTATTTTGGGTGATTACTAAAAGAGTATATGACACAATATTCTGCATTAGGTAAGCCATTATATTAGCCCCTGGTGTAATGTTCAGATCTGATTTAAATATTTGCTGTGAAATTCCTTTTTGCAAACTGAAATTCATATTACCTGAGCATATCTCACTGTCTTTTCACACAATTAAAAAGTAATTCTCTCTACAATTTTTTTACATATTTCATGGAAACTCAATTGCAATAAAATTTGCCTAAGCCTGTGATGCTTAGGGAACTACTTTTTCACTGGTTTTGGGGTGTTAAATGAGTTTAAATTTACAAAAAGGTTTTCTTAGACACAAGAAAATAACAAATGTGGCTTTGTCATTGGACCTGCTTTTCCCTTTGATTTCTTATTTCTGATTCCTCAGTTCAGAGCAAGCAAATACATTTACTTTGTATCATTAGTCTTTACTACCCACAAAAATATTCTTTTTTTTTTTTCACTTTGTTCTGCACACCATCCATAGTTGCTGTCTCCTTAAATGCACAACAACAACTTGGATTAGAGACTGGACATAAAATGGAAGTGGATTTTATACTGCAGGGAAAACAAGTGAAACAGAAACCCAGATGCGCAGCAGTTTCTGTCCCAAGTGGGAGCTGGGGAGCTCAGGAGCTCAGTGAATCACAGCCTGGGAGCTCACAACAGCAGTTTTATTGCTTGTGCTGCTGGGGCTGCAGAGGCAGCTCATCCCCTGCCCTGCGGCATCTCTCTGGGGGATTTCTCTCTCTCACACACACAGAAGACATGCGGCTGGTAGAGCCTTTTTCCTCTTGAAAACAACAGCTGCATAGCAAAAGTCAAGAAGAAAAATCCAGCTGGAGGGCTAGGTCTTGACATTTTGCTTCCTTCAGTAGAACCAGTAATGACATTGGGTACAGTTGCCAAGGTCTCTCTCTGTCTGAGGAATGTTGTCTTAACATCCATGGAAAGTATTCACTCAGTTTTCAGTTTTATCTCATCCGGGATTTTTTCTGGAAAAATGAAGAAAATTAAATGCATGAAGTTTAGAAGTTGCAACACTGCTATCCTTTTGTTTAGAAGTAACCTGATTGAGTTGCTGAACATTTTAAATATCTTTCTGCGTCTTGGAATGTCACTGAATCCATCTGAAATTCATTGGCCTCATAAGAGCAGGTGCAATTGTCAGGGACTCTCATCTTTAGACTGCCCTGGGTGTTGTTTCCTCAAGCTAAAATTATTTTTCTGTCTTTGTCTAGTAAGAGATCTTAAGGTCTGAATTTGCCCTGTCACTCAGTGGGCACTAAGTTAGGTGAGCACCTTACTTAGCCAGGTATTTTCCCCAGGTTTGGTATATGGTCAGCATTTAGTGAGGGTGACTCAGCCCTCAGAAGAGGTGCAGAGCATTCCAGGGGTGTTTGTACCAAATTTTGGCTAAATGGTGAGTTTAGAGTGCCTGTGTTCCTCAGCTAAGTTGTCCTATTTATGCATCTGGGGGGGACAGTGTAGGTAAGACAATGCGACTATCACACGCTTCAGTACAGATTTCACTGAAACTTCATGTGTCTAAACTGTCATTAAGAAATGAACTAAATTCTGCATCACAGCTACAAAAATATTAAAATATGCCTTTTTTGTTTACTTCTAGCTACCTCAGAGAACCCTCATGAACACAGTAAGTACCAAGGCGATATAGAATATTGTTCTTTTGACTTTCAGAAGGAATGTATTTCCTCATTTTTACAAAGTTTTAGCAGCTTAAGGTGGAATTCGTCAACACAAACTCATGTCATATTTTGACTTATGAAACTGGTTTTCAATGACTCACTCTATAATGCAGGACCAGGTGTGTTTCACAGGTTCCAGTTTGCATGGAAACCATTGTCCAACGCAGATGAGACCCACCAATGTTTTTTGTCTCCAAGGCAGCTTTGCACTGGGAAACAATCAAGGGGGCCACAGATGGGGAAGGGTCTGTGCTATTCTCTGGCCAGGCTGCTGGTTCAAGCTTTAGAGATTTATTTCCCGGTATGCTGCAATGCTCACCTGCTGCACAGCTCAGACATCAGAGCTACAAGTCTGAATTAAACACATTTCTAAAATTCCCCTGATTTCTGTCTCATAATGTTGGGATTTGAATAGCACATTTTTTTTTAAATAACACAAAATTGCACGCATGTCATATCATAATACAGACCAATATCCATTATTGTTAATGCTTCACATTATATTTATGGGATACTCGTAGTAGCTAACATGAAGAAAATTAACTCTACTCCTGCCAAATCCAGGACACAGAGAAACATGAAAAGCTTTTTTTTTCTTTTTATTTATGCAGGATACCAAACATTTATTTGTCATTCTGTACAAGAAAACCCCACTTCTGTTGTAACAAAAACTGCCATCATTTCAGTATTAAACATCAAGGAGAATTTTTCTATACAGAAGAGCAATGATAGCAATCACAATTAATATTAGAAGCAATTAACAATTTTAGAAATTCTATGATATTTCTAAAAATACACAGAAAATAATTAAACCACATTTAAAAGTTTAAAAAGACTCTTCATTATTTTAATTTTATAGAGAAAAAGTAGTTAAACATTATTTCTTGAGAAATATAGCTATCAGATAATTCTTCTCAAGTCTAGTGAGAATCTGTAATGCAAAGTCGTCTTTTAAAACTATAAGGAGAATGGGTTTTTTTTAATCTTCCAAAAATTAAAATAACCTTCTAATGTAAGGGTTCTTATTTTCAGAGCATGAACGTGTTAAACGTGAAAAAGCTGTCTCTCAGACCAAGCCAGGTAGGTTTGGTAAAGTAACCTTCATTACACCCAGCTCCACTTAATAAGGATTTGAGTGATCTGCAAAACTTGGAGACCTCCTTGAGGTAGGCACAAGTGTTTTGCTTTGTGCCATTGATTTTTTTCAGTGTCTTTGAGAGGAACAAAAATTAGGGTGAAGTTTAAACAAAATGATTTGGCTGTCACAGTTTTTTACTGTTCCTCTGACTTTTCTCACTGGTGTAGTAAAAAGCATTTGCAAAACGCATTTTCCAGAGTGTGAGGAAGGAGTGCTTTACTGCCCTGCACTACATCAAAGAGGTGTACTGTGAATTAACCCTTCTCAACCTTTTCAGTAAATTAGTTATTACATTGAGTGAGTGTGGTCCCCCCACACAGGAGAAGCTACAATCTCACAGAGTACACACTCAGAGGTAGAGTCAGCCTCCAGTTCCTGAAACTCCAAACAGGAGCTGAACTAAGAATAGCAGTGCTAATCCTGGACTGACAGTGCACTTGGGTAAAGTGTGAGTAATAACTGGCTGCGGTGAGCAGGACAAAGGGTCCCCCTTCCAAACCAGGGCTCTGTTCTAATCATGTTTTTTGAGGAGGAAGGCACTCAAGGATCCACAGTTGGGTCTGGTGTGAATTAACAAGACTAAGAGGGTAACCTCACAGAAAACTCAGATATTGATGCTCAGCTTACATCACTCCTGAGTAGTTTTCCAGTCCCCACTCCAGAAGCAGTGGGGACTGGAAAGCAAGTATCCACATACCATTGACCTTTGCTAGCAGTGCTGCTGTTTGAACTTCACATTGAAAGGAAGTGCTCATGAATAAGTGATTAAATAAACCATTTAAACTTTATATGTTCAATGATAAGCAAGCAGGCTTTATTTCATTACCTTTTTTTCCTACTTTTTTTTTTCAAGAAATCAATTTCTTCTATGCATTCAGTATTTTTCTCATTCATTCTTCTAATGTACAATATTCTACCTTGTAAGTTATGTATTTTCATAGACATTTTGAGGTTTCCTGGAAGCCTCAAGGATCTGATTTAGTGAAGATGTATTTGTTTTGAGTCAATAGGGAAATAATATTTCTCTCTTCTTTCTAAGACACACAGGCCAAGCTTTTCACTTAACTCATTGATCACTTTTTGTGTATTAACAGCTTGCAGAATACTTTCAGGCATTAGATGAGCTCAGCCAAGGCAGGAATGTCCTAGTGAGGTAGCCAAGCTTGGTGGCCACAGTTGTGGCCAGAAAACAGGTTGCCTGGATGGGTGGCATGACCACTCACCTTTCCTGCTAAATTAAACCAGTCCTGCTGCACAATTAGCCCAATCTCATCCACATTCCAGCTGGGAAATAAATTTTCGTTGGTAAGGCATTTTCAAACATCAGAGCACTGTGTCTCAAACCAGTATATTAGACTGATAAGGGTTTTACTCTAGCATAAACACAGTACATTCCAGACCCCAAGCCCTTGGAATTTAAGCGCTTGAAGGGGAAAAAAAAATGTAGGAGAATGCTTGCTAAATTTCCTTTAGCATGAAATCTCTATTCTCAGGTGATTAATGGTTGCTTTGGAGAACAGTGGCTGTTTTGAGTTTCACTTGATGACTGGAAGTATTAATCTGCAGGCACTGGTGGTAATAATGCTTCTGCCTGCTGTGTGCCAATGAGTGCTCTTGAGTTAGCAGCTTGAATTATAAAAGCTTCATTCTGTACAAAACAGTGGCCTCCTTTTTCACCTTGATTCAGTGCAGCTTCAAACCATTTTTCCCTCCTGTCATCAGACTTAGAAGTATCACATGACTGAAATGCTAGAGAATTTCAGAAAATGTATTGATCCCTTAGGGAAAAGTTTAAATTAAAGAGTGTTTTGTGTATGTCAGTGAAAGCAAGTAAAGCATGGGGATTCATTCCTGATGTAATTCTGCTGAAACTGCCTGCAATACACAGAGAAATGTTTACAGCCTTATTTTTTCCATTTAAATTAGGTACATCAGGGGAAAAAAATTAATATTAATGCTTGAAGTGCTGCAAAACTGGAGCCCTGCAGAGCAAATAAATTCTCTCCTATGAAAGATTTCAGAACTTTAAACTTTTGGCATAGTCAAAATCAGCATTTCTTTTTAAATACACATAACATTTATTTTTTTACTCTTCATAGATTTATAAAGTCCTCAAAATCGTTTAATTTTTTTATTTGCAAGACTCCTTGTGATATGGTAAACAAAAAAATACATGAAAAACTAGAAATATGACTTCTGTTCTTGTCAAAATAATATGTATTATCCAATCACGTTTTTCTCTGCTTTTCCTCATACTGAAAGTGGTGAAGAATTTTATGAAGCTTACCGATGTCTTGAAGTGTATTCCCTTATAGAGACTGTTCCCTTTAAGTCTGGATATTCTGCTCCTTCAGTTTCCCTTCTGGCTACAACCAGTGGCTAGAAATTGAGAGAAAAATCTGAATAGCCAGCACCTATAATTCTGCCAGGGAATGCATCAGGGTGTTTGTTCTCCAGTGGGATTAGCAGACCAATATTTGCTTTGTGGTTAGGTTGCAGAATAGGTGGGTGAATGAATACCAGAAAATTACTGTGTTCATTCCCAGATGAATGCAAATCCACAGGCCTGTCCAATTTTCAAGAATAAATTTGTTCAGAGAAGAAACACTGCCCCTACTTTGAAATGAATCAGATATGCCATCCACTCGCAAACTTATTTCCTTACTCATTTCTTCACAGAATTATTATCCCAGAGTTACAAAGCAAATATTGCTGTACATTCTCAACAGAATTAGGAAAAGAAAGATATTTTATTTGGTGTTCAAATGTGTCAGGATAATATCCAAAGAAAGAGAAGCCTTTTGATTTTTTACTTTTCATTAATCCAGTGCATGTTACAGGGCCTTTGTTTAAAGTCAGAAAAACGTGTTTTCTTCTGTATTGATACATAGAAAGTTTAATATTCCAAATTAAATTAGTGAAATGCACTGTTTCATGTTAAAGCTCCTCTAACAGCAGAAAAAGACACTTTTTTCTCAATAAGTTGCATCTTCAAGCGCTGGTTGTGCTATAAAACCTTTCCAGCTTCACAGACATTCACAACACGGAGAAGAGATTTTTAATTCACTGCTTTCATAAGAAACTGACAGTAACAATAGTTGAGTAGGAAGGGTAAAAATGTCCTAAACTTAATACAAATTAGGAGAAATTAAATTGTCACATACCAGAAAAGGTATGAAAAGCATAACAATGCAGAGCTATATTTAATTTCCAAATAATAGAACATATCAGTAACCATAGAGTGTTATCCTTCTATATATTTGACCACATCAGTACTGATTTTCTTCCGGAAATAGACCAAACAAGCAAGAGAGGGAGATCAAGACGTGTCTGTCCAAACTGATCTCCCCCCAGTCAGTGACATCTTCGATCTGACGCCTTCTGGAAGTCTTAGTGGAAAGGAAGGGGCCAGAGGCAGGTGGCTGCAAACTGCTTTCAGCAAGAACAGAAAACATAGTCTGAATGTGTCTTACCATATTTAAGAAGAATTTAGTAATGTATGTGATTGTTGAAAGGTCGAGGTTAGGAGAGCGGCTTGAATTCAATTATGGAAAAAGACATAAAATGGAGTGGAGCTATAAAAGGATGAGGTAGGGTGAATTTAAAATCAACCAAACTAGGCAGGTAGAAATCTGAACAGAAACATGTTCATTTCCATGTGACTGGGATATTGGGAAGGTAAAACAAGCCCCACGTGATTAGAAAGTGTAGTCCCACCAACTCACTTGGAGGAGAGGAAGTTCATGTCTGGTGGCTGATATCGATATGGGTCCCCATCGTCTGAGAGGTGCTGAGCAAATCCACAGGCAGCTCAGGATCATGTGGGCTTGGGCAGCTTTTCCTGTGAGATTAGCAGAAGTTGAAGGCTGCTCCAAGGTCTTGTGGCAGATACCCAGCTAGGTCTGGGTAGGTTTGTGCAGTAACAGGTGGTATGGACTGGCATTCAGACTGTCCCCTGTGTCTCTCTGTGATGTGCTTGAGCTCCTCCACAGCTTCATCTTCAGGGTGTAGACACGTGGATAACCTCCACTCATGTTTGTGGTTAGGCAGTATCCAAACAGAAGTTCTTAGTGTTGTTTAATACCAACCAAACGGTTGGACTTAAGCACTCAGGAAGGTGTTGCTGGCAAAGGTGAAATGGATGCAGGAATGGGATGGTTTCCAGCTGAGTGCCTGCCTGAAGGACGCTGAGGGTGTGCGGCAGTTTTCCGGCAGCTGAGATGTTAGCCCTGGTAATTTACTTATTCCATGAATATGATCTCACCATGCAGTCAGAACTCATAATGCCTGCATGCTGTTTTACAGTGCTGTAATGGGATAGTGATGCTGAAGACATGCATTTATTTTGTCATTGTGAACCATATGCAAAATATCACCTACAGAAATATTTTTCCAATTATATGAACCTATGCTAACACATTGCGATTTTAATGCTGCTTTCACAATACAGAGGAGAAAATGAAACAACAAAAGACAACTCCCACTGAGAAGTCAGGTAAGAATAAGTGATTCTCTCCTGATTCATGGAGGGGGATGGGGGTATTAAACACTATTCAGCACTTGTCTAGTTTAGTATATTTGCACTGCAATATTTTTTACAGTATTTTGAAATACGTAACTGATAACAAAGCAAAACCGGCAGAGCAGCAATTGCAGCTTCAGCTCTACTAGGAATTGTCTTTCCAATGATGAAGAGAGGTGGAGGCCTTTCAGCTCCTTAGCTGCTTGTTCCAGCCTCTCATCAGCCAGAGCTGGGCTACTGAAATGAGGTGTAGCTGTAAATCAAACCTCTGAAGGGATCCCAAATATCAGGATAAATTACAAAATGGATTAGGACTTTGGATCAGTCTCATGGAGAACATGTTTTTGGGACTAAATTCCAAATTTTAGAGTCTTTTTTTTAATTTTTTTTTTTTAGTGTGATGCTGACAGGGGGAAAAAAATCAAGTAATAATGAGTGTTCTAGAAGCTGTGAAGAGTCAGCCAAGGAATGAGAACATTCTCATCATTGCTGACAGTCAACACAAGGCTATCTAAACCTTAGGGGTTTAAATGCTGTGCATCCTCGCACATATATAAGAGTATATTTTCTCTTCTTTCTGTATCTAACTTTTACAATTTGTCCTCTTTTGTCTTCTGTAGCCCAGGCAAAGCCAGCAAGTATGTGATTCTTACCCTAATCGGAAGAAATCCTGCAAATTTTTGGATTTGTGTGCCTTTTTTCACTTTTACATAAAGGAAACATACCCTTGGCAATTTTTGCTTAAAATTATAGTGTCTTTATCACCACGGCTTCCATTCCATTTAACATACTGTCTTGTCATTGCTATTTAAAAGTCCATTTGGCATAACAAGTTGCTTGAGTGAGGGAGTGAATTCACTCTATGTTTCCACATCAAAAGTCCCAACAACAAAAATTCCTATAGGAGTTAAAAGTCTTTTAAAAAATCACTAGTAAAAATTACCTGTGTTGAATAAATGCTCCTGCTAAGTTAATAAAAGAAAAATAGAAATTAATTTAATATAACTGCATCTTGAATTCTTCTCAGTCAAAAAGAACTCAAGAAAGAGTCCATACCTAAACTTACCATACAGCCTGCTTATGGAAAATCACAGCCTGATTTTCTGTACCTCTGACACCTTCAGAATGCAGATTAAACTACAGTAATAGTAATAATTGAAACTGTCAATTATTTCCCCTAACAGTCTAATGATCAAAAATAGTGCAGATATGGGAAATTAATCACTCTTCACTGAACCAATTTTTCATTCATGCTTCCTAAACCTGTTTCCTATTTGAAATTCCATATGTTGCCTTCATCTCAACATTTCTCAACTTGTCTCCCCACCTGAAATCACAATTGCTAGGAGTTCAATTGTTCATCTGAGTAGCAGAAATGCTGAGGCATATTGCCCTTTTTTCAGAGGCCATTCACATTTTTAGCACTTTCCACTTTACAGCATGTTTTTGAGTCCTCATTTCTCAAAAGGAAAATGATGTACAATCCTTAAGCTGTAGGAAACATCACCTGGAAACAAGATGACAGCAGAGCTGTCCATTGATTCCATAGCCCTAAAATGTAATTTGGCCACAGTTTCCATTGCATAGTTGCTACTGTGCTATGAGATCGGCAAGCCGGCATGTGGAGATGAGATGCATTTTCCACACGTAAATATAATTTATTCATATGTAATAGTATGTGTCCAAGACTTTGAGGATTCAGTTTGAGTATATCTGAATCAAGAACAAACGATGATTGAATGGTTGCTGAGTTTACTCTGCACTTTCCTTTCCAATGATAAAAAATTGAAAATAGATAAAAATTACATTTAAGAAATTATAGGACATCCTAGCAACTTCTTCCCTAAGATGCATGCATGACTCTTAGTAGCATTAATAGTCACTATATTTGTGAATATGTGCAGTACTAATGAGCTTTGCTATTTTGTGGCAGATCCCTCAGTAGATAATCTTTTAGTAATTATTCATTTGTGGGGTTTTTATTCAAAATAACAGCATGAAACAAGAGAAAGGAAATGTTTAATCCTGAAAAACATACAAACATACATGCAATCCTTCTTACCAAAAAAAAATCCAAAAAACACCACCAGTGCAAAATGTATGTTACAAACACTACGAGAATTTCATTATACTCTTGGCTTTTTTCTAGAGCATGAAGTAGTCAGACATGAAAAAGATGTTCACCTTACAAAACCAGGTAAGCGCTCCTGCATTTTATTTTGCATATTTATTTTGAAAATGTTATTTAAAGAAATAGTGAAATACAATTGCATATGACAAATGTCAAAACCATGGCCCTGGGATCCATTTTAATGTATAGAATTGTCCTGACACGCCTTATCACAAACTAAATAGCACAGAACATAGTTGTAATGCTGGTTGTTATTTTAAGATATGGATATATGTATATATCAAAGGTCAGATTTCTGCTTCTGACAGAAGCAGAATTCCATTGATGTCAAAGGCATATGTCAGCAAAGAATTTGAACTGCTTTCTGAAACTTCTTTAAATGGCTCCATCTTGCTAATTATTTGTGGGGTTTTGCCTTTTTTTTCGGACTTCACAAAAGGGTTAGCCTCCCAGGATGAGCAGTACTTTAATTTTCATCCATGGCAGGTATCATATAATATATTATTCAGATCTTGATCTGGCATTATCCATCATCCGTGGTAAATGTCTCTATCATAGCTCATGCACAGTCTCACTTGTACAAGACAGAGCAAAATTGATGCTGGTGTAGGAAGGAGCATTGTTCAGTTTCACTGTGGACTATCATCAGGAGTTTAAAAATGTCTGCTCCTTGCTTCTTCATGGAAGGAAATAAGTGAAGAATTAATATTTTTACTGTTAATATTAGTCATCTTTAACTCTAGCAAAACAATTACAGTCTGTAAATAAGAACATTCCTACTATTAACATTCATTTTTAGATTGTTATTAATCACTGTGAGATCAGTAAAAAATATGTTCTGATATGCAGAAACATATAGAAAAAATACAACCATTCTCTGCCATAACTATATTATGCTGAACCTGACTGTTTTGACCATTTTTCTTTCCTCTTTTTACTTCCCAGTCAAACCGAAAAACACTGCAAGTACGTTCAACAATTAATATCTTGTGGAATATAAACCTTCTTTTCAGATGCATGCTCTCTCAATTTGTTTTTTTTTGCAATTTTGTCATGCTACATAAAGCTATTTTCTTTTCTATACTAAAGATACTCTTGTATTCTGTCTGCTTACTAACAGCCAAACACAACAAAACCAAGCACATTTATAAAGCAACAATGTGAAGCTGCAGGATTCAAACTCTGCTTGCAATTTTTACTGCCTAAAAAATAATGTAAATTACATTAGTAGCAAAACTGATACTCTGGTGGTTTTAGATGAGTGTAGATGTATAATTAATATTTATGCAAATATATTGTTTACTGAAAATAAAATAGTATGTAGCATTACTGAATTAGACAACCCTTTCCTTACTTCTTTTACCATTTGGAAATTACTTACATCATTAATTCACTAAGCACGTTGTTGGCCTTGTTCAAATAAAAGCTTTCTTTAATAAAAAAACTAAATTAGATTAAAGAAGAGAAAGGAATAGTTCCAATTTAGATTAATTTTAAGGAGGATTCAAGAGGAATTTGTCACATCGCAAAAACTTCCACTGAAGTCATGGGATAATGTCCTTTTTAAGGTCATTTTTAAGGAAGGTTTCTGAACAGATGAAGGCTGGGATCTGTGCTTATTGTGGCAAGTCATTACACATTACATACTGCAAAGCATGGCCAGACAAGGATCAGAAGGACAGTGTTTGTACTGCGTGCTTTGAATTGTGAAAATGCTGAAGTATGGACCTTCACAGATGAATTAGTTGTTGCCTCTTTGGCACAGGACCTGTGTTTTCTCTTTGGTGCTGTGCCTGGCACACCAAGACTCAACCATGTGTTATTCTAATGGAAAGCAAGCTGAGCACAGGGCAAGGCAAAATGATTCACTTAAACTTCCCAGAGCAGTCACCTGTGATAGGTGCTTAGAGAGGATGAACACTGCTCTTAAACACCTGTAAGAAAACAGTGTTACTCTGAACCCCAGATTTAAAGTGAAAGTGTGAGCACAAGCCATCTGAAGTGTGCTTACACTGAAGGTTCTCCTTCAGCCCTGAACTGCAATGTTCCATTTTCGAGTTATTATTGCAAAATTATTGTCTCCTGTGAGGCTATCCATGGGCTCATTTCCATTTTTGACGGCATTTTAAAAAAATTTTGCTCTGTTTAATTCTATTATTCACTTTTGTTCAGTCTTGTTTTCACCAGATCTGTTCACTGACATGTACTGTCTTCTGCAGTGATTTATCTGAGAGATCCAGTGATGGCACTCACTGCTGTTAGAGGCTCATCACAGATTTAATTAACTAATTCCTTATGCTTTCATCACAAAAAAACCCCACTGTTTCCAATGCTTTTATATCAAGAGCTATATTACCCTGTTATACTGTGAATACAAAGAATAGCCAGGATATTTTCTCTTGACCTTTGCAGAGGGATGTTTGTATCACATTCTTGAGCTTATATTCTGCTGCTTGAAATTATTATAAAGGTTATCAGTGCCTTTAGAAAAACAATAAGAAAAAAAAAAGAAAAATAAAAAGAAAGGAAAATAGCTACAAGCAGACCTATGGTCATTTACAAAAATAATTCTCTATACACTGCACCTTTTTGAGCAAACCATCCTTGAATAGATCTAGCTTAAGATTTTAAACACCAGACCTATCTATTTTAAAGTGATTTTCTCCACTTAAAGGAGAACACTTAATTGGATCACTGCCTTCTTTATTTACAGAAGTCTATCTAGCTCTGCTTCATGTATTTCTTAGCCAGGTGTACAGTGCATTTACCATAACATGGACAGAGCTATTCTGTAATTCAGTTATGAGATGTGGTAATGGACAAAAAATACCCACTGATTTTGGAGTTCAGGTCCAGTGGGAACGTAAAATAAATTAATATATTTATCCTGGGCTGAATTCATTCCCACATTGTATCTTGTTCAGTTTTACTCTGAAAGCAAATGTGGTTTAAGTTAGTAAAGAAATTGGATCATTAGGAAATGCATCTACAAACAGAAAAACAAGACTGAGTTTGAAAACTACCCAAATTAACCACACATGCCATTTCATAGTAGCAACTCCCTGCCATGACCTAACCTGGCAGGCAGGTATACACCACACAGCCACTCACTCAATTTTAAAAGCAATTGGTAAATCATCTTATTTTTCACTATTTCTGTTTTAGTGTACAGGAGGGTCTTTGGCAGCCATTGACCATATATCAAACTTGAACCTGTAATGGAACAGGATTTACTCCCTGTATACTGACCAAAGACTCACAAATTGTGAGACATTACCTTGAACAGAAAACAAAGCTGGTGACAGACCTTACACATGCAGAAACACCAAACTGTATTTGGCAGTCAAGAGGAAAAACATACAGGCTGATATTTCAAAAAGATCCTAGGAACTAGCAAATTAAATTCCCACTTTGGTTTATGATGGAAGTGCCATAGTAGGGGTAATACATTTCCCAATATTCTCAGAGTAAGTGGAAGTTCGTTGGGGCATTGAGAGGAGGGAATGGCTCTTACATCTCATGCAAGAGATGGTCAGAGCAACTGCCCTGCAGGTCAAGAGTCTCCTCATACCTGACTGTCTAAGGAAATCAATCAATCCTGAATTAGAGTACAGGCAAATAACTGGGCCCATCCAAATCCCTCAGAGAGATATCCCCTCACTTAACAAGTGGGAGCATGAAATCCTTTCCTAGATTTAGCATCTCAGAAAAAATCTTTGTTTTTTCTTCTGAAAATGAAAAAACATATTAATTATTCCATGGGTCACAATGCAGTAATGCATCATCTTTCAGAAGCTATGAGCAAGATCATAAACAAAAAGGTAAATATTAAAGAACTTTAGCCTGTGAGCATTTAATAGCAGTGAAAATGGCCTTTGTTGAATGCCCATGGTGCCTAAGAATTGAGCACTGACATTTACAGGTCTCCTTATGGGCCAAGACTTGAGTCAAAGTTTCCTGGGATGTGTTAGGGAAAATGATGCTTAATTGCTCAGTCTTCCTGATGAAAAAGCATTGACTGAAACATTTTCATCTTGGTGTGAGTCCATGTTCATCTGAAGCCGAAACTCGGCAGGAAGAAAGTACAGAGATAACTAAGTCAAAGGAAAACTCTTAAATGCTTTGTGATCTCATTCCCTTTTTGTCCTTCTCTAAGTTCAGGAAAAGAGGCTTTGCTTGGGTAGCAAGGTCATTCATTGTCTCTCAAATTGTATTCTTACATAAAACTGGGACTAATGAAGTAGTGATGGGGAAAAAAGTTATTGGATTCAAAATGACAATGTAATTAATTTCTTTGATTTAAAATGTGTGATGATGATTTACACCAGAGATTTTCTATCTGTTGGATTGACCAATCTTCATCAATTATTCTGGGTATTATAATAGCACAGGAATATATTCTTCTTTTGTGCTAGTTGGTGTGGAAAGATATAATCAAAATCCCTCAAGAGATTTTATTCTTTGAAGGCAAGTCTAACTACTGGTGTGGGAGAAACACTTAGGGGTCAATGCCAGCTATTCAAGGTCAGTGTCAGTCTTTGGTTGGGAGGTGTGGACCATAGGAAAAGAGAAGTAACAAACTGAATACATTTATTTGGAAAATAGCATAGTCAGCTATAACCTTGAAAGCACACTTAAAAATAAGTCTCTTTAAATCCTTGCTTGCTGGAAAGCTTTGATTGATACAATGTTTGCATTTGCAGGAATCATTGCATGCTGGATTATAGCACTTCAAAGAATGAGACTTTTAGCTTTCAGTGTGAAATTCTTCATACACGCCCATTGTTAAGCCACATTTGTTTGTAAATTAATACCCTGCAGAAAAGTTGCAGATGAAAGAGATCTGTTTAAATGTTTGCTTGCCCTGAAAAAACATGGTACTGAAATTCTTGTTCTTTTCCTTCCCTTCCCCGCCTGCTTCCTCTTCATTACTGGTTATTTTCCTGGAGAGCCAACAGCTGAAATCCCAACATCAGGTAAATATTACATTTTTCTAGTATGCCTCATGGAAAGAACTAATGAACATAGCAGTGTTGATTAATGCATGCTACTCATCAGCAAGGCACAGTGATAATGTAAAGCAGCTTGGGTGAAGTGACAGCACTGCAGCTACACAGGTCTCTACCACAGGCTCTTCTTTTCATCTGGTTATGTGATATTCACTGTCCACCTTCTGCAGCATGTTTTGGTGAGGTAGACACAGGTGATCCTCACTAAAAGAGATGGTGTGACTCAGGTGACACATGCACCAGGGGACCCTGAAGAAGGCATTATTACAGCTGGTTGGAGGATGCAAAGTGCAGATGACCCATTTGAAGGCAGCTATTTATTCTGCTGTAGTCAACAGGGAATACTGAAATGGGCTCAGGTGCCTGAAGTGATATACTCTGCTTAATTGTGACTGCCTTGTTAAATGGAGTCACAGACCAAATGCATTTGCAGTTGGGGAGAAAAGATGTGGGAAAGGAAACAGCACATGCTCTAAGTGAATGTAGACTATGAAAAACACCTGTCAATAAAATTAATCACAATCTATTGCTGCAGGACCTCTGAATGGTCACTATGGCTGTTCCAAAGGTCCATCTAGCTCCATATCCTGGAGTTTTTGTGTATTTCTCTCAGCTATTTGAGATCACTCTGGGAAAGAGTAAGAAGCAAACAATGGGCAGAGGCCTTCCCTAATGTATTTTGGCCACAAACAAACAGGTAAATCTGGCAGCAGTTAGGGGATTACAGAATTCAAATGCTGAAGTCTTTATCAGGATTTTCTAAACTGCTCTGCAGCCAGCAATATTCAAACAATATCGAACAACTCTACACAAAGCCCAGAACTGCTGCTGTCACTAAGTGTAGCAGGCACTGTTGCAATATTACAGACATTGTCAACATGCCATGAGAAACCACAGCAATTCTTCCAGGGAAATTATCAGAGAGAGAATCTTTGCACCATGTACTTATTGTAAAAGCCCTGTATTTCTGATGCCTGTCACTTAATGTTATTTCTTTGCAAATCTTTCTAGCAACAAAAAAGCCAAAGACAACTAAGGAAAAAGAAGGTAGGAATTTACTTCATTTGTTCATATATATGTAGAAGATCGCAATAAAAATGAGATTGAAAATTTGCATGTATTATCGGTTGAGACAACCCCTAAAATATCTGTGTTAATTCCCAAAGAATTTTACTTCAAAACTCTAGGTAAAATCTATTCTGCAGTGCGTTTACTGAACTTAAACTGTGCTGCTTTTTCTTTGTAGAAAAAACAACTGAGAAGAAACCGCTGAAAGATGAAAAAACTAAAGGTAATAAAGGGATGCAAATCTCTGCAAACAGCAATAAAAATGCAAACAATTCAGGTTTGGGGGCTTTTATGGGATTGGAAAGAGCTGTTTTAGTCTTTCTCCACACATGCAAGTAAGCCAAAATGATGAAATTGTACATAAATCCCCAGTAATTGAATGTCTGGTGTCTCCTTTGCATATGAGCATCAAAGATTACCTCAGCACATCCAATCTGGCTGCAGCTGTGCCCTCCCTGTGACCTGTCCAGCCCCCAGCACCGGAGCCCAGGATTAGCAGTTCCCACTCAGTCTGCTCTTGTGCTCCCTGCTGAGGGAGTGCAAAGTTCATCCCAGCTTGTCTGATGCCTTAGGTCACCAGCTTCATGCTGCAAAATAACCACACTGATAACAAGAAACATTTCTTTTCCTACACCAGACTGACTTCATGATATTCTGGCTAACCTCTTGTACACAGCACTGCCTTAATTGTTCCCTTACAGTAATATGCAAATGGAGAAATTGTTTCTGCTACACCTCTAAAGATAATTAACAGCAATAAATTATAGTATTTTATTAAGGAAGTGATTGAAGTCATAAATATCTTCTTTACATTGCTTAAATGAAGTGACTTGCACATAAAATTTGTATATTGAAATCCCGAACCTCAAACGCTAACAGTGGCACTGGTGCAAGTTCACTAAACTACTGTTTGCTTATATGGTGTTGCTGGAGAGAAAATTTATCTGTTTAAATTATTTACTAGGAGAACCAGGCTTAAAAAATCTGGTTTACAAAAATCCCTATCTGAGAGATGATTCCAAGAAGCAAATGTATTTCTTATTGAAATTTATTTCAGTATTTTGACCTAAAACTGTAGATTAATTTATTATCTATATTTTTTTAATGTGTCCCACCAGTAAAAGAAGATCCACGACATCAAAACCTGACATCAGGTACATGATTTTCTTTTATTGCAAAGGATTCAGGAAAGTTGTGGTTTGTAGTTTGGTTTTGTTTGGTTTGTTTTGGGCGGGTTTTTTGAAGGGAGATCACACTTATAATATTTTCACATTTCTAATTCAAGTCTATGGGACAAGATGTGAGACAAGCCAGGCAAATCAAATCCATAAATCTTGTTCCTGTGAAGAATGAATTCCTGAAATTGTATTGCTTTACCACTTCCTAAATTTTAAACCTATATTCATCTGATTACCTCATAAAACAAGAGGTCTGTAATTAATTAAAACAAGAGGTCTGTAATTAATTTGGCAGTGCAATATTTAAAATTAATATTTTCTCCTCATAAAAAACCTTTCCTGTAATAAAGTCGTAGGGACATAGGGAGAAACATGCTCAATTTGTTTTCTCTCACATTAATAAACATCATCTCCCATCACAGTCTACCCCAATTCTACTCCAGCAAAAATGGTGAATAAAGATGGGCATCTCAGGAGAAAATTTCCCTCTATTGTGTAATCATGTTTTTACTAGTTTACTACAAAAGAATATATATGTTCCAGGTTCTTGACTAGTATAAATTGAATTAATAGCTATGACTTCAGTAGAACTGCATTATTTCAAAACAGACAAGGATCAAAGTCTTTAATCTTACCTGAGGTCTAACTGGCTTACAAAGAAAATATAAATTACATGTGGATGTGATTCCTCCTAATGCAACTTTGTAGTCTAACCCACTGAGGAAAGTATTTCACTTGTAATCATCCAGACTATTTTGTTGTACATGCCTTTTTCACCTCTTTACTTTAAGTAGAGTAATTTAGAGTCCTACATCCATGATATAAAACATGTAATATATGTGCAGTTATATGTATCTATTTATTTAGAAATATCTATTTACTCATATGTAGAAACCTTAAATCACAGAGTAATAGAAAAGATACCTAACTATAAAACAAGTGCAGAACGATCTGTTTTCAAGGAAGAGAAAATACAAATGAAGTGCTAAGATAAAACTTGGATTTGTGACCATTTGTATTATATGAAAATATTTGCACACATGGCTCACTTTGTTTTATAAAGGCAACTGCATTTACATAAAAACAGCTTGGATTTTTTTATCTTATTTTCTTTAATCAGGAACACAGAGATATGGATTCAGATATAGAATTTAATTCCTCTAGATTATTATGTTATCAACTGACAGATAGAGAAGGTAGAATCCATGCAGTCAAAAATTTATTGGTATTTAATTAACACAGAATTTTTATAGATCGGGAAGTGCTAATCATAATATATAAGCAGTACATTAAACCAAAGATTTTGCCATGAGAGAAAAGAATTAATAGCTATGACTCATGCATCTCCTATGCATCAAAATCCCAAATATAGTGTAAGAGAAGAATGTACTAAAAATTTTCTCTAACTGGACTTTCTCCTGCCCACCACTCTCCTACAAAGTTTACATCATTCAAAAACTGTGTTTCTGTGGCTTTCATTTACATTAATTATAATGATTGTTTAATTTTGTGGTATGTTATCACTGGGCAATTATTCTTGACTGGATGTTTCTCAGATCATGAGCAGCTCTGCGCAAAATCATTCCTTCACAACTGGCTTTGCAATCAGAACTTACTATTGTAAATGTTTTCAAAATATTCTTTGTTCACTGAAAAGAATAGTTAGCTTTCAGATGATGAAAGGTTTTCAGGAGAATATCAAACTCAAACATCAAACATAAAAGAAGAACTCTTTTATGGATTTTGTTTTTAGGTATTTGTTCAAATTGAGAATTTGATAGTTTAGACCAAGTCCCAAGTTATATGTAGTTGAATTGGCACTTAATAACTTTTCCCTGTTTTGCATGCAGCTTAAGCCAGTGGTTTTTTCCCAGTGCACTGAATACTAATTTTTTTTTCCTGATAAATGGAAATAGAAAAGGATTTACACATTCTGAGCTAATCTAAAACTTTAAGTGCTAAATCTTCATTCAGTCTTCAAAAGCTGAATAGAGTAAATTCCCGTGTTCTTAGATTTTGCTCAGAACCCTTCAACCTTTCCCTGATATTAAAAAGCAATCAGATAGAGAAGAACATGCAATTTTAAAAGCTGAATATAGCTGCAATTTTAGAATGCTCCATATTTGAACAGCATTTTAAGCACTACTTTACCTTTCATAGATAATGGTGCTATGTGCAGAAGACACTAAATTTCACTCTCCTGTAGATTTGCAAGCAATTAATTAGAATGCTTTCCTCTTGTTTTTCTTCTCCTAAATGTCAAAGTTGACACCTGGACAGAGACTGAAATTTACCAACAGAAAAAACAAAACAAAACAAAACAAAACAAAACAAAAAAAAGGAATTCTGGGAACTCCATTTTTATTTCTATCTTATAACAAATGTATTTGGAAGCACACATAAGCAGTTTTTTGACTCCTGGAATAAAATTTAAGGAAGGTACAGATTCAATTCTCTAGAGAGGATTATCTACCATACTCTTTATATGAACAGTTGTACACTTATGCACATTCTAGTTTGTTTCAAGGTTAATATTAGAGAAAGAAAATCTAAAGGTTGATTAAATTTATTCTAATTGTCTTCCAACTACCCTCTTCTGGAACCAATGCATATTGCATTTATAATGCAGTTAATTGAAGAGTTGATGTTTTTACTGGCCACAGATGTGCAAATGTGGCAGAAATAAAGAGAGACTGTATTGCAGGAGGATGAAAAGTGAGAATTAACGAAACTGATAGTATTCTTATATGTATTGTTTTTTAAATTAGAGAAAAGTTTGGATTATTCTCAAGGACAAGTAAAACCAAACCACTCATGATAACTTCCTTGTAAATAGATGCATCATAAATTGACTTACATAATTTGTGCATCTACCCTCAAAACTTATATAATTTGTGCATCTACTCTTATATGGTATTAGAAGTTTGAAATTTTCTTAGACATGGGTGAAACTTTCTTTGATGTGGGAATTGTTATACCTACTGTTCAGTTAAAGAACTTGTACTTCTGTGAAAACTGAAATTAACATTAAGCAGAGTTGGAACACTGCTTATATGAACATACTATGGACTACATATCTTTTATGGAAAGAAAAGTTAGATTTTTCATCTACTTCTGCAATGATAGAGATTCTCAAATACAATACTGATTCTCAAACATGTTCTAGCATAAAGAACAATCATTTCATCATACTATCAATAGATATTCAATGCCACATATTAATCACCACATGAAAACCTCAGCTGCAGGGGGTGAATTCATTGTATGTCTTATAAGTACGTAGAGACTGGTTTAGTACTGATGTTGTTTTAGTGCTTTGCATTTTCTTTCTAGTAATATATTTTCCAAAGCAAAGATGATTAAAAAAAAAAAAAAGGCAGAAAGTTTTATTTGATGTGAGGTTTGGTATGACAGCCATTTGGGAGACTATGAAGGAGATTTCATCAGTGCTAAGGGAAGGTAAACTTGTCAGCAGTGCAGTGTGTGAGATTTTCCCCATATATTATTATTTTGAAAGAGACTAAGACCACTTCATTTTTTTTCCTTGGTTCTGGAGCATTTGAAGACTTTGGAATAAAATATGATTTTTTTTATTGTTCTGAAGTAGAATTTTTGTCAATTTTATCAAGCACAAACGTTGGTAATATTCTATAATATAGAAGCATTGAAGAACTTTTTAAAATATTGTGCAACAGTCAAAAGAGAAGGCAAGAACTTTGTCTCTGCAGTGTGGCTGTCACCTATAGACAGGTGGTGAACTGCAGATACTCTATTCTCTACTTTTCTTGTCACCCAGTCTGTGTGTCTCAGTTTTATGATGTCTCTGAGATACTCTCAGCTGTTTTGTCCAGAAATTCAGCTGCATAAACTTATACTGACTAGAATTTTCTCACCAGAATTCAGCAATAATCACTAATATTTATGTTGTTGTTTTCTGGACATAAGAAAGTCTACTGTCTGCTAGAGCATCATTAGAAGGAACTGAAATTCTGAGAAGCTTCAGAATTTCTTGTAAAAGGTCTGTTCTCGTTTATTTACAAGACCTGTGTCTGTGTAGGTTATTCTTATTAAGATTTTCTGGGGCCAAGCCAGTACATCACCCACCAGTGCAAGAACTCAGCATGAGAGCAGGATGAACTGTGCACTAAGGCTGCTTGCAGGACAGTCCATGTAGAACCATCCATGTAGAAGTCCATTCTCCATTCTGTGAATATGCAGGAATGTCCCAACATTTCATGTTGGTCAGAATTGTGAGGACCAAGACTGAATATGCAGGCCTTCCAGCAACCTGTTTTTAGTCATTCCATTATTCTGAAGTTGACTCTTAAGCAAATACTTGGAGACTAAATCTTGTCAGGCTTGTCTAAATGAAGACATGGAGGAATCCTGCCCATTTAGAAGATGCATATGTTTAAAGAGCACAGTTAAACCATGTTAAATGCTGGAGTGGTCATTTATTATGAACTAAGGTGACCTTGATTTAATTTAGTTTAATCTACTGCGAAATCTTCAGTGAGGCTGCTTAAATACTGAATGAGCATCTACACAACATTTTATATGGACTAATTAATCTCTTTTTAATTTACCTTGAATTAATCTTGCTGATTTTTTCTACATAGAAAAGACATCCAAGGGGGAAATTTCAGCCATATTTTAGTACACTAGGTAAAATGAAAACTTTAGGATCTGTCCTGAAACTGATTAAATGTCACTGGAAAATTTCTAATAGATTATAATAAGTTTTGAAACTCAAAATGTGTAAAGACACGCCAAAAGGATAAACAAAATATCAGGTTTTATATTAATGATGAGTGTATAAATAACCTCCTGGCGTAGTAGCATTATAATTTAAATTATGAATTCTGGAGATTTTACTTAAATGCCAAAGTTTTAAGTTTTATCTTTCAAAACAAAAAATCTTCACAGTGAGAATCTACAAGCACTTTGGGTTCATGTAATTTCTTCTACAGGAGAATCTCCAACATCTATCCTTAGCTCTAAATTAATCTCTTTTTTTTTTTTTTTTTTTTTTTACTTTTGGCTATATTTGGTAATTTAATTGCCTTGAGTTTATTTGTCTAGATTTATTTACAATTGGGAGTTACTGAGATTGAATCTCAGTTGTCTTTGCCTTATGACAAGAGCTATATGGAATCAGTTTAAAGGCCACCTCCCCAGAGAACAATCATAAGTTTTCACAGCTATCAACACAGTGAAAAAAGGAGATGATTCAGTTTAGTTTACAACTAAATTCAGTTTAGTGTAACAACTAAATATTAGCTATATGTTAATGACACTTGAACATCATTAGCTACTGAGAACATGTGATTATTATGCAAACCTGAGCTGTGCCACAACCATGAATATGCTTTACAAATTCCATTGATAGACTCTTATTTTAAATCTGTAAGAGATAAATCCTGAAGATCAATAAGCAGATTGAGTCCTTGTCAATCAAATCCCTGTTTAAAATACAAAGTCAGAGCCAAAACATTGTTTTAGAATATCGTAACGTCCAAAAGAGTCTGCCAAAGAGGTTCCATAAAGCTTAAGGTTTATTCATATATAAGGCAAATTACTGTGCAAGCACAGATTTCTTTTAATCCTACATCCCTGGTTTTGAAACAGGGCAAACTGCTGAGGTAGTGCTCTGTTCCCACAAATATTTCCTCGGGGTCCAGAAACGTGATTAACAATTCCTGTCTGCCAGACATGTTTTGAGTACAACCAAGCCACCTTCATCAGGCCCTTGACAAAATGCAGTTGTAGGTACTTTGCCTTTAAAATGATAGAGACAATGATAGTTCCTTTATACCTTTGTAGTCATTGTGTAGTCTCTAAGGGGTTAAGACGAAATTCTTCCAAAGCCCTCTCCAACTGGAAAGCCTCAGCTTTACGGTATCTATTTTCCAGAAGGGCACTAGGGCTTCTGACAAAGAAGGAAGCTTCTGACACAAAACAGTGTAGGAGGAGTGCAAGCTGCTTGCTCCTCTCGATTTTGCACAATTCCAGATCCATCAATACAAGAGTCATTGGTACTGGAGGTTAACAGACAAGACTTCTATTTGATAGGTCTGTTTCTGTTTCAGAAACTTCTTTATGCAAAATACTTCAAAATGGTTACCAGGTAAAATAATTGCAGACTACATTTTGTGCTCCCAGGCATACCTAGTAATGTATGGAGATGGCTCCTGTGGCTCATGCATATTCACAGCACTAAGTTTAATATCTGGAGAGCTCTGCGGTTTACAATGGAGAGCTATTTCCTGTTGTCATTGAAGATCTGCTTTGTGAACATTACTTCAAATGTGGGAGCTAGAACTTAGCTAAAATCTTGCTCAAAGTGTCTGAAGTCCACCCTAAGTCTTGGTCCACAAACATTATTAGACCTCTCCCACTGCAACTGATAATGTCTCGCATGAGCTTTGGGTAGTTTTCTATATCAAAAGAAGATGAAAAAAGTTCTACCAGAGAATACTCTGAGGAAAAACTCACAGAGAGCAATCCCAGAAATAAAGGACATTTGAAAAAAAAATTAATTGGAGGATAAGCAAAAGTTAAAAATGAACAAAGTAATCAAAAGTTGAGGTTTTTTACAATTGACTCATTGATTCCTTATTATGTTAATCCCAAAATTTATTTGCCTAGTAAATTATTAAACACCTATGTTTTCTATAAATGCAGGACAGATTGGTGTAACTAAATACACAAAGGTCACAGCCTATGGGGAAAAAAAAAACATGAAAAAATTTATCATTTAACACACTGGTCTAGGTCCAGCAGAGAGAATCTGTTTTGCCTGAATTTGAAAAACGAATCCAATTAGTAATGTTATTTATGCCTGTTGAAAAATGAGTTAATTCTTTTCCTCTTAACTGGGTCAAAACACTTTTCTAAAACTAAACTAAATGGCTCCAAACACTTGTAAACATATGTTAAATTTATTTCAAGACAATGAAGCAAAAACATACCTGTATAAGTGTCTGAAAAATTTTGCCACAAACAAAATATAAATGTCTAGTATCTTAGTGAGCATTGTTATGTTCACTTTGCCCTTTAGTTTGACTGGCATATCTTTGACTGGCAAATCACATTGCAAGAGAAGAGAAAAAAAGTACATATTATATATATTCCCATGACATACTTTGTGGAAGTAAAGTTATATTTAAAATGTAACTCTTCAGCAGTTTTCTGAGTCAGAGATTATTTATCTTTGTTTCAGATAAATGGCCATTTCTTCAACTCCCTCTTCAGCTTTAGGGAAGTAATTGCTGTCGTATTTTTTCGTCAGCATAGGTTTTGTTTTTAAAAAACTTATCAGCTAAAAACAGGCATCCTGATTTTGGAGTGAATTCATGTTTCCAGACTATCATCAGTATAGTGAAATCCAGTGGAAAAATCCTAATTGTGTGATACAATTTTTTAATCAGTGGCAGCAGATGTTGTGAAATATTTTAAGACGGCAGCCTATTGAGTTGCTACAGTTTCTTCCTGTCTTTCCTTATTCCCAGAACTGCAAATTCAGGGTGAAGAAGACATTCTAATTTAGCTCCATTTTTCATTGTAAGTAGCACACAGGCATAGATCTGATTTTTCTAATCTTAAGCACTTAGAAAAGAGCATATTTGCTCCATGGTGAATCAGAGAGGAACCTTTTCAGTGGGTTACTCATCCCTTCGGAATCTGAATTGCCTCCCAGCTTTATGTCACATGGCTAGTGCTAAATCCAGAAGGTAGTGCCTGCAGTGCCTGTTGTTAAGCAGGATCGATGTAGTTCTACCAGGGTTTGCCAGCAGTTCAAGTTCATCAGACAGTTCAACACTGTCTCTTTACTGAGTTTTACTGTCATAAAAGAAGTCCTGCTGCTCCCAGCAGAGGAGTTCTCATTGAAGAAAAGTGTGTGAACATAATGTTACACAAAATCCATAAATAGCCCAAACCTTTATTTAATAAAGATTTCAGTTAGAATGATAACTGAAATGAAGAAATCACTTGCATCATTCAAGCTCCAGCTTCCCTTTCATCAACTGCTTAACTGCCTTATCATACACTGCTTCCCTCCTCTCCCTTCTTTTCTCCTCCCCTCCACTCCTTTCTCTATCCCATGCCTTTACAGTAAAATAAATATATGGTATTAACTTCCAGTTACTTGTTATCCTCTCTTATTAACATAAAAGGTTCCCTGATTGTTTCTTCCTTCTTTGGTTTTATCCTTCCTTGTGTACATAAATGTGTTTGTATGTAAAATTTAAACCAATCTTTAAGTGAATTAGACTTATTTATAAACAATGATTTTCTTGAAATATGTTGAAATTACATTAGTTGAATGTACTGGACATAGGAACAAGTTGACAGAGAAAACATCATGCCTAAATTTCATGACCAGCACACAATGTGTCTTACTATGGCACTGTCAGTGTTTACTGAGCAATTGCAAGAGAATCTAAATTGGTTTTGCTTCCCACCAAAACCACTGTAGTCTCCTGTAATTACTATTGCACTGTGAAAAAATTCAATAAATCCTGGTCCTTCTTATACATAATTTTTTGAATGATTCATCCATTTGCTCCTATGTTGTTTCAGTAATAAAACAAATCATGCCAGTACTGGACTCCTTTGAAAACTCAATGCTAGCAAAATAGTAAAGCCTGTGTGCTCTGATTATTGCTATGCTTTGTTGGAAGTGTCTGCATTACCACATATGTGTTGCACTGTTACATCTTGCATGGTTTTACTGTCTAACAAAAAGAATTTTTTAAATTACTTTTGGGGGAATGTCACTTTGGGGATATTCACACATGTATGGGAGAATTACGTGGTTTGTGTGCAGTGACCATAACATGGAATGTAACAATATTCCATAAATATACAGCTTATTTATCTTTTTAGCCTTCCCACTAGACAATGCAAGAGCCAGTCAACAAAATACAGAATTTTTTCCTTAAATGCTTGTTAGATGTAATCGGTCACACTCAGGCTAAAAGACAGAAACAATAAATTTCACCTTCTGTTGCAGAATTGGCTTTCTTAGAATAAATATCACACTCATTGAGCTTTGTTGTTATGTTTCAAAAAGGGCACTGATTTTGACAAGTGACAGATCATAACTGCTCTTAACCAGTTCTGTTCCTTTAATCTTATATATATATATTTACTGTGGTGATATTTTCCCCTCTAATGACATTAACTATAATGAGAGTGCCCTTCTAGTGCTATTGATTTGATACATTTTCATTATTTTTTATACTAAGTGTTATTAGAGACATGTACTACTGACTTTGCACTGATACTATTTTTTTCCACATTGAAACACCAATAAATAAAGGCTGATTTCTTTTGTGTATTCAGCAAAACTTAGGGACAAATTGGGACCACAGACACTCATTTGGAGCAATCTTCCATGTGTTTTTTTTTCTTGCTTTTGAGCATTTTTGTGAGAAAAGGCATATTAACTCTTATAAAATAAATCTATTTTACCTTCTCCAGACCTTGCTGGAGAAGTCCCACAATGCCTGAAAAAGAGCTGTTAAGCAGAATCTGAATTCTCATGGCTGTAATTAGAATGTTTTTGCTAGTATTTAATTCTGCTACTCAAACATCTTTAGCCCTTTTTCATTATAACTTCTTATTTGACAGATCCCTTGATAAAATGGATATGAAAACTTGGATGGTCTTTGCAGAGATATGCAATTAATTGCATTGCTTCACAGACACTTTGAAAGTAGCTCTGAGAGCTACTTTCCAAACATCCTTCATTTTCTTTTGTTATTCAAGACGCAAAATAAGAAGCAAAAGAAGCATCCTCATGGCATAATTACTTTATTTTCCCTGTCTATGCATTGTCTACACAATGCTAGAAAAATGTCATTTGAAGAGGATGTTTTTAGATATGTAGAATTGACTTAAAGTGGTGGTGTTTCTTTTTTATTTGTAATAGACATATAAATGTTTTCTCCTCTTCTTTTTCACATCCTTCTTACCATTAAACATTGTAATTCTGAGAATGACAGTAGCATGACTGTACAGCATGACCAATAGAAAGGAGTTGAAAAGAATTTATTGAAAAATAAATAAGTTCATTTTTTTACTCAAACATATTGTTTTGAATAGCAGATGTTTATGGGGCATGTTGTGAACTAAAGAAAACAGTATTTGGTCTCCTGCCGAGGTCCTCGGTATTCAACTTTTCTATTGAAGAAATAAGATGTAATTAAATGTCAATTGCACAGAGCCACTAAGCACAAAGACTTACATTCTTCTTTTTAGCAAGTGTGAAGGCAAAAGTTTGTGATATTTATAAAATATCACAAATTCCACATGATTTCCCTTCCTCATCTGCCCTGTGCTTTGCCTGGTCACTTTGTTATACTGTAATGTTACATAACAGGGCCATAATTGCCTGACAGGAAAAGAAGGGGAGCAAGGGGGGAAGTACTGGCTTCTGTTCCTGACCCTTCAGTAAGTGAAAAAATCTTTGGCTTCCAAGTCATTGGAACATTTTTTTTGACTGTTCTGTGGTTCAGTTTTGATTGCTGAAATTTGTTTGCACTTCATGTGCATTCCTGAGAAGCAGTCACAAGTAAAAGAGTGTAGTTGTTAAAACTTTTAGTTTATTTGTAATTGTCTACTGATTAGTAGTTTATAATACTATGATTGTCTGAATTTTTGTGGGTTTTGAATTGTTTATTTCTATTAGAACAGCCTCTAAGTGAAGAAATTGGATTCAAACTAGAAAACAATTGTCACACATTCTCTGTAATTTTCTCTTAATAACCGATCTGTTATTGCTAAAAGAGTTTTCTTTTTAATAAATATTTAATTTGGTGACTTGTATTATAAACAGCTATCTGAGCATTATAGAAAGGAGATTTTAATCATTGTAATACACAAACAGGAACACCTTGATACTCTTTAGGATTATTAAATTTTATTATAGGATGCTTTCCTGCTTTTTGCTAAAGAACTGAAAACACCAGGACAGTGCTCTTGCAATATTCCTCACATTTCTTTAAAGCAGCCCCCTGCGTGACATGCACATCACTTAGAGATCAAGAGCACAAATAAGCTCTATGGAATATCTGTGTACTTTATTGAGTAACTCTTGAAGGTACTTAGCATTTCCACTATATAAGCCCTAAACAACTTCACACAAGCTTTGAATCCAGGGGGGTTTGTCCTCATATAAGAGCATCAGTTCTAATGTGTTAAAAAAGCATTATGACACTTTTCCAGCATTGACTTTTTTGTTTCCTCAGTAGCACTCGTAAGGGGAATTTAAGTAATGATATGCATTCTCATAAACTGCATCCTAAACAAAAGTGTAGCCAAGATATAAGGCTCTTTTCTTCCTGCTTAAGCTGGTAACAATGTCTATTTAATATGTCTACTGTTGAACCACATTTTTCTCCTACTGTTCCTTCTTTTTTCTTTTTGGTAACATTTGCTCTGAAGATATGAGACAATACATTCAAAGTGAGAGCCTGCTTCAGTTTGAAAAAACACATTCTGCATTCATATTGAATGTGGGAATTGCAAAGGAAGTGTGGGATGTATTTGTACTCTTATTTGCATGCCAAAATTCAAATTGTTCTCTTGACTATGGTTTGTATTGTAACACTGTTGTGGACACAGTTCCAAAGATGTCAGTATTTTCTGAATGAATTTCTTATCTGCATGTTTTCTAGCTGAGGTTTGCTAGATAAAGCAACATAAGAAGAGTAACATGAAACAGAAATTGTAAAGAAGCCATAATAAAAAGTGTAATATCGAAACTATTTCATCCTGCATGGACTTACTATATGGGCAGCTGACTTTATTTTACCTAACAAGTTAGAACACGCTAGAGACAGATAATTCAGTTTACAAAAAAGTATGAAATTCATCAGCCTTATTAAAAAAAAAAAGTTAGATACCAGAAAATATGGAAACTTGCAGCATGTTTATTTCAAATCTCTGATTGTCTAATTAGATAAAATATAAAAAATCCATTCCATTGTGGAATGATGATGAAATTTGCTTTTGTAAGTGACTAGTTTTGCACTGGGAGAATTAATAAGACACAATCTACAAAGATAGTATGGGGAAAAGACTTTTTAATAGTTTGACTATTTCCAAAACCTGAAAATTACATCCTTCTCTACCTATATTTGGAAGCATAACACCTTGCTTATCAAATCTTGTACTCTTATAACTGTAGCCACTAGATCACATATACTCTACAACATATCAGAATAGTTCAATCTTTTACCAAGTGAATCTGCTTGAATTTTAAATCTGGTGTTAACATTACCTTATTATTAGGATAAATTCATTAAGCATTATGCCTTAGTTTGTCTAACCCTCTAAAGAACATTCGAAGAAAATGGGGACTTTTCAGAATTAAGCATTTCAGATTAATTCCAAGGAAAGTCCAATTTAAAATTATTAATACATACTCTTTTCTTTGGTTTTGTAGACTGTTGAAAAAAACCACAAAAGTCTTTTCAAAGCTTGTGGGTTGAGATAAAAATAGTTTAATAGATAAAACAAAAAGCCACATGCTCAAGCAAAGCAAAGCAAGGAATTCATTCACTCCTTTCCATGGACAGGCAGGCATCCAACCATCTGCAAGAAAACAGGGCTCCATCATGAATAACCTTTGCTTGGGAAAACAAATGCCATCACTCCCCTTCTTTCTTCCTCCAGCTGTGTCTGCTGAGCACGATGCCGTGATATGGAATATCCCTGTGGTCAGTCAGGGTCTGCTGTGATTCCCCCCTACCTCCTTGAGTTCCCTCACTGGTGGAGTGGGTTGAAAGGCAGAAAGGACTTGATTCTGTTAATCCAGATCAGAAGGAATTAAACCATTCCTGAATTATCAACATTGTTTCCAGAAGAAAGCCAAAACAATGTCCTATATTACCTACTACAGAGAAAACAAACCTACCCCAGCCAAAACCAGCACATCCTGAAAGAATGATTTTTTTTTCCTCCTTACCTTAAAACCTGTTTTATATATCCTGCCTTTTCTAGTTCCTTGTTCTTATTTCTGTCCTATTTGCACTGTTTATCCTATCTTGCTTCTACTCTTCAGGCAGAGAAATAAACAAAACACCCTATTGTTGGGTGAGGGGTTTGGGGGAGTTTTTGTTACCTTTGGGGTGTATTTGGTTATCTATGCCAAAAAAGAAAAATTTTAAAAATAGCTTGCAGCTAATTTCAGCACTGAAAGTTTCACAAATTGGAAACAGATTATGTTCGTCTTCTGAAAACAATTAGCAGGAAAATTTAACAAAAGTCATTACTACCATCCCTATTTCTCCTGGGGTTCCTTTTTATGTAACATTTTTCTGATGTTTTCTAAAGATAGATGATAAGTAGTAGGCTGTATAAACATTTGAATATCACTTCAACATATTGCAATCAACATGAGTACATACCAGCCAAAAAAGGGCTTACTTCACAAACACTGCAGAGAGAATTAACACAACAAAGCATTAACATTCCAAATAAGCAATTATAAAGTGATATTTAGCAGTACACATTCCAAGTAAACATGATTCCTAAATAATATTTTTCAAAAATAATTTTTTTCTCTTTTTTTTTTTCCATTTAGAATTATGGGCCACATATTTACTTTGTAGCTGCTGATTGAGTTTCAAAAATCTTAAAGTTTGTCCTTTCCTTTCTCCTTCATTAATTTAGTGGCTTTTAACAATAGATTATACATGAGGTTTCCAAATTAAATGATTGCAGCAGCTAGTTCTACAAGTGGTTTTAGAATAATGATCAGGTAACACCTCTGGAAAACACTGTGGTGTCAGGTATGCTATAATTGCAATACATAAATAACATAACCATGTTCAAAATACTTGCAGATATATAGCCGTGTAAGTTAGTCCTTTACAGAACTTTGCAAATGCATGTGAAGTAAAAAGAGGTACATTTTTGCATTCTGATAATATGTAAAACACAGGGGGATAATAATGTTAATGATAATACCCATAAGTAAGATATTTATTTGTATTTATTTGGGCTAGAAAGTGCATGGTGCCCTACTTGCCTTCTTCATGAAGGCAATGACTTCTTCATGAGTGCAATTGACTTTTTTTATTTTCATTTTTGTATCCATAAAAGAAATACATAGAAATAGTTTCCTTTTAACAGTAGAAGGTAAATTTGTAATTGGCATTTTTCTTCCTTTAAGGAATTTCTCTTTGTTAATCTTGCATCCACTGTGTTTAAAATTTAGGGAATTTTGTGTTTGTGGGTTTTTTTTAAAAAGATCTGATTGAAAAATCTCTAAGTATTTTGGTAGGATAGTGCCAGTTTTAATCACAGTGGTTCTCGTGGCAATATATTGCTTGTAGTTAATTTTATTCATAAAAGTTACTTTAGTAAACATTCTTGTTTAGTTCAAGAATGGAATAAGTCTATTTGTTGAAATTATATCTCAGAAACTTTCTGGTTCTGCCAAGTGTGTACATAGAAGAGTCAGTGGTGGAGGACTTAGCACTTTCACCCAGTCCATTGCTTGTCAAGCCTCACAGAAGAACCTTGATCTGACACATTTGGGCTGTGAATTCTATTCAGGGGAGTTTCTTTTTCTCTGTTTTCTGAAAAATCTGAGATTCATCTCACAGAGAAACAGAAACACTGAGAATTTGGGGAAAAAATAATTACCATTGTTAGACTTAGTGAAAAAGCGGTAAGTCATTAGATGCAGAAGAATTTCCAATTTTATTTTAAAGTGTGCTTTTAGACAAAAAAGACTTAACCCTTGCATGAATCAGGCAAGAAAACCATAGAGGATAATACAACTGGGTTGAATATATCAGCATTTCTGACACACTGCTCTGTTTTCCACCACTTAATGGGACCTGGAAGTCAATAAATAAAGCCTGCACCCCAGTTTATAATGCAGAGAGCCCTGGAGTCCATTTCAGTTTAGAATTGTCATAGGAAACAGCTAATTATTTTTTAATTTTTTTTTTTTTTAATATGGGATGAACAGCAGGGGAAAGAAAAAGACACCAGAAAATCAATTGCATGAAAACTAACTTGTTTCAGATGCCAGCTTTCCTCCAGTCATTTTCCCAAACAGATAACTGACTAATAGTTGTCTCTTAAAATCTTGTCAATGTTAATCTCACAGTGCAAAACTTCGCTTTTGAAGCAAATTAGATCAATTCCATCTGTGCTGAAGTATGTGTTCTTAAAAGCTTTGAAAACATGATGAAAAGTATGACTGCATAGTATTCAAAAATGAAAAGGGAGAAAACATCTATGACTGTGAAAGGTCAGAAAATAGGTGCAGTCATTTGTGATCCCTTTATTCACAATAGAGGATCCTTCACCTGAAGTCCAATAAAATAGATATGAGTTAGATATGAATTAGATATGAGTCTTTCTGGAACTCTTCGATGTATCTGAAAATCACTGTGAAATATAAAAACAAAATATATATGTGTGAATTTTAGGGGATTACATTCACCTATCTCAAAATGCAAGTATTCTGGGAGAAGTGGGACTATAACACTGAGAAAAATGAGGTATTTAAATGTGAAATTGTCAACAATTTTTCATCTTGTGCTACAAGATCTCTCATTGAGCTTTTTAGCTAAAATTTTGTTGATATGTGAAACCTGGCTTGTGATCACACCAGAAATTAGTGATGTTATAACTGACCTAATGGGAATGAAATCATACAGATGTTTTCTGAAACAACATGGAATAGACTCACGGCCCCAGTTTGGAAACCATAAACATTAATCATCTCTTCCTTGTTTTCCTAGCTCCTGTCCGCTACTTTCAATGTGTCTTCCTAAATGGACCTAATGGATTTGGGCTGCAATTTCCCATTAATTCCCCTTCAAACAAGGAAGAAAAGACTCACTCAAAGACTTCCAAGAGAAAGACAAGGAAACCGGGGCAGTAGAGAGACTGAGTTCTATGATCACTGACATTTTGCACTTTATCTTTTCTGCTGAGGTCCACAGTAGCTACAGTGGTACTTGTCGTTGCAAGAATGTGATCCAGTTGCACACATGTACCTGGAAAAAGTTTCCATGGGGCAGCGGCAGAACAAGCAGTAATGAACCGTGTTTAACAAAGATAGAAATGTAAAAGTGCCCAGTTTCTCATGGAAAGGCTGCAATGCTAAAAAAGCATAACAAAGCATTGATGTGACTGTGTGTGTGAGCATGTGCGTGTGTTTTCATGCCTCTTTTGCTCTTGTTTTTCTTTACCTACATGCTCAGCATTGAAGTGAGTCTGTTTTCCATTTAATCTTACCTAAGGAGTGAAGGGTTGAATGTAGCTCTTATATCAGCAAGATTGCAAGTCTAGCTGCAATCCTAAACCATTTCTTCTCAACGTTCAATCAAATTGCTGACAGGAAAATGCCTCACTAAGTCATGAAAATGTGTTCTGTGACTGGTGCTATTTTTATGTCTCATTGACCAGTGCAGCCTGAAGCTCACACTTACTCGGAGCAGCTCAATACACTATCAGTAAGTTGACTCCACAAGTCATGTTAATGATGAATATTTCTATTTAATCTGGAACTGTAAAAGCATAGACTGTTTGCCTGCCTGTTGGTGAAATACAAGCTCTTCTCTTCCTAAGGCCCAAAGTGAGAAGGGAAATCACATGGCAAAAGTTACGAACATAAATGTTTTACGAACACGAAGATTCAAAGAAACAAATGAAATAATTATAGTGCTTCCACTTTTCTTCTGTGGCTAAATCAGATTGTTTTGCAGCAAAATCCATGTAAATGGACAATATACCAGCCAACCATTTGCTATTAGCTTAAGCCAGATGAAAACCTAGGATATGAGATGCCATTCACAAAACTAAAGCAACACAAATTTCCAGTAATTATGTGAATTTGATGTTATCTTAGATCTGTGAACAACAAAAACCAAACCCAAACAAGCAAAGAATCAGCAAAAAATGAAACAAACACATTAAATAATCCAGGTATCCCCTTTTATCAGATTAAATGAAAGGACTTCCTCACAGCACTGTAAATGGCTTACAGTAGAAGTGAAAGTAGATGTGCTTGTCCTCAACCTTCTTTTTTGCATTTATATAGAAATAAAGGATTGTTGCCCCAAAATAGAGACAAGATGGCATTTGATCCATTTAAAGGCACATGAATGAAAACAGGCATCTCACTGGTCTATGTCTGGCAATGTAAATAGCACATTTTTGCGAGCTGCTATTTGTTTGCATTTCCTTATTGTATTTTTACATTTAATCTGGGAAATTTACAGCAGTGACCTTAGTTATGTAGTTGCCTGCTGATGCAACATGATCCTCTTTGTGCAAACCCACTACTTGGAGAGTCTGAACAGCCCAAAAACGATATATCACTTTTTTATTTGTAGTATAGAGCAAGACAGCATTGGCCTCCTCCCTCTTACACTCTCCCTAGCCATCCATCTCACTTTAAGCAAATAATTGACTCACGAGTTTTGGACAACTGATTCTTTGACAGATTAGTGCAATCCAGAAAGCTTTGCTGTTACACTGCTGGGTCCAGTTGGTATTCTCTGATTACTGGTCATGGCCTTACATGAACTGGATCCTTGGTCTTAATGTGCTCTGATATTGCACAGGTCATGTGCTGCTAAAACTGCCACTGCAACAAGCAGTTTAGGCAGTGGTGACCAGAAAGAAGCAGGAACAGGTCCTGCTTTAGAAGTAGCTACTCCTTTGTAGAACCACATTCTAGATATGAGTGTTCATGGTGAATGTCCCCAGAGACCCCTGTGAAATCTGCTCTGGAGATAGCACTGCCAACAGAGAATTTTTAATGGTAGAATGATCATCTTCAATTTTCTTTTGGTGTCCCTTTTTATATTTCCAGCAACTTTTTCCTTCCCAATTTGTGATTTTTGTATATATTATGATGGATGTTATTGCCCTAGGTTTTTACTGTGAAAGCTGTCTTAAAAATGAGATTTTAACTTGCTGCAAAATCAGTTAACTCAAGATTTTATCTAATGCAAATAATCAGGACAAAAAAATATATATTATATGCCTCTTTTTTTTCATCGTCTTTTGGAAATTTTTTTTTCATTATAGTTAGCCGTAATCGTTCTTTCCTGTCTGAGATGGGAGATGACAAGAATTTGTTCTGGATCTCATTTCCATAATGTTTTGATTAGATATGTTTCAATGTTAGATATCTTAAAGCTTTGGAAATATAAACAATTAATATAATTGCATAAGTGATGTGAAATCAACCATTTAATTTTGTTTCCTAATCTTAGTCACTGCCTGAAAAATTAGAAAAAAACAGGTCCACTCTCAGAGAGGCAAGTGTTTTTCTCTTTAAATTCACCTGGAAACTTTAAAACATTTCCTGGTTTGCATGGCTTTACTCAAATTAGCCTGAATTATTGCAAAAACTTATGCTGATTGTTATACATTTTGGAAAATAAAATAAATAAACCCTGGTTTGGTGGCTGTGATATGTTGTTTTGTGAATTCAAAAGTGCAGGATAAGGGTTTATGTATACAAGCTTTAGAAATCTTCTGATAATAAAGATGCAATTAGGCTGGAAAAATTACCCATCCAGCATCGTATTTACTCCCAATGGGCTTTTAGCAACACTTAGCCAGCTTTTTACACACTTCATTGATTACTCTCTGACATATGTAAAGCTTGCTGCAGTCATTCAAGGTAGGAGTTCATCTACACCAAATCATTTATGTACATCAAAGTGCTTATTTATAACACAACTGCACAACCAGTACAGACAAAGCTGAGATCTCCAATGACAGATTTATAGTTCAGACAATTAGGAAAATGGACACAAGAAACTCAGAGAGCAAAAAATGGTGAGATTCCTCACTCCCACACCCCAGAGGAGCTTGCCTGTATCAGCAATGGTTAAGGCAGATGAGCTGGTGTGGGAAACAGACTACGGCCTGGAGGTGATGGAACTGCAGCTGCTCAGCTCTGCACTGGGGTTCAAGTGTTCTTTGCCCTGCGGAGTTTGGGTCCATCCCACACGTGAGGTGTGTCACTCTGCAGTTTGCCTGCACAATTTTCTCTGAGGTGTAAAATCTTGATGGAGTCAACAGGAGCGGTCATTTTCCAGCATGACCAGTGAGACAAGTTTGACACTGCTGCCTGAGCCAGAGCTGTTTGCTCTTGCTGGTGCAGTCCTCAGATCTCATCCCCAGCCCTCAGACCCTGTTCAGTTTCACACTTCTACCCATGTCACAGCTGGAGTCCAGTTTCACCCATTTAAAACCTCCCAGTAAGTCCGAGCTTTTCTCAATGGCTCATTTCTATTGCCCCAGGTAGTGAAGGGGTGCTCAGAAAGCCTGAGTAAGAAGAAAAGATTGATAAAGTCTTCTTTAGTGATTAACTGTGCAGGTGCACAGCATTGCAGGTGCCCAGGTGCTGGTGGGGGCTGCAGGGTGACCTCTGTGAGGGGCAGCCCTGGGCTGGACATGGCTCATTCCAGACAGCTCCAAGGCACCCACCTCAGGGCACAACTGAGCCCTGCTGCCACAGTGACAGTGCCTCGGGGAAAGCATTTGTGAGGAAGGTCTGAAAATGCCACAAGGAGAGAGAGGAGGAACAAAAGAGTGAGAAGCAGAAGATGGAGCACCAAGGTCAGAAGATGAGGAGGAAGATGAGCTGCTCTACACCAGGGCAGAGATTTCCCTACAGCCTGTGAAACACCCATGCCACAGCAGGCTAAAAGTCTGAGAAGGACAAAGCAGTGACGAGGAACCACCGTGGGCCAACCATTACTAACAGAGACTGGTGTGCAGGAGTGACTTTAAGCTTGAGAAAGGGGGATGAAGAATGTTAATTTAATCTTTGCCTTTCTGTTTCCCACTATCCAAATCATGAAATCATATATTTTTGTGAGCTTATTTTCCCTGAGTCTTCTTTGTTCACAACAGTAATTAGCAAACAAGTTGCCAGTCTTTAGCTCGACCCGTGAGCTTTCTGATTCTTGTTCTTCCTATTTTGTCCCTGAGGGCAGGAGTGAGCAGCTGGGTGGAGGTTTGGCTGTTAAGCAAGGCTGACCCACCAGAGCTGGTTGTTACACAGATCCTATACATGTCCTACTAAAAATCAACAAAATGCTATTTGTCCCACACTTGGAGTCACCACTTAGAACATAAGACAGAACACATGTAAATTTTACATTGTCACAAAAATTTGTCCCACCAATCCCCAACTCTAAAACTTCACAGATAATTTTTTTAACACACAGCCATTAACTACTTAGTGTAGTCTACTTTAGATGCCAAATTCTCCATGATAAAAACTCTAAGACAATATAATAGAAGTGCAGTGAGTACAGTTTTAGAAAGTTGTCTTTATCTGCTAGGACACAGGCACTCAGGAGAACGGCTGAAACACTTTTCACTTTCCTATCTTAAAACTTTTCTTCCACCACTCAGTATAGTAAGAAATGAGAGACTTACCCCTTTAGGGAGAATGCTGGTCATTTAAGCTGCTTTGAACTTAAGACAGTCAGCATCTGACTGCCCTCAGTTACATACCATTGGCAGCACTTCTTCCAGGGACTGAAGATCTTGGAAGCCAAGAGAAAAAATTAAAAGTATTGCATGACTGGTAGTGATGAAAGTGAAGATGTGAGGAGATGGTAATTGACAAAATAAAAGGAAATAAAAAATGCTTTAAGAGGGTTCCTAGGCAGGAACCCTACATGAAAGTAATATTTGCTAAAGTTTCATCTTAAAGGAGATGATATTTCTGCCACCTTTTAGTTCTCCAGAAGGAAGAAATACAAAGGCATTTGAAAATATGAAATATGTATTATTTATACACCTGAAAAGGTCACTAGATCTCTAGCTTGCATACCATCCATTTATCCTGAATGAAGTTCTCCAGAAATTCCCAATTAACCAAATACTTAAGAAGTCATATTATTCACCTGTGGGCAAAACAGAGTATACCTCCCAAAGCTGAATTCTTAGTCATTTGATTAAACAATGAAATAACATAACATTTTTCTCTTGGTTTATGGATTTTTGTGTATGCATGTTTTTTGTGATACATACTCCACACAACCATTTGTTCCAACATCCTCACATCTCAAGGACTGGGTTAGCTAATGTTGTAAACACTCCTCACACTGAAGAAGAGTTTTCTCCAATTTTCAGTTTTGTCTTTTATTGTGATAGAGATTAATACAACTTTTAAAATATATTTTATTTTGTCTGGTCCAAAAGCCTAGCAATTCATTCAGTAATGCTTCCTTTGGGAAAAGTTTTGTAAGAATTGCCCTTTCCAGCTACCACTTTTTTATGTAGCTCTTTTACCAATACTCAATAGGTAAAATGTGTTTACAACTTTGAGCATTTTTCTTTGGATGAGTTGCTTATTCTCAAAGGGAAAAATATGTTCTTTCTCAAATAGTTACCCCTGTGTCCCCTTTGGGTTGATTCTTGTTCTCTTATTAAGAAGAATCTAAGTTGTTGTGTTTTTCTTCTCCATCAATTGCAGGAAAAGACCGAGTTCAAAAACGTTTATGGAACCTGAAGGTGCACAAGTCCATGGGACCTGGCAAGATACAACCATGGGTACTGAAAGAACTGGCTGAGGAAGTGGCTATGCCACTATCCAACATATTTGAGAAGTCATGGCAATCTGGTGGAGTTCCCACTGACTTGAAAACAGGAAACATAATACCCATTTTTGAAAAGGGAGATAAGGAAGAACCAGGAAACGACAGGTCAGTCAGTCTCACCTCAGTGTCTGGCAAGATCATGGAGCAGCTCCTCCTGGAAACTGTGCTGAAGCACATGGAAAATAATGAAATGACTGATAACAGCCAACATGGCATCACTCAGGCCAAATCATGTGTGACAAATTTCTTGGCCCTCCACCATAGGGTAACGGCAGTGGTGGATGAGGGAAGGGCCACAGGCATCATCTCCCTGGACTTGAACCAAGGCACTGTCCCTCATGACATCTACGTCTCCAAAATGGAGAGACGTGGATCCAATGAGTGGGCCACTGGGTGGATAAAGAATTGGCTGGATGACCATGCTCAAAGTGTTGAAGTCAGTGGTGCACTGTCCAAATGGAAAGCAGTTCCAGCTGGTGTTCCCCAGGGCTCGGTGTTGGGACTGGTGCTTTTCAACATCTTTGCTGGTGACACGGACAGTGGGTTTCAGTGCACCCTCAATGAGTTCTTCGATGACACCCAGGTGTGTGATGCAGTCAACACTGTGGAAGGAAGGAATAACACCCAGAGGGACCTTGTCAGGTTTGAGAGGTGGGCCCAGGTCATCCTGATGAAGTTCAACAATGCCAAGTGCGAGGTCCTGCACCTGGTTTGGGGCAGTCCCAAAAACATATTTAGGCTGAGCAGAGAGTGGAAAGAGACTAGCCCTGGGGAGAAGGACATAGGGTTGCTGGCAGATGAAAAGCTTGACATGACTCAGCAGTGTGTACTAGAAGTGAAGAAAGCCATCTGCATCCTGGGTTGCATTAAAAGCAGCATGGCCAGCACATCAAAGGAAGTGATCCTCTCCCTCTACTCTGCTCTGGTGAGACCCCACATGGAGTACTGTGTTCAGGACTGGGAACACCAGCACAAGAAAGATGTTGGCATGTTGGAGCAAGTCCAGGAGGGAGTCATTAAGTTGACAACAGGGCTGGAGCAGATCTCCTACAAAGATAGGTTGAGAGAGATGTGGCAGTTCAGCCTGGAGAAGAGAAGGGTTCGGGGGTACTTAATAACAGTCTTCCAATACCTAAAAGGGGCCTGCAAGAGAGCTAAAGAAGGACTTTTAACAGCATGTAGTGACAGGGCAAGAGAGGATGGCTTTAAGCTGAAGGAGGTTGGGTTTAGTTTAGATATTAGAGAGAAAGTTTTTACTGTGAGGGTGGTGAGGCTCTGGAACAGGTTGCCCAGAGAGGTTGTGGACTCTCCATCCCTGGAGGTGTTCAAGGCCAGGTTGGGCAGGACTTTGAGATACCTGCTCTAGTGCAAGGTGTCCCTTGGCAGAAGGGTTGGAACTAGATCTTTAAAACCCCTTCCAGCCCTAACCATTCTATCATTCTGTAATTCTAAAGGATACTCTGCCAACAGGCAAATTTCTCCCCAGATTTGATTTTACCTGAAATGTTCTATTAATTTTCTTTCAGAATACCTAATGGTAATAAGCATGCCCATGTCTTAAGCCTTTGGGGTTTGTCCCAGTCACCAATAAAATTGTATTAGACAGTATGGCTGGTGGCTGAAACAGCAAACTGCTGAATTTGGGTAGTAGCAGAGGTAATAAGAAGTTTCCTCCTGTTAAGTGTGATATCTGCATTCATAATTCTAAAGGGGTTCTTTATTTTTGTGCTAAATTTTGCTCAGAAATTAATTTGTTCTCCCATGAATCCCATGCTAAGCTCTAGCTGGAAGAGAAAACAATCTCTTTTGAAACTGAATCACCAAACCAAAAAAATTTATTTATGGTAAAGAGCAGCAGAAACATTTAATTCACCTGCTTTTTTAATTCTAAAGAGAGGTATTACAAAATGGAAGTCTCCTTGGTTTTGAACTTGTCAAAGAAATGGGAAAATAAAGCTGCTAACATTAATAATCCAGGCATACTTTCCAGCTGAGTGACAAAGATCTAAATGCACATTTATCGTGCGAACCAACTCCTGTGGGGTTTCTTTTTCTTCAGAAAAGAAACAATGCAAAGGAGAAGTCTTGAGTACCACTTTGTTAAATTAGGGCTTAGAAGTAGTGTTTCAATGAAGAAAAGGCAACATGAAGACCACTTGATGAGAACCTTCCATGTGCCTCTCTAAACTGCATCTTCCTGCCAGTCGTGCAGCCAGCCTTTCCCAAAACAGCTGAGTCTCCTTTGCTTTGATGTGAGTGTGTATAAATCTGCCTTGAGAAAATCTGAATAAATCACTGCTGCTTGATGGCTTTTTTTGTGTGTGAAAGTCAATACAGTGTTCTGCTGTCTTACACATTAAAGTGATTACATAGGTATACTAGCATACCTACATTTCAACTGGAATGACATGTTCTCTGATAAATCAAATCAGAAAACTAGAACAAGGAGCTGGAGTGATGAGTCAAATAACATTGAGAGTTCTTTTAAATTCACAAAAAAATGAAAAAAAGTCAAAGATAAAAACTAAAATACACATTTTTCTAGGATTTTAATATCCTTATTGTTTAAATCATACAAATCATTCTCCTTTTTAGTTTATTGTCAAGGGGGCTTTTCCTATTAATGCCTTGCCAACTGATTTATCATCTCTGGGTAGATGTAATAGAAGTTAATAGAATCCTATAGATTATAAGGACATTTGGATCCAGCTCCAAATTCACTGTTTTTCTAACTGATTGATCATTTAGCAAATTATTTTGGAATCTTCCCCAAAGACTGGAAGAGAAAATTGAAGTAACAAAGCATTTTGTCATGTATTTATTTTCAAAACAAAAGCAGAAAAGGCATTTAGAAAATTAGCACCAGCAATAGTGAGATTATTAAATGCTAAATGCCATGAAAATGAAACATCTGTGTGCTTCAGCTTCCAGAAAATAAAGTCAGCAGCATGACTCTAATTTGTCCAAAAGTTAATGATTGAAAGGAAAAAATAATTTAGCATTTTCAGCTGATAGGAAGGTTTTTGGTGCCCCACAATTGCAGTGGATAACAATTAGTGAAAATGGCAAGTCAATGTAATCAAGGGCAAGAACACTTCATAATTAATGCAGGTATGGGAGACCAATTCACACATCCATGCGGATATTTTACAGTGTTATCTGTTTGTGGGCAACTGTGACATGGATGGGATTGGCACACTACAGTGATAAGGATTTATGCAATTTAGTTGACAAATTCCCACCAAAAAACTGCAGAAATAGAGCAGTTAACAAGCTGGGGTGTGATCCCATTTGACAGCTATCACCCTTCATACTGAGACCTCTGCTATGAAGGGGTCTTTTATCACATGCAATCACTGTCATTCTTTTTCTTCCAAAAAATATACAATTCTCTGCTTTTATTTAGATAAATGCATATGTTAGAGTGTTAAAATCATTCTCTAACACTTTTTCTCAAATACTGATATGCTGTATAAATAATCTGTGCATAGCTGAGGTTCAAAGAACTCAGTTGTAGGATGGAGCTGAGGACTTTAGGCTTATAGTGGAACTATCAGTATAAGAAAATTCTGGTATCCATTTTTAGATCAGACCCTTCTTTTATTTTGGTCATACAAACATCTTAGCCAAAACTTTTGAGTGACAGAAAATTATTCAAATTAAGTTGTTTGATGCTTCTAATAAGGTCAAAGGAAGACCTTTTCCAATAATTTCACACACTTTAAAAGTTGTTTTTAAAAAATAGCAAACAATAATTAAATGCACAAGTACACGACAGAGGTGTTATCTTCCAAGATGCCAGAAATGAATGCTTTTCACACTGTGTCTAACTTCTTACCTGTTGGTGGCTCAAACAGGTATCACTTGAAAAATACATTTAGTGGAGCTACACCCCAGCTAGCTATCAGCACTTTGACAGTCACTGCAAAAAAAGCATACAGAGACTGATGAGAAGAAATGTCTGTGTGAGTGGATGCAGCAAGGCACCTGGACTCCTGTGGATGTGCACTTGCAGAGACCTGAGCACACTCCCTCGGCACACATGTGTAAATTCCTGGAATTTAAAGCTGAAATAGGCCCTCATATTTTAACCTGTGGCCTATAATAATAACTCCAGATGGAATATAGTGTTTCAGCCAAAATATGTTTCAGCCAAACTAAAAAAAACTTTTGTAGATGAAGTACTCTCTTTTTCCCGTGCTGTCTGGAATCATAAGAGGTTTCAGTCTCCAGCGATGGAGACCTGTCTCTTCTTTCCACAAACACAACTACATCCACTTTAGTAATGCCTTATGTCACTGTTCTCCCATCAACATTGATGAATCTGTGTCAATTTACTGTTATATGTGACTCTTGAAATTTGACTTTGCCAACTGTGAAAGCTCACATGTGGCAGGGATCTGAATAAATCACTTCAATGTAGTGCATCGATGAATTTATGCTAACCATCATTGTATTTGATTTTGAAAATCAGATTTTTCCTGGTATGAAAAGCTTCAAGAGACACAGATTCAAATAAACCCCATCACTATTATTCTCCAGGAAGTGAAAAAATGGAAAAGCTGTAAATATTTTTAATTTTGGAGTCCTGAGATGTTTAACTAGGACGACAACTTAGATCATATTAAACGTCCACATATTTGTACATTAAAAAATAAGGTTTATATATTAAAAATAAATTACTTAAATTATTTAAAAGTTTGAAAACTGACTTTAGCTTAATAGATAGCCTTCCAAAATAGCCAAACTAGGCACTGGTTTATGAAACCAATTTTAAACTTATGAAAAAAATGCCCAGAGAAAAACTATTGAGTGGACAATCACACACATAATAGTGAGAGATAAAGGACACAAATACAGGTGTGTCTTTAAATCCTTCCCTTCTTCCACTCCTTTTATGTCACAAACCCGTCCCTTCTTCCTCTCCTTCCCTCTCCCTCTCTCAGAGAGGAGAGATCAGATCTCTGGGCAGTTGTTCACCCCAGGAAGAAATGGGAAGCAGGAGAACAGTGACAGCAGATGAGAACAAAGTCAAGGCACAAAGGACATGAAGCTCTGGGTGATTCGGAGGTAATAGAAACCAAGAAACAATAAGATCACTGCTAGAATGTTGGATTTTACTACTTTCAAGCATTTTCTGTTCTTCTCTGGGGCAGTAGCATTCAATTTTTTAAATATTTCTCAAGGGCTATCTTTAGATATACAGTACTGATGTTCAAAACAGAATTCAAGCCTTTTCCCTTGCTACCACAAGCAGGCTTTATCTGCTTTTGTTTAATTTTTTTTTTCCTTGGCAATAGCTGTGATAGATATCAGTCTGTGATCAAATCAACTGGCCTAGCCAGCAAAGATCTGCAAGCTCTGCGGCTGAATCTGCTGACCCTCTAAAAAACAAGCATTCTCTTCCTTCCTTCTCTGTTTTCTGGCAAGCACCCAAATACACAGAGATGTCTGTCCCACACTCTACTGATGGACAAACATCACCCTAAATTTTGACTGCTAGTTCCTCTCTGCAGCACGATCCCACTGCTCTTTGGAAAACTGTTGATCATGCAGTGGATATTAGACAATGGAGGATTGCATCTGTAATGTGCTGGAAAGCTTGGCTCTTCCTGGGGACTGAACTGCTGTCACCTCACAGGCAAGTAACTAGCTCACCCAGCAGATATGGTTTCAGTAGTATTTATGGAGTTGAGCTTCATCATGTGTGTGAAGACTGGGAATTACTTGCTTCATGAGTCTGTCAGAGCCCAGCTCATGCCAACCAAGATACCCAAGCAGGATGATCCTGAGCTCCTCTAGTCTGGTTCCTCTGTTAGTTGTTGTTATCAGTAACCACTATTTACAACATATTTGCACAGGGTTTGGCACACACCTCGATTTACATATAATAACAACTAAAAAAATTATATTAGTAATTATATACTGTGATAATGATAGTTTAGCTAAAAGATCATCTTATCTTTAACTATCAGGAGTCCAATGTATAATATTGTGTTAATATTTGTCTTAATCTGAAAACTGACAAAAAAAAAACAGTAGCAGTTAAACTAATCTAATTTAAAAACTTAGAAATATTAGAGATTACACAAAAAATGTAATGAATTCTATTCCCTAACTCAATTTCAATGGAAAGAAATTTCTATTATACTCTCACTGGCACAAGAAAGGAAAGCAAAGGCCCCAGATCTCATCATTGTGTCTGACAGAAAACCAACTCCTTACCAAAATTAATTAATTTTGTTCTTTTCTGCTCTTTTAATGTGTCCAAAGGCTTCCTCATAAGTTTTATTTCTTTTATATTGTAACAAATATGAGATAATGCAACTTCTTTCTTTGTCAAAGAAAAAAAAGAATCACTTCTCTCCCATGGGATGAGTATCTTCTATCTAAACTGAAGAAGAGAAGTTCAGAGCCTGAACTTCTTTTTTCAGTAAAAACTTTTTCCCTTCCCACAGCTCCTGTCTCAGCCTTCCACAAGATTCTGTGAAATATTTGTTCCATTGCCTGACTCTCCCATCGCTCATGACAGAATAGAAACCAAGTCAGTCTTTTTAACCACTACGTTTTCTTGCAAACAGCAGCCCTGGGTTTAATAATTCTGCCTTTGTGTTGCAAAAAAGCATAACCTTATATAACAATACTAGGATTTCCCTATGTGGAACCATATTCATATCTAATAATATTTTTTTTTCCTGCAGAGTAGGCTCCAACTCTTTTGGTCTGCATGGTGTATCTCTTCCACAAATGTGATTCTGGTTGCTGACTAAAATTCTGATGTGTGAGGACAAAAAGAAGAAAATGTGCACACTCCTGTCACTGCAGAAATAAAAATGGGATCAGATTCTCTGCCTTACTCCAACTTTCAAAGCAAAAAATAGAAATACTTTAGGGTTTTGGTTAAATGTTAGGTACCACTGTCTAGATGTAAAAATAGTTAATAAGTGGCAAATTTTTTGAACCTGCAAAATTTTCATAACTTTTAAAGGAAAGGTTTGATAAACATGTGTCAAGGGAGATACTGTAATTGCCTAGAACAAGGATAATCACCTCACAGCCTCCATTCCAGCCCTAAGTGTTATGGTTAAATTAATCTATATCCTTACTCTTTTCCTTGCTCTAGCAAAGAATTCTGAAGTGACAAGAAATTATATGCACCTTTAAATTTAACCAGCTTGTAAAACAGCATTTGAGGCATTGAATTGAAAATATTGCATTCTGACAGTCAACTATGGCATATTTTCAGATGTTTTTAAAAACAGTGGACTATATTAAGCTTCTTTCTGATAAGTCAGACCTCACTTAAGTAGTAAAAGCTTTGTGAATCCCACTGGCACAACTGCTCTTTCAGGAATGTTGAGTAGCACCAACATAAAGAAATTAAATCCTGTTGTTTAAGATTCCTGCAACTGGACTAACTTCTGCATCTGGAGATGCCTGAATTTGTAGAGGAATGAAAAAAAAAATCCATCTGTATTATATATTTCTGTTTCTTCAGTCTTTATGAGAATAAAACTATAAAACAAACTGTGAGCAGGCTCCGATGCTGTATTTCTGATTTCCCGATGGGTCACAGTGAAGACATGTGACTATATAGAAGAAAAGCTAAAGCTCAGGGTGGATATGGAGCTGTATCACTCTAAAGGAACTGAATGTGATTTGTCTCACTTTATCTCTGTTTTGTCAGGTGTCCAGTCTAAGGCATTTCATGATAAGTCTGTAGTCGATGAAAGAGACCGGTAACTGCTGATGAGTTCACCTAATCTAAAATAAAAATCTGAGGGGTGGGATGAATCACCCATGAGAGGAACAAGTCTTTCTTCACTTGCTGTTAAGAGCAGATCTCAGTAGCTTTCACAAGATTAAAGCCATGGGAGACTCACCTATGATTCTGTGATGCTGTGTAACTAGAAGTAAAGCTAGAAATGGACATAGTTTTAGTATATGGCAATAATCTTGATGTCAGGTTTTAGATGCCAAAACAAAAGTATTAATATCAGATTTGGTACATTAGTGTAATTTCTCTTCTCACTCCCTCTATCCTTGTAATTGCATAACACTTAGTGAACTGAGATTCCACTAGAGTTTCTATTTGTATTTTTCTTCTCACCAAGTGAAGAGTCTTTGATGTTTTATGACACTTTCCAGTACACTACAGCTGCCTCCTACATCAGCATGGTTGAGTCAATTACGGCCCACCAGAAAGGAGAATACCCTCATGTCTACAGGTGTCCTGGTACTTCCCTGAAGGGGAGTTTTCAGAGCTGAGTCATTTGTGTAAGGGCTTTGGCACGATAAAAAGCACCGTCCCACCTCACAGGATTTTCAGCATTCAGCTTGTACACTCTGGTGATATCTGCTGCTTTTGCAAATGGCCAATAGTTTGAGTAATTGACCATTAACATTCCAGTCTCTCACATATCCGCCAATACCAGAGCTGGCTGCTAAGACCCTGATCTTGTAAAAAATACGTTGCTTTTTATTTGCCTCCTGTTTCTCTTCGAGAGCAAAAGCAACACAAGAAACAGTCTAAAATCAAAAATATACACAGGTGGGATTCAAACAACAAGAACATAAATCAGCTCAAACTCTAAACAATATTTTTACAATATCCCCTGACAATCCCCATTCCCACAAAATTACATAGAACATAAGGATTATTGGAAATTTTTTATATATTATAAAAAAAAGAGAAGAATTTCTTTTTTTACTGATACTACTTGTGTAGGAGTCTTATTTTTCCTTTGACTTACTATAATTGAATTTACAGAGGCGCAAACCACTCATTTCATAATCACTATTTCACTCCTTTGCAGAGACACCAATGAAACCACGGTAGCCAATAATGTTTCAGTTCATGCATAAAACTTTGGCAAAGTCCTTTCTTTCAACTTGAAAGCCTGAATTTGCACTGCTAGAGCTGAGTGGAACATTTCCACTCCTCAAACCAATGGCAGGTCATGCCCTAAAAATGGAGCTGCCTGTCAGGTGCAATACTAGAGTCAGATGTGCCTCTCACCACATGACTATGGAATATTTGTCCCTGAACCTCTCCTAACTTGGTGGTGGGCTCCTCAACAATGGTACTGGGGAGAGCAAGCCCCTACTGGGCTATATTTGCTCATCAGTTGTCCAGAGTGCAAGATATTTCTTCTGACTCAACCCTGTAGTGCACGACAAATTTAGAGCTCTAAGTACATGGTTGTCTTGTGCTTCCTACATCTTTAATGAAAGTGAGCATACTTCACCCCTACCTATCATAACACATAGAGTGCCAGCTTTGTATTTTTAATTTTTTGTCTAAATCTATTTTTAGACAAAAAACCTGCAGCATGTCCACTGTAGAACAGATCTCCACTTTTTCTCTTCAACTTGGAAAAAAAAAATAACACCTACTTTTTCAGATATATCATATCAAGGTAGGCAAAGAGGGATCAAGAGTATGGACAGGTTATGAAGAAGGGAAGCCTGAAATCTGGACCTCAGAAGACCAATCACCTTTGTTTTTTGTTGTAAAGAGAGACAATTGTTTGACTGTCCTTCAATATCCTGATGAAACAGAAGTACTTCAATTTATACTGAATGTGTAGAAAACAAAGAAATAATATATTTCTCTCTATATAACATGCTGTGAAGATAATTATTCTAGTTGTTGAACCATAAAAAAGGGACTTAGATACATGAAAACTGATTTAAGAAAAATTTAGGGCTTTAAATGGAATACCCATTAGGTACCCTTCTTTTTGATCTGATGCCTTCACATACCTACAAGTTCATTTCTGACAAAGCAGGAAATAGTCAAAACATTTTGAGATGCTTCACTATACGATGTCATATAGTCTGAAACCTTCCTTTGATCAGTTGGAGTCATCTGTCCTTGCTGTGTTTCCTCCCAGCTTTCCATGCATCCCTAACTTCCCTCCCCAGTGTGTCAGCATGAAAAGTAGAAAAAGCCTGGGCCCTGTGTAAGCCCTGGCCAGCAGAATCAAAAATATTTCTATATTATCACCCCTGTGTCCAGCACAAATCCAAAACACAGCCCCATACCAGCAACTGTGAAAAAAATTAATTCTACCCCAGCCAAAATCCGCACACATATTCACAGCATGCTTAACTTATAATAAATAACACAACCCACATCCCCCTTGGATTTTTTTATTATTGTACTGAATAAGCCATTATATCTCTCAATTTCATTATACTGTTGACGTTGTCAAAGGTTTCTTGAGCATGTTTGGAATACATCTGAGGGAATCAGCTTCCTCAAAGAAGCAGATTAGATGCCAGGTCACAAAATATTTATACACAAGCTCTAAATGGGTCTATGGAATTGAATAACCATCCCAACCCAAGATATTGCAGTGTGACAGCATGAATTCATGGACACCATATCCATACAGTTTTGCATATAACTAAATATGTTCTTGGCTTATTTTTAACAAGTTATTCAAATATGCTATTTTATCAGGTGAAATGACCTTTCCATTATAAAAGATTTTTATATCAGAAATATTGACTAATAGTCTTCTAAGCATTTCAGAAGAAAAGGTTGTAAAAATAAAAGGTTGTAAACACACTGATGAAGAGAAAATAGGAAAATAAAATTGAAAAGTTTTATCTTTGTCTTAATTTACAGGGTTTTTCTCATTCTCTTCAACATATTTCATGCTTTGTAGATAAAATTTGATTTGTACTAAGAACCCATGTGTTGGCAATTTTTGTCTAACAAAAAATCATAATGAAAATGAAGAGTAAAACCAGTGTGATTCAGTTATTCATCATAAATGCATTTGTGGTTTTAATGGTTTTTTGCAGGTACCTTTTTCAAGTGATTAAGGCATAATAAAGACATAGTGTAATACTTTTAAAAGGATTTCTATTACTAATTATTTTTACTACCTGAATTTGTTAATAAAAGCAATGGAAAGTTCACCTAAATGAAAAATTATAGCTAAAATCAAATTAGCAAGATTTCTTTAATAAATCAAAATAAACTTCACTTGGCATTTTTGTGCTGTAGATAATGAACAGTTCCAATGAAAAAGTGTTTATTAATAAAAAGCAGACAAGTGACATAGAATTTCTGAATGCTTTGTGTGTTTCATTTCACATATGATAAAAGACTTTATTCTGAAAAATTTTAACATATAGACACTAATATGGTTATTAATTTTTGTGATTACATGTAGCCATGCTAAGGTTCTTCATAAATACTTCACATATGGAGTGCATTCAGAGGACCATGTACACGAAGTGTTAATAGTGAACTGGGTTGCCATTTTCTGAATTGCAGCACCACTGAAAGGGGTGACATCACACACAAGTGTTTCTATCACTGGGTGAGGTTCAGGCCTTAAATTTCTCATCATCTTGTCCCTAAAATTTGGGTCTCTCTTGTTTCTTCTCCTTATGTATGTTTTAAGAAAGAGCTAGTCAGTGAGTCAAAGGACATGTCCAAATTCATAATTGCTCTGAGTGCAACAGAGAAGGAAGAGGCAATTTAAATAATTAAATTGAAAGTACCTTTTTCCTTTTTCTATGATGAGGAAAAGAAAATCTTAGCTAGCCAACAGTAGCATTTTAACCACCACGCATTCTCCTCCCAATATAGCATCTATGATGTGATGTGCCTTTATTTCTATATTATTAAAATATGTGGGTTCTCCATCCCACACCAGCTGGACTAACTCCTACATTCTAACTCCTTCTTCAGTCTCTTAGCTATTCAACAGATCCAGGTAAACTTCACTCACTTTCCATGCCACCACGATCACACTGAATGCATCTTCAGATGGCTCTAGTGAATTCTCTGCACCAAATATATCATATTTCGTGCCATGTCTTTTTTCAAGTTCTGAATAATTTATTTCCCGTATATAACCCTCTTATGTCTCTTCTTTTTTTTTTTTTTTTTTTGGTAGTAATAGCTGAAGAAGGAGTATTGGTTTACAGAAGTTGTTTTCAGGAGTTAATTAACACCTATTGTTCAGTTTCTGTTCAGCTTTCTGATGGTACTGAAAGCCACATAGATGCAAATGGTACAAACAGTAAATTACTCTCAGATTAGAGCACTTATCCATTACAATTATTGATGTTTGCATACAATTAGAGTCAAATATTGTAATGCTGTAAGAGTGGCCCAGCCAGTCAAGAGAGATAAGAGGTGAAACCTGTTAGTTTCCCTGGCAATTGCTAATGTTCTCCAGATATGAAGCTAGAGTGAACCCACATGAAAGATGAAACATGAAAAAGGGGAGAGGAGCATCACCTAATGTCGTAAAACTACCGAAAGCAGAGGAGGTGCTTGGTAGAGTTCATTTTGCATAGCTCATAGCTCATTTGAAGTCTATAAGCAGGCTAGGTGAGTGAGTGGATTATGATCCTGGAAGCATCTTTAGAAATAGCTGGGGTAAGTCAGCAGTACACTGCATTGCATTAGCTACACCAGAAGGATCCTGCTGAATTGGATTGACAGGTACAGCCTGGAATGGGAAATCAGAAGGATTTCAATTCTGTCTACTCCATGGACAATTAACAACCTAAAAGAAAAAGTCACTCAGTATACACCAAAGATAGGGTAAAGGAAGCACGATCTCTTCCTGAGCAATAAAACAGCTCACTACTTAACCACATTGGAAAATTTTTCCACCAGAATAGAAAAATAGACGTATTTTTGATCTGTTTAGGCCAATATCTGTCTCTGGCAGAAGGTGCCTAGGAAATAGTAAGAATAGAGAAAATGTATAATGATATTTTCCTTGGAAAATCAAAAACACCAGAAATAAGTTTCCCAAACTGAGGCTGTCTTTCTAATTAGTAATCCTAAACAAAATTTTTTTTCATGAGTTTAACCAGTTTTTAAATTCTGTGAAATATTAGTGTCCAAAATATTTAGGAGTGAATGAGCTCCACGATTTTGTAGCATGCTGTGTGAGAAACCATAGCCTTTATTTTGTCTTCACCTGCCACTTGCTAGGTTCATTTGCTTGACCTCCATTTGTGTACTAGAAGTGAATATACAGTCATTTTCTACTTTTGTTCTTTATGATATCCCTGATTTCATAATATGCTCTTGTATCGCAAGCCATACCATTTCTTTTCAACATGAAGAGCCCAATTCTACGCTCTCATTCCTCAGAGAAGAAATATTGAAACTGGGATGTCTTTATTTGTTTTTAACATGAACTAAATAAAACAAAAGTGCTACCAAACACTCACATCTTTTCCTGGTATCATTTTTTATCTTCAAAACTTTTCAAGAAATGCATGTGTTAATTTCCACTAGTACTTGAACAAACTATCTAAAGCACACATTTCCCATGAGAATGCTCCTGCTTAGGTGTTTATTTGAGAACAAGTGTCTGAGCTCTGAAGATCTGCAGTTCTGAAGAAAATGGAAGATCTCTTTGGTAGTGGCTTTTCAACAAACCTCTGGGGCACTTTACATCAGGGGTTTAGAATGCAAGGTTAATGTGCTGCAGACTGTTAACTCCAGTAGAGTGAACATATGCAAATGTTACTTGACTCTTAAAAAGCATGTACTTTTTTGCCAATGTTTATTAATAAACACTAAGAATAAGCTCTGTGCTGAAATAATTCAGAATTAAACATCTGGCTCCCTCACAGAAATTCTTTCCATAGAGACAGTTTCTTTACAAAAATCTGGCAGTGCCCAAGTGGCTTAATTTTAATATGGCCATTAAACTGAAAAACAGCAGCTTTTTGCATATGTCAGGCCTGGAAGCCTCAGTAAATGCCTGAGTACTTCCAACACACAGATTGCCAACATACAGATTGCCAACATCCAACTATTCTGCAATGGAGAGGCACAACCCTCTACCAAAACCAAGAATCACAGAAGATCTAGATACATACTTGTACACTACTATCTAGCAGATTAGGTAAAATCAATCACAAAAATTATGCATGTGTAAAATTATAGACTGCAACTGATAGCTTTTATTTCAACTTAAGAAATATATGGCTGTGAAAATAAGCAGTACAGAATGAAGCCAATAAAACAACTCATCTCCTGAAAAACATAATCCATCAACAGACCTCTGTTGAAAACTTAACTATTCATTTTCCACGTCATAGTGTTCAGGGAACTTATTATTGGCACATGACTAAATTTTATAATCAAACAGCTGTAGAGGTTAGGGGAATAACAATGGGATAGCAGGACTCTGTGCTAAAAGCTGAGTTCAAGCCAGACCTGTCTGCTACTGGCTGAGCATTATTTCCACATGACAGTGCAGCCAGCTGAGACAGCAATTGTTTTCTCAATTCACTCCCTAAAGAAGAAAAGCCAACATTACATAAGTCAATATCACTGCTGGCCATTCTTGATTTGATTAACTGTGCTTTTTAGTTTTAAACTTTATGTGCATAAAGTCCATCTGTTATTCTTTCAGTGAATGAAATAAGGATTGCCTTGTCACATTTGCCTTGTTGAATATGACAATGACAGATATTCAGGTCTTGACCTGCACCCTACACAAAATACACACACACACACACACACGTACACTCCTTCTCCCTTTGCATCATCTCTGATGGGTGGTGTGATGTCCTAATAACACCAGGGGGGGATTGCAGGGGGACTGTCTGAATGCTCACATAATTAACATATTCCAGAAATGGGATAGCTGAGTAAGACCTTCACATGTACTTCTGTGATTAACAGATCTTTTATTCATAGTCAAATTCCCAGCTTCTAGTGGAAAGCCTACAAGTGTTTATTCCAGCTCCATTGTTGAACACATGGGGTTTACAGCTCAGCACCTACCACTCTTTATGGGGCAGGCACTACATCAGACTTCTCAGTTTGGCACTGGAACATGTATTATCATGGTAGAGGCTGATTTAAGTCAAAAGCCATGTGTTTGGATTAGGAGTCATCTGCTAATATTGGGTGATTAATTTATGGTATATCATTAAGAAAAGGTTCTTCTGTGCATGCTATCTCTGTATATAGGTTCACCTCTCCCTAATGTTTAAAGTTCTTTGGGTCTTTGATCTTGGCAAGGAAAATTTCTGACTCATCAGTGTGTATCTTCATTTCTCCTGGGGTTATTTATCAGCAAAATACTTCCAGCTAGAGGGGACATTTGGATGAATATAGTTGTATTCCCCATTAGCCATTCTGTGCACTGACCTTTGCTGAAGTTTTGTGGTCTGTCCTCCATTATATTGCAAGCAAACATGAATAAAGCAAACGTGGTGATCCTTGGCATGGTTTATTTGCCTTAATTAGGTGCTTGCAAGTGATACATCCAATGACCACACAAACACCAAAGCAAAGCCAACAGTAATATTTTAGTTCCTGGTACTACATGTCAGAAAGAAGTTAAGCCAAAATCCAGTATACTCTGTAAGAAAGATAACATTGACATGCTACCAGGAAAAGAATGGTTTTTTATTTGTATGAGGAAAGCACCTTTTTAGCAGGCTCCAAGGTGAAATGACTTTGGATTCTGATTCATCTTGATGCCCCCAGATAGAGTGAAGTGTATTCAGGTTTAGCTCCATGAAAGCAGAGCTAAGTCCATCAGCATTTGGCCCTTCTGTTGGGAAATCCTGGTGCAAAGATCCCAAATGTCTAACAGCCTGTCAATGCTCAGCTGTGCTCATTCACATCAGGTGGTTTTGTTGACTCTCCCTTAGAATCTGGTACATAATTAATGTTAAGGGAAGCTGCCTAATGAGAAATGTAACCTATAACAACAGATTACATGAAGAAGAAAAAGACTGATCATCTGAATAGATACTGTGTAGATAATGTGTTGAATTGACAGCTTTCAACAAGATCTATATATCTCAACAAACTTTGTTCATGAGATGCTATTAGGAAAACCCTGACAGAACTTGAAGAAGTGAGATCCTGAATCATAATTTTTTCTCATATGGCTCTGGCACAGGAACACTTTGGTTTGGTTCCTTTCTATTAAGAACAATGACTTCATCCTCTCCCCATGAGAAAACAGGTATATTAAGCAGTGTTCTTACAGCTGTACCACTTTTCCCCTTGATATTTTCTGTGTATCAACAAATAAGATACCACACTACAGTGATTGCCTCCCAACAGATTCACCCTGACTGGAGTCTACCCATTCCATTCATGTACAAACATTTAATGTAGCCAGTGAAGATAGAAACTGATTCTAAATGCTCTGAATCATCTTCTGAAAGTGTTTATCTCTCCCCATGGACCAGAAAGATAGCCTAGGCAAACTTAGCTACCTGTATTAAATTCCTTACTTATTCCCAAAGAAAAATCAACACAAGCTCTGCAAATAAGTGTCTTAAACATGTGATTCCATGATTTGAGAAACAGTAGACAAATGAAGAGTCACGGTCAAAATGTCCAAAAGTCTAAGCCAGTCCTTTCAAAAAGTAATACCAGTGATTCATCAGTGTGACTATTTACATATTTTTTGGAATGTCCAAAAAAGGTTTCACATTGACATTTGACGTCTGATATACACCATGAAATTAATTCATTCATTCCAGTACCAGTCATATTCTTCTCCATTCTTAAACCTATCATACTGCAGTAGATTATTTCTCTCTTAAAAAAGTCTACCGTTCTCCACCAAAACACTTTTGTCATCAGACTTTCTCTTTCACTAGTTCAGCAACACATTAATGGACTTAATCATGTCTGTATAAAATTTTCATGACACGTCCTTGCCAAAATCGGCTTTGCACACTGCTCTATTATTTTAAATAGACTCGTCTGGAGTCATGTTCTTCAGAAGATTAACAAAAAAAAATTTTTAACTGTGTGCTTCTCTAAAATATGGAAAGAAAGTTAGTATCATTACACATAAGAACAAAGAAATAGATAAGGTATTTGTTGGAGATCATAATGGAGAGCAGAGTTATTAACACAGAATGAACAAATAAATAAAGGATACGAAAACTAGTGTTGTTCTGCAGCAGCTGAATTAACTGCTTCCCCCATTTCCTTCCATGACAGTAGTTTCCTTCCATAGTCTTGTAGTTTTCCCTGTCTCAGATGTCTGCCAAACCTTTATGGCCTGCTCCCACAATGTCATGAACCCTTCAACCCTACTCCATGGCACACTCTGCATTTTTCCAGCAAATTAAGAGGAGCTCAAGACACTCCCTGCTGAAGATGTCCTGAAGTGCACCATCACTTGGATGGCTTACTGCTGTTCCCATCTCCACATGTTTTTACACCAAGAGCAGAACAAATAGGGCCACTTCTCTTCCACCTAGGGGTCACTTCACACAACATGTGCTGGAAGGAAGTCAATTTAGAATAAACTCTTCTGAAAAACTTTGTTGAAATTGGCCTAACCATTAACAACTGCATAAAGAAA